>JAHLKI010000003.1:1200000-1732285 GCA_025602905.1 Phlyctochytrium arcticum | reverse complement strand
CCCGCTGCATCACCGCCACGACCTCCCCGCGCTTTCACCCATATCCCCACCACCCTCGCCATCACAACAACCACACGGCCGCGACCTTCCCCTCCACCAAATACATCGGCCTTCCCATCACCGGCATTGGATAAGGACACAGCAACCCTCCACGCCTTCTCTCCCACCGACAACTCTCCCCACATCATCTCCCGGCGTATGCCGTTACCATCGGCACCGCGCAGCCTGCATTCACCCCTCCCACGCATTTCTCATCCCCATTACCTCCTGGCCATCCCCATCACTAATTCCATCGGGCCCTTCACCAAAATCACCGCTGTGTGCAACCCCCGCTACCCCACGTCCTGGCCATCCCCATCATTAATACCACCCGGCCTTCGACCTCCCCCAGACCACGCAACACTCTCCCCGACCATCCTTTTTTACTCTGGGACTTCGTCCCAGCTCTGGAATTGTTACCACCACCGTCTTCTACTCTGGGACTTCGTCCCAGCTCTGGAATTGTTGCCATCACCGCTACATCACCTCCCTCACCACCACCTCGGCCTCCACCTCTGCCCCGCTGCTCTACCTCATCCACCACATCTTCCCAAGCACGGGCCACGCGTCTCTCAGGCTGAAATGCCCTCCAAACCCCAAGTCCCTTCTTACCACCATTTTTCGCGTTTTCTCGACCCATTCACCCACCCTTGCACATAAGGTGTCTTAGGACATCTTAACGCTCTTTGCCGTGCGCATCTTTCTGGATTACTCCCCCTCACTCACCGTTCCTCCCCACTGCCGGGCTCCAGTCTGAAATCGCCTTTTTTCGTAGTTTTATCATTTTTTGCTCCTTTTTCTCGTTTTTTCTAGTTAGTCTTATAGATAGATATGTTCTGTATATGTGCATGCTCTCAAATAACACTCTCCTCACATCCTAACCCTAAGCCCTTAATCATTTCAACTCACGTCAACGCCCGCTACAAGATTCAACTAGGCAGCAAGTCACCTTGCTTCATTACTTTGGTCACAAATCTCACCCTCGCCACCATTTTCTTGCCACTGCCTCATATCTCAGCTCTGGATCAATATGGCCCTAATCATTTCAATCCAACTCAACGCCCTCTACAAGATTTACTACTCCCAAACGACACAATACCTCATCATCTTTGCCACAAAAACACAACATTTGTCATTTTTCCCACACATTTTGGTCCCAAACAAACCAAGATCCCTATGGACTACTTCTGGATACCTACAGACATCATAGAGCGTACCTTCCGGCGTACTCTTCTATTTGTTCTCGTCATCTACTCCCTTTCCTGACACATTTTACCTTAGTTCTGCATTTTTTCTTGACTTTTGGTCTAGTCTTTAGATAGATAGCTTGTAGATCTACTTCTTGTATTTCTACACACTCTTCTGAATTAAACGAACCCTAACTCCTAACCCTAACCCTAACGAACCCTAACTCCTAACCCTGGCATTCATCTCCACCCACCAACAATAAAACCCATCAAATTCCAAAATGCATTTCTCGTTCTGGGACTTCGTCCCAGCCTCGAAATGGTACCCAAATGGAATACCCTAGTATCAGTTTGCCTCATTTTGACTGGAATTCAATACCTCAAGTCTTGCAATCTACTATTTCGGCAAAACACCCGATTTCCCCTCCTGGCCTCACTTTTGGTGCTAATGCGGTATGCTCTTAAGTCAACTCATCCACGTCCCCGCTTGCCAGCCCATGGGGCATGTGCGTCGACCGTCTCTGGCCGGTTGTTGACTCGACATCACCCAGTTTCGTTTTTTTCCCACGCTTCTCTCCTCCTGCTGTGGTCTCCTGTCCCTAAGTCGATCTGGGCTCTCAATGAACAACAGCCGCCCTGGCTCCGACTACTACATGTACTAGTGAGGCCCATCATCTCTCCCTGCCTTCAGCTCTTCAAGACCAGACATCCACAAAAAACACCTCTTCCCTCATACTGCGCTCCCTGAAATGCGCCCATCCAGCCAGTATGACCCCACCACCCCATACACCACCCATGCCGGCAACTGTGGGCGAAATCTCATCATCCTCCTGCCGTATTTGTTCATTCTAATATGACTTCTGCAAAATATGGGAAAACACTATCAATACCTCATTTTTTCCAACTCCATCAAAAATCACTCAAATGACCTCAAACTCGGCACAGCTTCCCGTAACACCATTTGTAGACTATGGCAATCCCCGCACACACCATTTTCAAGCTCTCTCATCATGCCCAAGGCATGAAGTTGACATTTTTTCCACATTTTCCCACCTTACCACAAAGTTTTTTCAGAAAGCAAGCCTGCTGCCCCTTGATTTCAACTCAGCACTACTCTGCGCACGCCGGTTAACTCTCCTAACAACTCTGGTCCTCACTTCCTTTATCACCATTTCAACTTTTCTCTCAAATTTCAAGTTTCCTCCCAAAAATTGCCCATTCCATGAGAATTTGCAAGTTCCCACACTATTCTTTGGAGTTACTGGACATATCCTGGCCATGCTTTGGCGTGTTTCACGGCGTATTTATGCTACTTTTTCGACCATTTATACTTGTTTTCACTTTTTTTTGGACATTTCTCTATGTAGCTTGATTACTTTAGTCATTTAGATAGTACCTGATGTATCTACATTGCCTCCAGCCTAATAAGAACCGTTATTCCTAACCCTACAACACACCCTTCCACTTCATCTACCTCCCTCCCTCTCTACCCGAACCACAAGTCTCCGCAATTATCTCTTCTCAAACGACGCCGCCCCCCGTCGCCATTATTGGAGATTTCAACGTTCGCCTTGGTCGAAAGACCGGTGATTCCGCGAAATTCAATAACCATCCTGCCCCACGCGCTAAGACTTTCTGGACCGGTGCGTCCCGTCAAAGCTTGCGGTTAATCCCGGCCGCGAGTGGAATTAGTCGTGTGGATCATGTCCTGGCCAAGGACATTGAGCTTGAATGGCACTATGTCCCTAGTCCCGTCGAGTCAGATCATGACATGATGCGCATTCGTTGGAGTCATTCACCTACTACGCCTTTGACACCTCCCGCAACCCAAGAGTCTCCTACCCGTCGCCTCTTCACAAAGTATCTTTGTGATGAACGGATCCAGAAAAAACTCATTCAGCAATATGATTTGGATGAGTTGAAGTTGACCTACGCCCTTGCTCGTTTGAAAAGCGATGGCCCGTCCTTTTCTCTCGATGAACGTCAAGAAGTTATTGATGTTATTGGTGAAGCTCTTTCTCTCTGGATATTTGATGTTGGCGAGCGTGTTCTCGGGTCGTATGTTCCTTCGGAAGCAAAGAAGCGGCCGGATAAGATGCAAGAAAGTTTGCGTCTTATTACCAATGCCAATACCGCCACCCGATTATTCAAGAGAAGTATGCGTGGCAAACAACCGCGTATCGGTACGGATGATCCAACTGTTTCGGCAATGGATGCCGTTACCTCTCACTATGCCGACATTTTCAAGAGTCCTTCAATTAATCCCCCACTTGCCCCATACTGCCCGGAACAGTATGACCAGCAAGCGGAGGATATGGCCAAGCAAATTAGCGAATGGGAGCAAGTGGAAAAAGTCATTCAGTCTTACCCGTCTGAGAAGAGTTCAGGTCCGGACAATGTCCCGCCAGTGTTGCTGAAAGCGTTGATGAGTAGCAAAGTTTTCGCCTCACATATCTCTTTATTCTTTTTCCTGTGTGTCCGGTTGGGGACCACACCGCTCTGTTGGAACTCCTCGAACGTTACGTTATTGGCCAAGGTGGTGGGCGACAAAGTCGCCCCGGAGGACACCCGGCCTATATCAAACACTTCGGTGTTGCGTCGATTGTTTGAACGCCGAGTCTTGTCTGTTTTTGAAAAAGAGCCGTGGAGCGCGGTGCATCCAGCACAGGGCGGTTTCCGGTCTCGGCATGCGGCAACAACTCAAGCGTTAGTCAGTGATGAAAGTATCCGTTTAGGGGCGGATATCTCTATTTACCTTGACCTCAAAGCTGCCTATGACCGCGTCCGATTTCATTTGATTTGGAACGGGCAAGACAAGCCGGAGCTGGTGTGTGGGCACTGGCTCTGATATCCAGTATGATGTGTCGGCAGCCATCGTCTAGATTTGTGGTCAATGGAGTTTTGACTAGTTCATTGGAACGGGAGTGTGGTCTCTTTCAAGGGTCACTCCTATCCCCACTCCTTTTCAACATCTTCATAGACTCGCTGCTCGTTTTCATCAATGAATTTACAGACATTGCCTCACGCCGATTTCCTCCTATCCTTGGGTATGCCGATGATTTGAAATTACAGCCTTTGGACATCCAAGAAGCGCAAATGTTTCTGGACGCCTGCTCGGCCTGGGCAACATTAAATGACATGATATTTAATCACAAGAAGTGCGGGATAACCTGGAAAGGTAGCTGGGACGCGGATGGCCCGCCGGAGTTGATACTCTCCGGTAAGGCCGTGCCAAATGTGTCCAGTTACCGGTATCTGGGCTTCCCCACTTCATCCCGCGGCATCATTTGGTCAGAACATCTGGAGGTTCGACTGAGCAAGGCAAACAAAATGCTGAAGGCACTGATGCTTAGCGGCGATCTTTGGTGTGAAAATGTCCGCTTGACACTTTACAAGATCTTTGTGCGATCCCACACTGACTTCGGTCTTCCCGCCTTTTGGGTTTGGAGTATGCATGATCAAGATCGCAAGCAAACGCGAGATGGGTTGGAACAACTTCATATCCGCGGGCTGGAATGGATCTTCGGAAGACTGCCGCCGCGCGGGTTGCACGAAAGTATGTCGGCGTTGGGCAAATGGGATCACCGTGCGGTGACCATGATTGGTTCCTACTATATCCACTTGGACTGGATGCCCCGCTCAAACCCGTTGTTTCACTTATCGTCTGTTGTCAACCCCGGCGTCTCGGAGTTATCTATCAATGCCATATTGCCACGGTGTCTGCGGAAACCGGTGGAGATAGAAGCTTGGATGACTGCCGCCGGTATCGCGGATCTGAAGGAAGGAGAACGTCCTCGCATTGGTTGGAAAGCTTGGATTCGCAAGAAGGGCGTTGAAGACATTGTTCAACGTCGTGTCAATCAAGTCGGCCCGGGCGCTCAACTACCCGCTTACATTCTCAACCGCCGGCCTGGCACATACATCGACCGTGCATTTTGGATTCAACCCGTTGCGCTCCGATCATGGGCGCTGCATTGGCGGGAGAATACGATGATGGGTCGCAAGATGTGTGGAGTTTGCAAGAGAGCTGCCAACCGCCGGTGTATGATCACCTGTGCCTTGCCTGGTTTTGAAGCGCTCGCGGAATGGTCCCAGTTGGATACTTGGATCACCTTTGATAGGAAGCGGCTTCATTTGGCAAACCTGGATGGTGAACTGTATTCGGCTCTGGACGCTGCGTTGAACCACGGGGACGGCTATTTGTTTGCTCGCTTGCTCAAGTCTGTTTACGCCGATCTCTTTGAAGAAGAATGGGGTGATGCCGAGGAGCAAAAAGCACTGACAAGACCACCTCCCGCTCTTCCCCAACCATCAGTTGCCGAGCTGCTCCCATCCCCCGTCGCCTCTGGTTCCTCTTGAGGTCCTTGTCTCTCAACTTTTGCAACTCTTCAAGATTTCCGCTCCAAACGGTGATTACGTCAGCACCAGATCTCAAATTTCAACAGACAAGCACCAGTTCCAAAACCGACATTAATCAACGGTTCATCACTTTCTTGACACCTTTCATACACCACTCCTCAAGTCACCCCTCCATAACCCTCTCAACAACCACCCTGCGAAAGCTCTCCCCTCCTCGTCACTTGCCCGTGGCTCACAACCACGTTGCGCGGGTCCTTCGGGCACGCCGCCGGCAGTGACGAGTCGAGCACCCCCCAACATCCCCATACCCCTCCCACTCCTCCATCCAACTCTCGAAATATCCCTTGCGGGCCAAGAGGTGAAAGTCCGATGGCCGTTGGAGCTCTGGACGTGTCGCATTATCAATTCCGGTCTTATTGGATAAGTACCTGCCGTATTCCTAAACTTCTCTTAATTGATCTGCTTCCGACCGAACTCCAACCTGCAGTTTATTGAATGGGACGATGTTCTCTATCAACTCACGACACCACTTCTGGATTGAGGCTCTTTTGACGAAGTTCGAAATTTTGGCCGATATCGACTCTCAACACCGTATTTTTCAACACCCCACATCTCATCCCTCGCCTTATCCTCCAGTCTACCTTCGGGTACATGTTTCCACACCTTCTGGTCACTTCGGTGCAGCAGTGGAGCTACTCTCTGGATTTTTTGATATGAGGTCGGGTCCCGCGATATTTTTTCCATTTTGAAAATTCGATACCCCTTCTCCAGTTTCCCCCCTACCGACATCAAGTGTGCACCAAACGCTCGGCCTAGTGCTGGGCGTCACTGGTAAAAGTTTCAGCAAGAAAGCTTACGCCTACGCCAACTTCGACACATCACCCGCCACCCCCCCTACACCATCAACCCCATCTCTCCCCCAACCTCTGGGCACGGCCGAAAGGTGGCCATACGCTCGGCCTCGTGCTGGGCGTCCCTGGTGTAATGCCCAGTAAGCTAGCCCATGTTTCCTCCATTTGCCGCACACCTCTCACCACCCCCCTACACCATCAACCCCATCTCTCCCCCAACCTCTGGGCACGGCCGACAGGTGGCCATACGTTCGGCCTCGTGCCGGGCGTCCCTGGCGTAATGCCCAGTAAGCTAGCCCATGTTTCCATCAAATGCCGCTCATCTCTTGCCACTCCCCCTATACCAGTCACCAAATCCTTCTCCCACCTCTGAAACTTCGGTTTCTGCTTCGTGCCTCTCTCCGTATACTTTGTCTGCTGCTTCTGGATTTTTGCTGCAGTGGTAGACGTTACGGTGCGTACGTTGTACTGAAGGGACGGGCCGTGGCGATTTTGGGTACCACGCCTCTGTGTCATTTCGCCTTAGGTGAGGTGTCTCCGTTGGCTGTCAGATTTGTTCCACACCATTTCCCACGTATTCCCTACCAACGACAATGTATTCAGCGTCGTATGGGCTGATTTCGTCAAGTTCACTGTCATTGTCCGTCACGGTGGTAAATCGCGGGAAAACGGTCACGGACGGCTCTATGGGCATCATACTCAATCAACAGCAGACACCTCTTACCTTTCTGCATCCCTTCGGGATGCCGCTCGAAGTCCCCCTGTGTCCTGGGTTCAGAATGGCTTCGCCATTCTGGGAGGAACTGTTACTGCGCGTTTTTCCCACTGCCCTACTGGACCGCTTCAATTAAGCAAATCGTACCGGATTTGGTTGCAAATTGGACCACGCCTTCCTCAACACTCCCCCCATCACCCGCCAGCTCCCCGGGTCTCTGATTCCCCTTCTTCATCGTCTTCTTCAACGTCGCGGGTGTGTTTGGTACCCCCTCAAGGATTTCGACATTTTTCACCTCTTTTGACACCAACCGCCCATTCGTTGCCATCTTCAACGTCCACTCATCGTCGTTGCATCACTCCCTCCACCCGGCGACGTCTTTGGATTTCGAATTGCGCACAAGATGCTTCTCTACTGCGCAGGTCGTTGCGCAGCACCATGCTCGCTATTCAAGACCTAGCATAGTACAATTGACCTCTTTCGACACCTACACCCTCAAACAACATCCCCAGCACCTTTTCTATGCATCATCAACGTCCTAGCCGCATGGCTTCATGTTTTTGATGACATCTCCGGTCTTTTTGCCATTTGTTAGCCACCACCTCATACAACGTCGCTGAGTCAAAATGTCCCTCACCATTTCAATTCAAGTTGACGCCCTCTACACGATTATCTACACCCGCAAGTCACATTGTTTGATCAGTTTGATCACAATTCACACCTTTGCCGCCATTTCCTTGCCATTACCTCATACAAGACCGCTGACTCGACATGCCCTTAATCATTTCAACTCACGTCAACGCCCGCTACAAGATTCAACTAGGCAGCAAGTCACCTTGCTTCATTACTTTGGTCACAAATCTCACCCTCGCCACCATTTTCTTGCCACTGCCTCATATCTCAGCTCTGGATCAATATGGCCCTAATCATTTCAATCCAACTCAACGCCCTCTACAAGATTTACTACTCCCAAACGACACAATACCTCATCATCTTTGCCACAAAAACACAACATTTGTCATTTTTCCCACACATTTTGGTCCCAAACAAACCAAGATCCCTATGGACTACTTCTGGATACCTACAGACATCATAGAGCGTACCTTCCGGCGTACTCTTCTATTTGTTCTCGTCATCTACTCCCTTTCCTGACACATTTTACCTTAGTTCTGCATTTTTTCTTGACTTTTGGTCTAGTCTTTAGATAGATAGCTTGTAGATCTACTTCTTGTATTTCTACACACTCTTCTGAATTAAACGAACCCTAACTCCTAACCCTAACCCTAACGAACCCTAACTCCTAACCCTGGCATTCATCTCCACCCACCAACAATAAAACCCATCAAATTCCAAAATGCATTTCTCGTTCTGGGACTTCGTCCCAGCCTCGAAATGGTACCCAAATGGAATACCCTAGTATCAGTTTGCCTCATTTTGACTGGAATTCAATACCTCAAGTCTTGCAATCTACTATTTCGGCAAAACACCCGATTTCCCCTCCTGGCCTCACTTTTGGTGCTAATGCGGTATGCTCTTAAGTCAACTCATCCACGTCCCCGCTTGCCAGCCCATGGGGCATGTGCGTCGACCGTCTCTGGCCGGTTGTTGACTCGACATCACCCAGTTTCGTTTTTTTCCCACGCTTCTCTCCTCCTGCTGTGGTCTCCTGTCCCTAAGTCGATCTGGGCTCTCAATGAACAACAGCCGCCCTGGCTCCGACTACTACATGTACTAGTGAGGCCCATCATCTCTCCCTGCCTTCAGCTCTTCAAGACCAGACATCCACAAAAAACACCTCTTCCCTCATACTGCGCTCCCTGAAATGCGCCCATCCAGCCAGTATGACCCCACCACCCCATACACCACCCATGCCGGCAACTGTGGGCGAAATCTCATCATCCTCCTGCCGTATTTGTTCATTCTAATATGACTTCTGCAAAATATGGGAAAACACTATCAATACCTCATTTTTTCCAACTCCATCAAAAATCACTCAAATGACCTCAAACTCGGCACAGCTTCCCGTAACACCATTTGTAGACTATGGCAATCCCCGCACACACCATTTTCAAGCTCTCTCATCATGCCCAAGGCATGAAGTTGACATTTTTTCCACATTTTCCCACCTTACCACAAAGTTTTTTCAGAAAGCAAGCCTGCTGCCCCTTGATTTCAACTCAGCACTACTCTGCGCACGCCGGTTAACTCTCCTAACAACTCTGGTCCTCACTTCCTTTATCACCATTTCAACTTTTCTCTCAAATTTCAAGTTTCCTCCCAAAAATTGCCCATTCCATGAGAATTTGCAAGTTCCCACACTATTCTTTGGAGTTACTGGACATATCCTGGCCATGCTTTGGCGTGTTTCACGGCGTATTTATGCTACTTTTTCGACCATTTATACTTGTTTTCACTTTTTTTTGGACATTTCTCTATGTAGCTTGATTACTTTAGTCATTTAGATAGTACCTGATGTATCTACATTGCCTCCAGCCTAATAAGAACCGTTATTCCTAACCCTACAACACACCCTTCCACTTCATCTACCTCCCTCCCTCTCTACCCGAACCACAAGTCTCCGCAATTATCTCTTCTCAAACGACGCCGCCCCCCGTCGCCATTATTGGAGATTTCAACGTTCGCCTTGGTCGAAAGACCGGTGATTCCGCGAAATTCAATAACCATCCTGCCCCACGCGCTAAGACTTTCTGGACCGGTGCGTCCCGTCAAAGCTTGCGGTTAATCCCGGCCGCGAGTGGAATTAGTCGTGTGGATCATGTCCTGGCCAAGGACATTGAGCTTGAATGGCACTATGTCCCTAGTCCCGTCGAGTCAGATCATGACATGATGCGCATTCGTTGGAGTCATTCACCTACTACGCCTTTGACACCTCCCGCAACCCAAGAGTCTCCTACCCGTCGCCTCTTCACAAAGTATCTTTGTGATGAACGGATCCAGAAAAAACTCATTCAGCAATATGATTTGGATGAGTTGAAGTTGACCTACGCCCTTGCTCGTTTGAAAAGCGATGGCCCGTCCTTTTCTCTCGATGAACGTCAAGAAGTTATTGATGTTATTGGTGAAGCTCTTTCTCTCTGGATATTTGATGTTGGCGAGCGTGTTCTCGGGTCGTATGTTCCTTCGGAAGCAAAGAAGCGGCCGGATAAGATGCAAGAAAGTTTGCGTCTTATTACCAATGCCAATACCGCCACCCGATTATTCAAGAGAAGTATGCGTGGCAAACAACCGCGTATCGGTACGGATGATCCAACTGTTTCGGCAATGGATGCCGTTACCTCTCACTATGCCGACATTTTCAAGAGTCCTTCAATTAATCCCCCACTTGCCCCATACTGCCCGGAACAGTATGACCAGCAAGCGGAGGATATGGCCAAGCAAATTAGCGAATGGGAGCAAGTGGAAAAAGTCATTCAGTCTTACCCGTCTGAGAAGAGTTCAGGTCCGGACAATGTCCCGCCAGTGTTGCTGAAAGCGTTGATGAGTAGCAAAGTTTTCGCCTCACATATCTCTTTATTCTTTTTCCTGTGTGTCCGGTTGGGGACCACACCGCTCTGTTGGAACTCCTCGAACGTTACGTTATTGGCCAAGGTGGTGGGCGACAAAGTCGCCCCGGAGGACACCCGGCCTATATCAAACACTTCGGTGTTGCGTCGATTGTTTGAACGCCGAGTCTTGTCTGTTTTTGAAAAAGAGCCGTGGAGCGCGGTGCATCCAGCACAGGGCGGTTTCCGGTCTCGGCATGCGGCAACAACTCAAGCGTTAGTCAGTGATGAAAGTATCCGTTTAGGGGCGGATATCTCTATTTACCTTGACCTCAAAGCTGCCTATGACCGCGTCCGATTTCATTTGATTTTGGAACGGGCAAGACAAGCCGGAGCTGGTGTGTGGGCACTGGCTCTGATATCCAGTATGATGTGTCGGCAGCCATCGTCTAGATTTGTGGTCAATGGAGTTTTGACTAGTTCATTGGAACGGGAGTGTGGTCTCTTTCAAGGGTCACTCCTATCCCCACTCCTTTTCAACATCTTCATAGACTCGCTGCTCGTTTTCATCAATGAATTTACAGACATTGCCTCACGCCGATTTCCTCCTATCCTTGGGTATGCCGATGATTTGAAATTACAGCCTTTGGACATCCAAGAAGCGCAAATGTTTCTGGACGCCTGCTCGGCCTGGGCAACATTAAATGACATGATATTTAATCACAAGAAGTGCGGGATAACCTGGAAAGGTAGCTGGGACGCGGATGGCCCGCCGGAGTTGATACTCTCCGGTAAGGCCGTGCCAAATGTGTCCAGTTACCGGTATCTGGGCTTCCCCACTTCATCCCGCGGCATCATTTGGTCAGAACATCTGGAGGTTCGACTGAGCAAGGCAAACAAAATGCTGAAGGCACTGATGCTTAGCGGCGATCTTTGGTGTGAAAATGTCCGCTTGACACTTTACAAGATCTTTGTGCGATCCCACACTGACTTCGGTCTTCCCGCCTTTTGGGTTTGGAGTATGCATGATCAAGATCGCAAGCAAACGCGAGATGGGTTGGAACAACTTCATATCCGCGGGCTGGAATGGATCTTCGGAAGACTGCCGCCGCGCGGGTTGCACGAAAGTATGTCGGCGTTGGGCAAATGGGATCACCGTGCGGTGACCATGATTGGTTCCTACTATATCCACTTGGACTGGATGCCCCGCTCAAACCCGTTGTTTCACTTATCGTCTGTTGTCAACCCCGGCGTCTCGGAGTTATCTATCAATGCCATATTGCCACGGTGTCTGCGGAAACCGGTGGAGATAGAAGCTTGGATGACTGCCGCCGGTATCGCGGATCTGAAGGAAGGAGAACGTCCTCGCATTGGTTGGAAAGCTTGGATTCGCAAGAAGGGCGTTGAAGACATTGTTCAACGTCGTGTCAATCAAGTCGGCCCGGGCGCTCAACTACCCGCTTACATTCTCAACCGCCGGCCTGGCACATACATCGACCGTGCATTTTGGATTCAACCCGTTGCGCTCCGATCATGGGCGCTGCATTGGCGGGAGAATACGATGATGGGTCGCAAGATGTGTGGAGTTTGCAAGAGAGCTGCCAACCGCCGGTGTATGATCACCTGTGCCTTGCCTGGTTTTGAAGCGCTCGCGGAATGGTCCCAGTTGGATACTTGGATCACCTTTGATAGGAAGCGGCTTCATTTGGCAAACCTGGATGGTGAACTGTATTCGGCTCTGGACGCTGCGTTGAACCACGGGGACGGCTATTTGTTTGCTCGCTTGCTCAAGTCTGTTTACGCCGATCTCTTTGAAGAAGAATGGGGTGATGCCGAGGAGCAAAAAGCACTGACAAGACCACCTCCCGCTCTTCCCCAACCATCAGTTGCCGAGCTGCTCCCATCCCCCGTCGCCTCTGGTTCCTCTTGAGGTCCTTGTCTCTCAACTTTTGCAACTCTTCAAGATTTCCGCTCCAAACGGTGATTACGTCAGCACCAGATCTCAAATTTCAACAGACAAGCACCAGTTCCAAAACCGACATTAATCAACGGTTCATCACTTTCTTGACACCTTTCATACACCACTCCTCAAGTCACCCCTCCATAACCCTCTCAACAACCACCCTGCGAAAGCTCTCCCCTCCTCGTCACTTGCCCGTGGCTCACAACCACGTTGCGCGGGTCCTTCGGGCACGCCGCCGGCAGTGACGAGTCGAGCACCCCCCAACATCCCCATACCCCTCCCACTCCTCCATCCAACTCTCGAAATATCCCTTGCGGGCCAAGAGGTGAAAGTCCGATGGCCGTTGGAGCTCTGGACGTGTCGCATTATCAATTCCGGTCTTATTGGATAAGTACCTGCCGTATTCCTAAACTTCTCTTAATTGATCTGCTTCCGACCGAACTCCAACCTGCAGTTTATTGAATGGGACGATGTTCTCTATCAACTCACGACACCACTTCTGGATTGAGGCTCTTTTGACGAAGTTCGAAATTTTGGCCGATATCGACTCTCAACACCGTATTTTTCAACACCCCACATCTCATCCCTCGCCTTATCCTCCAGTCTACCTTCGGGTACATGTTTCCACACCTTCTGGTCACTTCGGTGCAGCAGTGGAGCTACTCTCTGGATTTTTTGATATGAGGTCGGGTCCCGCGATATTTTTTCCATTTTGAAAATTCGATACCCCTTCTCCAGTTTCCCCCCTACCGACATCAAGTGTGCACCAAACGCTCGGCCTAGTGCTGGGCGTCACTGGTAAAAGTTTCAGCAAGAAAGCTTACGCCTACGCCAACTTCGACACATCACCCGCCACCCCCCCTACACCATCAACCCCATCTCTCCCCCAACCTCTGGGCACGGCCGAAAGGTGGCCATACGCTCGGCCTCGTGCTGGGCGTCCCTGGTGTAATGCCCAGTAAGCTAGCCCATGTTTCCTCCATTTGCCGCACACCTCTCACCACCCCCCTACACCATCAACCCCATCTCTCCCCCAACCTCTGGGCACGGCCGACAGGTGGCCATACGTTCGGCCTCGTGCCGGGCGTCCCTGGCGTAATGCCCAGTAAGCTAGCCCATGTTTCCATCAAATGCCGCTCATCTCTTGCCACTCCCCCTATACCAGTCACCAAATCCTTCTCCCACCTCTGAAACTTCGGTTTCTGCTTCGTGCCTCTCTCCGTATACTTTGTCTGCTGCTTCTGGATTTTTGCTGCAGTGGTAGACGTTACGGTGCGTACGTTGTACTGAAGGGACGGGCCGTGGCGATTTTGGGTACCACGCCTCTGTGTCATTTCGCCTTAGGTGAGGTGTCTCCGTTGGCTGTCAGATTTGTTCCACACCATTTCCCACGTATTCCCTACCAACGACAATGTATTCAGCGTCGTATGGGCTGATTTCGTCAAGTTCACTGTCATTGTCCGTCACGGTGGTAAATCGCGGGAAAACGGTCACGGACGGCTCTATGGGCATCATACTCAATCAACAGCAGACACCTCTTACCTTTCTGCATCCCTTCGGGATGCCGCTCGAAGTCCCCCTGTGTCCTGGGTTCAGAATGGCTTCGCCATTCTGGGAGGAACTGTTACTGCGCGTTTTTCCCACTGCCCTACTGGACCGCTTCAATTAAGCAAATCGTACCGGATTTGGTTGCAAATTGGACCACGCCTTCCTCAACACTCCCCCCATCACCCGCCAGCTCCCCGGGTCTCTGATTCCCCTTCTTCATCGTCTTCTTCAACGTCGCGGGTGTGTTTGGTACCCCCTCAAGGATTTCGACATTTTTCACCTCTTTTGACACCAACCGCCCATTCGTTGCCATCTTCAACGTCCACTCATCGTCGTTGCATCACTCCCTCCACCCGGCGACGTCTTTGGATTTCGAATTGCGCACAAGATGCTTCTCTACTGCGCAGGTCGTTGCGCAGCACCATGCTCGCTATTCAAGACCTAGCATAGTACAATTGACCTCTTTCGACACCTACACCCTCAAACAACATCCCCAGCACCTTTTCTATGCATCATCAACGTCCTAGCCGCATGGCTTCATGTTTTTGATGACATCTCCGGTCTTTTTGCCATTTGTTAGCCACCACCTCATACAACGTCGCTGAGTCAAAATGTCCCTCACCATTTCAATTCAAGTTGACGCCCTCTACACGATTATCTACACCCGCAAGTCACATTGTTTGATCAGTTTGATCACAATTCACACCTTTGCCGCCATTTCCTTGCCATTACCTCATACAAGACCGCTGACTCGACATGCCCTTAATCATTTCAACTCACGTCAACGCCCGCTACAAGATTCAACTAGGCAGCAAGTCACCTTGCTTCATTACTTTGGTCACAAATCTCACCCTCGCCACCATTTTCTTGCCACTGCCTCATATCTCAGCTCTGGATCAATATGGCCCTAATCATTTCAATCCAACTCAACGCCCTCTACAAGATTTACTACTCCCAAACGACACAATACCTCATCATCTTTGCCACAAAAACACAACATTTGTCATTTTTCCCACACATTTTGGTCCCAAACAAACCAAGATCCCTATGGACTACTTCTGGATACCTACAGACATCATAGAGCGTACCTTCCGGCGTACTCTTCTATTTGTTCTCGTCATCTACTCCCTTTCCTGACACATTTTACCTTAGTTCTGCATTTTTTCTTGACTTTTGGTCTAGTCTTTAGATAGATAGCTTGTAGATCTACTTCTTGTATTTCTACACACTCTTCTGAATTAAACGAACCCTAACTCCTAACCCTGGCATTCATCTCCACCCACCAACAATAAAACCCATCAAATTCCAAAATGCATTTCTCGTTCTGGGACTTCGTCCCAGCCTCGAAATGGTACCCAAATGGAATACCCTAGTATCAGTTTGCCTCATTTTGACTGGAATTCAATACCTCAAGTCTTGCAATCTACTATTTCGGCAAAACACCCGATTTCCCCTCCTGGCCTCACTTTTGGTGCTAATGCGGTATGCTCTTAAGTCAACTCATCCACGTCCCCGCTTGCCAGCCCATGGGGCATGTGCGTCGACCGTCTCTGGCCGGTTGTTGACTCGACATCACCCAGTTTCGTTTTTTTCCCACGCTTCTCTCCTCCTGCTGTGGTCTCCTGTCCCTAAGTCGATCTGGGCTCTCAATGAACAACAGCCGCCCTGGCTCCGACTACTACATGTACTAGTGAGGCCCATCATCTCTCCCTGCCTTCAGCTCTTCAAGACCAGACATCCACAAAAAACACCTCTTCCCTCATACTGCGCTCCCTGAAATGCGCCCATCCAGCCAGTATGACCCCACCACCCCATACACCACCCATGCCGGCAACTGTGGGCGAAATCTCATCATCCTCCTGCCGTATTTGTTCATTCTAATATGACTTCTGCAAAATATGGGAAAACACTATCAATACCTCATTTTTTCCAACTCCATCAAAAATCACTCAAATGACCTCAAACTCGGCACAGCTTCCCGTAACACCATTTGTAGACTATGGCAATCCCCGCACACACCATTTTCAAGCTCTCTCATCATGCCCAAGGCATGAAGTTGACATTTTTTCCACATTTTCCCACCTTACCACAAAGTTTTTTCAGAAAGCAAGCCTGCTGCCCCTTGATTTCAACTCAGCACTACTCTGCGCACGCCGGTTAACTCTCCTAACAACTCTGGTCCTCACTTCCTTTATCACCATTTCAACTTTTCTCTCAAATTTCAAGTTTCCTCCCAAAAATTGCCCATTCCATGAGAATTTGCAAGTTCCCACACTATTCTTTGGAGTTACTGGACATATCCTGGCCATGCTTTGGCGTGTTTCACGGCGTATTTATGCTACTTTTTCGACCATTTATACTTGTTTTCACTTTTTTTTGGACATTTCTCCAAGTGATTCCAGATTCTCCAAGTGATTCCAGATTTCCAAGGTGAGTGATCAGTTCTCCAAGTGATTCAGATTCTCAAAGTGATTCGATCTCCAGTGATTCAGATTCTCCAAGTGATTCCAGATTCTCAAGTGATTCCAGATTCTCCAAGTGATTCCAGATTCTCCAAGTGATTCCAGATTCTCCAAGTGATTCCAGATTCTCCAAGTGATTCCAGATTCTCCAAGTGATTCCAGATTCTCCAAGTGATTCCAGATTCTCCAAGTGATTCCAGATTCTCCAAGTGATTCCAGATTCTCCAAGTGATTCCAGATTCTCCAAGTGATTCCAGATTCTCCAAGTGATTCCAGATTCTCCAAGTGATTCCAGATTCTCCAAGTGATTCCAGATTCTCCAAGTGATTCCAGATTCTCCAAGTGATTCCAGATTCTCCAAGTGATTCCAGATTCTCCAAGTGATTCCAGATTCTCCAAGTGATTCCAGATTCTCCAAGTGATTCCAGATTCTCCAAGTGATTCCAGATTCTCCAAGTGATTCCAGATTCTCCAAGTGATTCCAGATTCTCCAAGTGATTCCAGATTCTCCAAGTGATTCCAGATTCTCCAAGTGATTCCAGATTCTCCAAGTGATTCCAGATTCTCCAAGTGATTCCAGATTCTCCAAGTGATTCCAGATTCTCCAAGTGATTCCAGATTCTCCAAGTGATTCCAGATTCTCCAAGTGATTCCAGATTCTCCAAGTGATTCCAGATTCTCCAAGTGATTCCAGATTCTCCAAGTGATTCCAGATTCTCCAAGTGATTCCAGATTCTCCAAGTGATTCCAGATTCTCCAAGTGATTCCAGATTCTCCAAGTGATTCCAGATTCTCCAAGTGATTCCAGATTCTCCAAGTGATTCCAGATTCTCCAAGTGATTCCAGATTCTCCAAGTGATTCCAGATTCTCCAAGTGATTCCAGATTCTCCAAGTGATTCCAGATTCTCCAAGTGATTCCCAGATTCTCCAAGTGATTCCAGATTCTCCAAGTGATTCCAGATTCTCCAAGTGATTCCAGATTCTCCAAGTGATTCCAGATTCTCCAAGTGATTCCAGATTCTCCAAGTGATTCCAGATTCTCCAAGTGATTCCAGATTCTCCAAGTGATTCCAGATTCTCCAAGTGATTCCAGATTCTCCAAGTGATTCCAGATTCTCCAAGTGATTCCAGATTCTCCAAGTGATTCCAGATTCTCCAAGTGATTCCAGATTCTCCAAGTGATTCCAGATTCTCCAGTGATTCCAGATTCTCCAAGTGATTCAGATTCTCCAGTGATTCCAGATTCTCCAAGTGATTCCAGATTCTCCAAGTGATTCCAGATTCTCCAAGTGATTCCAGATTCTCCAAGTGATTCCAGATTCTCCAAGACATACCACCAGCAACCGCAACACTCCATAAAGAACCACTCTCTTACCACTGGCATTGTTGTTTGAAGCAGTCAGGTTTCTTCTGGAGAAAAAAATTGCCCTCTGGGCACTTTTTTGGAAAAAATCGAGATCTCAGCATTTCAACTGCTAAAAAACTTTTTTCCTTGCTTTCACCTGTGAGCTGCAGCTACAGTAATACCCAGGGGCTCAGTACTGCCCGGACGGTGTTACTTCTTGTCAGTGTGAAGGAAAAAGTCAAGCTTTGAAATTCAAGATCTTGGACCTGTGTCTTCTCCTATTGAGTTCTTTGTTGTTTCTTCTGAGTGCCACTGTTATTGACTTTGTATGCTTTCTCGAACGCAAAGGTCATAGAAAGTATTATTGCTACCTCCTACATTCAAGAGAACTATTCTTGCTAGTGAAGAAAAACAAAAATCAAGAAAAAACCCGACATTCTATCAAAATGAGTAGCCAAACTAGCTACATGACCCGCGCCCGCTCTCGATCTGCATCTGTTGGATTGCACAATGCGTCAGATGATGAGAATGATGAAGGCTCTTACCTTTCACTCCCAGAGTTTGTCAAGAATGCTAATGGCCGCTCCATTCCTGTGAAGGATCCTTTGGATATTGTCTGGGACAAACTTTGTTTGAAAGTGCCTTGCCCAAACACCCTCGTTGGATATGGCGGCAGAAAGGCCTGTACATCGGCAGTTGGTAATATGGCACGCAATAGTTCGGGGGAAACCCGCACTTTCAAATGCCAGAAATGTAAATCCTCTTTTGCTGCTTCAACTATGGAGGAACTGATGGTCAAAGAAAAGTTGCTCAAGGGGCCAATGCGTGCAGCATATGGAACAAAGTTTGGTGGTGTCAAGGGAATGAGGATGGTCAAGCAAGATGTAGTGACTGTTGGCAATGGTCATGGGCAAGGTATTGAAAAGAAAGCTAGCCAAGCTTTGATGTCAGGAAGCTCTCAGAAGATGGCAGTTGAGCGTACTCCGTCCTGGGGGGAAGATGATACTGGCATGCAGTATCATGGGTACGCCGGTATTGCTGCATTTGAAGGTGATGAGAGCGAGAGCCACAGTGGCCATGGCAGACACCACAATGGGAATGCCAGTAGTTCTATGCGGCCGGCTGTTGGTATCAATGGTGACAGACTGCACACTCCTCCTAATGGCAATAGTGTCCGTGGTGGTAGTGTTGGTAATACCCAGGCACCGAGAAAAAGTGGTCTGAATGGCTGGATCACTCATGGTAGTGATGATGGTAATGAAGATGGTGAAGACGAGTCTTGGAATCACATTGGCCGTCGGGGGAAACCTGTATTTAAGAAAGTCAGCCCACCTCACAACCAGCAACAGAAGTTCCCATTGGTCTCTATGTTCAAGCCTCGGAAACAAGTTGCAAATAGTGATGGCGAGGAGCCACTATTTGAAGCGGATGAGATCTCGGTTGAGTCCTATCAGGCATTGGTTAAGGAGAACGCGCGGCTTCAAAAAGAAAATACCAACCTGGCATCAGAACTCAAGTCCGTCAAGGCATCTATGGAGGCAAGATTTGAAAAGATGGAAGACGAGGTCGTGCGTAAAGTTGCGGAGATGTTAAAGGCCCATAACTCGGCTGCTGTTGGAAAGGAAGAAGTAGTAAAGATCGGCAAGGTGTTTGCTGAAACGTGCAAAGAGGGGCTCGAGGGGCGTTGCGATGGCAATAGCCGTGACGTAGAGCCTGCAGCAAGCCACGCTGCGAGTTTCGCGCGCATTTCCACTACTGTGCAACCGCAAGGGAATACACCGCGCCGCCGCCACACCCCGGTCATCTCACAAGCCAACAAAACTCCGCTTGGTACTCGCCGTGATACTGAATACCAGACTGAGGATCTGGTTGACAAAATCAATGATCTGACCGGTGTTGAGCACATTGAAATGCAAAGACCACTTACCCGTCCAAAGCCGTCTTTTGCACAAATTGTGCAGCGGTTTCCACAAGATGATGATAATAAAGAAAAGATGAAGGATATCCGCGAAGGTCTCAGGCTTATTCAGAAGGCTCGCAATGTCCGCCGTGTAGATAGCCGCCGCCCTGTTATTGAGGAAAGGCCAGACATTCGCACCCCCGTTGAAAAGGCTGCGGTTGACCTCGGTCTCCGTATTGTCTACATGACTAGTCTGCCCAGGATGTCATTCAAAGAGTTGAAAAGTGTCTTCTACAAGTTGCATTTTATGCTGACCAAGATCCGCAACTTCTCTTGGATTGGGACCACTCTTGAGATCACCCTTGACGAAGACTACTACCAGTCATTCCGGGCACAGGCGCGCCGCTGCAATTTGGATATTGATGTCTTATTCAACCCGGCCGTTCCTCGCAATCCCACCAATAATCCAAACGCGCCCCGTGCCCCAGAAGTATTGGCATTGAACTTGCGGCGTGTAGAAGGCGTTGTAGAAACGACGCGGCATGAAGGTGTAAAGGAGCTGTTTAGTGCATGGGTTTGCACTATCAAGGCCAGACATCCCACCCTTACTGCCGATACTGCTATGAGTTCGACACCGGCCATTTCCTCATCTGATGCCGCGCAGACTGGCCCCGATGATGGCATTGTCCGTATTGGGTCCCCTGCTCCATCTGAACATGAATAGTAAACTCATCATCGGATACATCAACGCGCGAGGATTAACACCCTTGAAGCTGGATATTCTTATCGATCTCATCAACAACAACGTCTACGACCTCATCATCATTTCAGAAACCTGGTTTACATCCTGGAATTATATAAAAACTCACCCATACTCCCAGTTCTGGTCCTCATATCCATCTCAACCCAGAACTCACGGCCATCAAAACGGAGGCCTTCTGGCGCTAGTCCCGCCTCGTCTCCATCCCTTCATCAACTATATGGCCAAAACTGAGTACTCCCTCTCCCTGGCTATTCATAATCAACATTTCCTCTTTGTCTATCTGCCGCCATCTCTCGAAGAGAATGTTGTCCAAGAAATTCTGAATCCAAAAATGACCTCTAAGCCGGTTGCTATTATTGGGGATGTCAATGTCCGTTTGGGTAGCCGCACTGGGGATAACCCACGGCGCTTAAATGATCCCGCCCCACGTGCTCACTCATTCTGGACTACTGCTTCTCGACACCATTTGAACCTTCTTCCGGCAGTCTCTGGCCTCTCAAGACTAGACCATATCCTGACCTCATCCACTACCTTGTCATGGTCCTATGAAACGGCCCCAATTAGTAGCGATCATGGCATTATGAAGATTGACTGGACACCACCTTCTCGGCCATTGGTCTCATCACCTCCTCCTGATGTCCGATCTAATCCCACGCGCCGGCTATTTGTAAAGTACCTCTCGGAGTCACTAGTCAAGGAACGAATTTGCTCCGAATATGACCGCGATAGTTGGGATATCAATACTCTTCTTCAGTTCCTCAAGAATGAAGGGATGTCGCTGTCACTTGCGGATCGTGAAGCGATGATTGATTTTATAGGACAGTTACTATCGGATTGGATATTTTTTGTTGGTGAACAGGTGCTGGGAGCATATGTCCCATCAGTAGCGCAAATGCGGCCGGACCACCTTCAGGATGCATTGCGTGGAGCTCAAGATGCAAGTTCAGCCACTCGTCTTTTCAAACGAAGCTTGCGGGGAAAACAGCCGGTCATTGGTGTTGAAGGGAGTACTGTATCGGCAGTGGATTCTGTCGTGGAGCATTTTGCTGAAATCTTCAAGAATCCGGTAGCCAACCCACCACCTCTTGCTTTTGAGATACCTGCGGCTGGCGATGTTGTAGCGCGTGCCATGGCTGCCGTGGTGGGAGATTGGGCAGGTATAGAAAAGGTGATAAGAGGGTATCCTGTCACGAAAAGCTCTGGCCCGGACAATGTTCCTCCCATTCTGCTTAAGGCACTGTGTGCAAGTGAAGTCTTTGCCAGTCACATCAGTTTGTTTTTTTATCTTTGTGTCTGCTTGGGAACGACGCCCAAATGTTGGAACTCTGCAAATGTGACCTTGACAGCCAAAGTGGATGGTGATCTCGTTGGACCTGCCGACACTCGGCCTATTGCCAATACTTGTGTCCTGCGTCGGCTTTTCGAGAAAAGAGTATTGACTGTGTGGCATGGTGAAGATTGGGCCAAAGTCCATCCTGGACAGGGCGGCTTTCGCTCACGGCATTCGGCTATTACCCAAGCGCTCATTGGGAGTGAAAGTATTCGTCTGGGCTCTGACATCTCTATTTACTTGGACCTAAAGGCCGCGTATGATAGAGTCCCGCATTCTCGTTTACTTGAGCGGGTGAAAGAAGCAGGAGCATCAGTGTGGGCGGTTGCACTTGTCTATAGTTTAATGTGCCGCGAGCCATCCTCTCGTTTCGTTGTCAACGGTGAACTCACGCCATCTGTTTCGCGTGAATGTGGACTGTTTCAAGGGTCACTCGTCTCACCACTGTTATTCAATGTTTTCATTGACACTTTGCTATTGACAATGGATACTATGACAGATTTGACCATCCGCAAATTCCCCCCATCTCTTGCCTATGCCGATGATATCAAACTCCAGCCAATTGATATCAGGGAAGCACAACTCTTTCTGGATGTTTGTACCATATGGGCAGCGGAAAACGGGATGGAGTTCAATAATAGCAAGTGCGGCGTGGTTTGGAAGGACAAGTGGGATGCTTCCGGCCCGCCTACTCTTCTATTAGCCAGCAAGTCTGTACCCAAGGTTGAAAATTACAAATACCTTGGATTTCCGACGGGGGCAAAAGGAATTATGTGGAAAGATCATCTGGATATCCGTCTTGGCAAGGCTACTCGAATGCTTAAAGCTCTGATGATTAGCGGAAATCTCTGGCCAGTGGTGGTGCGACTTACCCTGTACAAAACTTTCGTTCGGTCACATACAGACTTCGGTCTTCCTCCCTTCTGGATATGGTCTGGTGCTGATCCCCGTCGATTGCCGTTGCGTACGGGATTAGAGAAGCTTCATTGCGAGGCCCTCGATTGGATATTTGGCCGACTCGCACCGCAACAGTTACATGAGAGCATGAGTGCGCTAGGACAGTGGAGCCATCGGGCTGTTGATATGGTGGGCTCCTACTTTTTGCATTTGGAAAGGATGCCACAATCCAATCCTTTGTTCTCTTTGCCATCCATTGCGGCCCCCGTCACGCCATTACTATCTATCGATGCAGTTCTTCCTCGATGTTTGCTACCACCTACTGACGTGATCGCTTGGCGTGCTGTTGTTGCGGCCTCACCACCAGAAGAAAATCCAATTAGCTGGCGGTCCTATGTTCGAAAATCAAATTTGGACCAGTTACTGTACCGACGTTTTGATTCAGGACCGGCAGGCTCCCCACTGGCAAACTACATTCTGTACCGGCGCCCCCAGAGTTATGTTGACTCCGTCTTCTATCTGCAACCTCCAGTCCTCCGACCATGGGCCATCAAGTGGCGGGAAAACGTCCTTATGTCAAGGAAGAAGTGTGATATCTGCCGCCGTTGGGTGAATCGCCGCTGTATGATTGAATGTGCGCTCCCGTTCTTTGAGACTCATGCAGAATGGCCGCGGATTTCGGAATGGTTATTAAAGGATCGACAACGGCTCTTGGACAAGAAACTGGATACGGAACTGTACAGTGCATTGGATTGCGTGGTAAACCATGCCGACGGATATTTATTTGCGGTCTTGCTTCAAATTGTATACCGACAGTTGATGGACGAGGAATGGGGTGACCCTTTGGAACAAGAAGCACTACGCCCACCGGCAGGTCGTGTGATCCCTTCGGCGGCCCCCTTTTCATCTGCCCTGTCACCCGCTTCTCCCCCCAATACCGCCCTTCACTTTCCAGCGGCCATCGGTGTGATTATGTAATCCAGATCTCCGCTTCAATCAACTTCAGACTATCCCAATTACAACTGGCATCACCTCACCTCCAAGAACACCACAACTTCCTCTCACCAACAATCCATCAAACTGCTAGTCTTCAGCTACTTACTGCTCTGGACTCTCCCTTATCAACTCCTTGCTACAATCATTCACAATCTCACTCCCATTATTGGCATTTGGTACCCAAATTTGATGATTGCCTTTTTCCTCCCACCACCCCCACACCATCAAATTTTCTTTTCTCGACCCTTCAAAGTCAGGTTTCTGCAACTCATGCTCCATTTGAATCAGGGGAGTGCCTGTACCACTAGTTTGCACTGATCGCCGATAAAACGGCTTCCCTTGGGTAAAGTTTGTTAATATCCAACCAAACCCCACCTCAAGGAGCAAACGTATGACCTCCAAAATGCCCTACATCCATCACTTCAACTCCCAGAACGGCTAGGCTCATGTTGAAAATTTGCAATTTTGGAATGCACATGTCTCAAATTTGGCAGCTTTGTTTATCAAGACAGCAGCACCTATGACAACCTCGAGAATTACCCTATAACAACACTCCCAAGCTCCACCCTCTAGTCGGAAATGGTGCTCTCCAGTATCTCTGAAGAATTGGGCTTATGGGACCCCATTGCCATGAAGTACATGCCAATCACGCTTCTGGGTATTGGGACTTAGAAATATTTCTCAAAAACCGAGCATTTATGACTTTCGCAATCTCCAGCACTTTTTACCACTTATTTTGCTCCAATTGGACCCAAATCTCACCCACACCACCTTCAACACCCCCTCTATCAAACACTGTGACATATGGCACCCTGTCCAGTGGTTTTCATCATTATCATCTACCCACCCTCAACACCACCCGCACCAACCCCCAAATCAAAAACGGGGCATGCAAACCGCCAATCAACAGCAACAAATGTCCCACCATACCCACCTGCAACTTCTGTGCAATCATGGGCCCTTTATCACACCTCAACAGGAACTTTACCTAGTCTGGAGGATGGCGGGAATTTTTAGTATTTCCTGTGATTGGACACCTTACCCACAGCTTTGCACTTGGACACGCTTGCACGTCACCTAAAGAACCGTCTATACCTTCCCCATCCGTATATACGGCATATGCCACCCTCTCAAGCCTTTTTCATCAACTTTTTCCATGTCAACCCAGCCCCATGCATACCACCTGGAATCAGGCAGGAGCATCAAGACAACAGACTTTTGACTATACCCGCCCTCGCCCCGTACCCGGTTCCAGCTCTGGTACCACTTTCAGCATGTCCCTTTCAGTCCTCATCAAGTTTACCTAGTCTGGAGGACAGCCCGAAATTTTTGGAATTTTTATCCCTGGCCACCTGTCCCCTGAGTCTCGACCTGGATGACCTACAACTGGCCCCAAACCACCGTCTATGTACCCCCTACCACCCCCTGTGCCAGAACCCACTGCCCATTATCACTTTCCTTGCCAGGGCCGGGTTTGTGCTGTTTGGCGGTATTTCTCATGCCATCTTGTCCATTTATGGATCTACGGAGTCGGGCGCTAAGGGCCAATCATCCCCCCACACGCTACGGTGCTCTTGATGCTACTTTGGTAGTGTCTTATTCTAGTAGCAAGAGTTTCTGTCTGAAAAATCGCGACTTTTCTCCCACACTCTGGAACTCAACTTTCCATGATCCATATGGAACATACTGGGCGCCTCTGGTCACCTACTCTACCACCTCATTGGAAAAACTGTGTCTATGGTCCCACTCCCACCACCCCGAGTTCCCAAGGCCAATTTACACCATGTACCACCCTCAGCACACCTGCCTCATAGACATCCTCACAAAAAACATCCACAAGATGGCCAACAACACCACCTAACACTAGAACACTGTGTCCAACAAGACCCTGCCTACTCTTGTGTCTCCAACTACCCCCCCATCAAAAATCTCTTTATCCTCTTGGCATTCATCTCCACCCACCAACAATAAAACCCATCAAATTCCAAAATGCATTTCTCGTTCTGGGACTTCGTCCCAGCCTCGAAATGGTACCCAAATGGAATACCCTAGTATCAGTTTGCCTCATTTTGACTGGAATTCAATACCTCAAGTCTTGCAATCTACTATTTCGGCAAAACACCCGATTTCCCCTCCTGGCCTCACTTTTGGTGCTAATGCGGTATGCTCTTAAGTCAACTCATCCACGTCCCCGCTTGCCAGCCCATGGGGCATGTGCGTCGACCGTCTCTGGCCGGTTGTTGACTCGACATCACCCAGTTTCGTTTTTTTCCCACGCTTCTCTCCTCCTGCTGTGGTCTCCTGTCTCTAAGTCGATCTGGGCTCTCAATGAACAACAGCCACCCTGGCTCCGACTACTACATGTACTAGTGAGGCCCATCATCTCTCCCTGCCTTCAGCTCTTCAAGACCAGACATCCACAAAAAACACCTCTTCCCTCATACTGCGCTCCCTGAAATGCGCCCATCCAGCCAGTATGACCCCACCACCCCATACACCACCCATGCCGGCAACTGTGGGCGAAATCTCATCATCCTCCTGCCGTATTTGTTCATTCTAATATGACTTCTGCAAAATATGGGAAAACACTATCAATACCTCATTTTTTCCAACTCCATCAAAAATCACTCAAATGACCTCAAACTCGGCACAGCTTCCCGTAACACCATTTGTAGACTATGGCAATCCCCGCACACACCATTTTCAAGCTCTCTCATCATGCCCAAGGCATGAAGTTGACATTTTTTCCACATTTTCCCACCTTACCACAAAGTTTTTTCAGAAAGCAAGCCTGCTGCCCCTTGATTTCAACTCAGCACTACTCTGCGCACGCCTGTTAACTCTCCTAACAACTCTGGTCCTCACTTCCTTTATCACCATTTCAACTTTTCTCTCAAATTTCAAGTTTCCTCCCAAAAATTGCCCATTCCATGAGAATTTGCAAGTTCCCACACTATTCTTTGGAGTTACTGGACATATCCTGGCCATGCTTTGGCGTGTTTCACGGCGTATTTATGCTACTTTTTCGACCATTTTTACTTGTTTTCACTTTTTTTTGGACATTTCTCTATGTAGCTTGATTACTTTAGTCATTTAGATAGTACCTGATGTATCTACATTGCCTCCAGCCTAATAAGAACCGTTATTCCTAACCCTAACCCACCAAGCTCCCCGTCCGCCTCTCACCCTCCCTGTCTGCGAACCCTTCGTTGACCCCATCTCCTTCTTAAGTTCGGCCCGGACGCGATCCCGTAACTTGTTGTACTGTTCCCGAGGTAACATATGCTCGCCGTTTGCGTCAAGAGACTTCTCCTTCTTGTGCAATATGCGATACTGGTCTTCAAGTGCCATCTCATCAACTAAGTCGGCTTCCGGTAAACGATGTAAGCGAGAACCCATCTTGCTAATAACTTCCGGATGTGCCTTCTCCTTGATTTTGGTGATATAGAGATGCCTACCCATATGCATCCCAACAGTTTCCCATAATCTATCGAGCTCAGACTTCCATTCCAAGAAGGTCTTTGAGCCCTGAGCTGACGCTTCCCATTCCGCGATGAGCGCAGCACCTGAGTAGGGGTTCAGGAAACGTAGATTAAGCTCCTTGATAAAACAGTCATAGTGTCGCCAGCGGCTGATGCATTGCTTATACATCTCAAACGCTTTCCCCTCCGGATGCAAAAAGTTTCTCATCAACAGCAGTACTCCTTGTTGAAATTCAGGATCATTGTTCTGAAGATCAAGCCCTTGTTCTTCGAATGCTCTCGCAATCTCGGCCTCGAAGTCCTTCAGAGTACGCATGTCGGTGTTGCCAATCTTCCCCTTGAAACGAGTTTCAGGCATGATGCTCTCGCGGATAAGACAAAAGCGTTTCCTCATCTTTTCAAGCCGTAACTCCTCCAGCCTATCGGTGAGGACGGCGGTGTCCATAGCCGCCCGTTGAGAAACCAGGGGTGTCGTGGGGGGAGTACCCGTCATAAGTGATCCGCGGGTAGCCTGGCGTTCATCGGGTGCAAAGGGACGCGTTCTCACCATTGGGGTTTGGTACGGATTACGCGGATCGTAAGAAACTTGACGCGGCGCAGTCGAGACTGGAGCGTGGGAACTTTGTTGACCGGACTCCTCAATATCCACCGATTCCAGAGCCGAGCAGGCCGCCTCAACCTTGCGCTGCAACTCCGCAAGTCGGAGACGCTTCACCCTTTTCACTTTGTGTAAGCGATTCAATCGCTCCAACTCCTGCTCCATTCTCAGAGTTTCCTGATCCAAAGCCAAGGTTTCCTCATCCACCTCTTCTGGAAACACAGTTTCTTCTCCAAAACCTCTAACGGTGTTCTGGGTTATATCCCCCTCTTCCCATCCGACCTCTTCCTCCCCAAGATCAAGCAGTCCCCGGCTGAATTCCTCCGTGATGCTTTCTGCCAAGTTCTCAAACGGTGTATTGTTGACAGTAACTCTCGTGGGGGTCAGCGTGGGCGTGTTCACAGAAGGGTTGAGTCCGAAGGGTGTCATGGCCCGAGCGTTACTTCCTACAGGGGTGGAACGATGTACAGGTGAACGAACCCTACAGGTGAACGAAAGACCGGTCCCACCATGTTGAGCGAATATAAACAAACGGGTTTTGAGGTGATCTACTTGAGAATTGCGAAAATTGAAGTGGTTCTAGCGGTACGATCTGATGCTGAATTCAACTCTACCAAAACCGGGCGTCCCCAGCAGTAACTTCAGGCTACAAGTCTCTTCCAGTAGTTTCCGAAGGGTAGCTAGTCCTTCTTCCGCTACAAGGTGCTACTCTTTAGTCAAAAAAAATGTAGTGGCCGAAACTACGGTCTTGAAGGATACGACTGACCGTGTAAAGTAGTCTTATTCAAGAATATATGTATAGAGGGTTCTATACAAGCGACCTGCCCTTCCACCCTCTGAATCTCCGACGGTTCTTGATCCCGCCAAAAAACTAAGGTAACACAACCTTCCCTAATCTATCTAAATTATGAAATTGTTGTGACTCAGCTTTCCAGTTGTCAGCACGCGTCTGTTACCTCAGCAAGGTCTTCTATAACTCCAACGCGTAGCTTCCATGATGTGTAATGCCTTGTATATAATGTGGTCGTTGGCTCACCCCGCACCAACTCTCTAGTCTTTGATAGTATACATTGAGTTCACTTTACAACACGTTATCAGACACCAAGCTCTAACCAACTCGAACTACCATTTCAAAAAAAAAAAAAAAAAAAAATCAGCATCAGCCATGACCATCCAGGCTACAAAATTCGAAGAGTTATTCGCGGACGGTCGCAACTACATCGCATGGTCCCAAAACACTCAAGATCATTTATTTGCGATTGGCTTGGAGCACGCTTTAGTACCCATTATCGATCCCGATACCGTCACAACATCTGAAGAAGACACCGAAAGCCGCATCACCAAATTGAGAGAGCGCGCTCAAGGTCTTTTGTTTATCAAACGACACCTCAGTCCCGATCTACAAGAACAATACAGTGCAACCAAGGATCCGACTGAACTCTGGCAACAATTATCAGCGAGATTCTTCAACCAAAAGATTATCCTGGAACCGCGTGCTATGCACGATTTCAACAACCTGCGTTTTCAAGACTTCAAATCCGTCCACGCATACAACTGTGCCCTTATGGGCATCGTCAACCGCCTTCGCCTCTGCGGAAAGATGGAGATGATAACCGATGCCAACCTAATCCAAAAGACACTCTCCACTTTTCCCAAACATTTGGTGGTATTATCCTCCCTGTACCAAAATTTGAAATTCCCGACATATTCTGCCTTACTCGCGACCATGCAAACAACCGAAGAGCGAGAACCTCTCCAGGCGACAATTCAACAAAGGTTTATCATTAAACTCACCATGTCGACCATGCGCACTGGCCAAATTCTCATCTGCACCCGCCAGCTTTAAGGAACCCACTGAGGCCCCTCCATTCCTAAGTCGATTGAATATTGATATCCATGGCCCAGTATATCCTCCGTCGGGCCAATTTGAGTACTTTATGGTTATTGGAGATTCCTCATCCCGATTGGCATATGTCGCCCTACTAGAAAACAAGGACGACGCCTTCCCCAATGCCCTACGCCATTTCATCAAACTCCGAAATTTTTACCCAGAGTACAAAATCAAAAAGATCCGGGTCGACAATGCGGGAGAACTTACATCACCACTGATGAAAGCATACTTGGCTTCATGCGGCACGGAACTAGAGACCTGCACAGAATATGTACATCAACAGAACGGAAGTGCTGAAGCACTGATTAAAAGAGTGTCCACTACGGCTCGGGCAATGCTTCTGGGATCAAGACTACCAGCATCCGCATGGGGTCATGCCGTTTTACATGCGGTCAACGTCCTAAATTACCGGCCCTCCTCTTATATGAAGGAAAGTCCCCACCAGCTGCTCAATGGACACCCACCAAGCGTCGACCATCTTCGTGTTTTTGGAAGCGCGGTTTACGTCCCAATCCCACCACCCAAAAGAAACAAGATGGGACCGCAACGTACACTTGGAATTTACATCGGTTATGACAGCACTTGTAAAATACGATATCTGGAACCTACATCCGGCTCGGTTTTCCACGCCCGTTTTGCCGATTGTATCTTTGACGAAACATAATTTCCCACCGTAGGAAACAAGGAGTACCTCACGGAGGATCAACGCAAAGAACGAGAGGTCCTGTTCTCCTCATCCCCTACAAGACCTACGGAATATTCTATTTCTTCAATGACCGAAAAGACAATTGCGGAGATTATCAACCTGCAAAGAATCGTGAATAACGCTCCAGACACATTCAACAACAGCGCGACAGTCATCCGTCACCTAGAATCTTTAACATCGGCTGCCATAAACGCTCCGGACCGCATCTCCACAGAACTACCTCCGGCAGTCATCACCGAACCACGCAGAAAACGTGGACGACCAATTGGCTCGAAAAACAAATATCCCCGTAAAACGTTTACACCACCAGAAAACCGCATCACGGACGATCCGAGAGTGGAAATTACCGAAACAATGGTTAATCACATCGCGGCGGCTATCAACTCCAGTACCGCCCTTATTTTTGACAAAGACTTGGACACAGACCCACAATCGATTAAAGAAGCACGTACACGATCGGACTGGCCCAAATGGCACGACGCTATACGCGCCGAATACGATTCAATTTTGAAAAGAAACGTCCTCGGTCCTATTCAGGAAACCCCCGACGGATTCGACCCAGTAGGATGTCGAGTAGTATTACACCTCAAACGCAATGCAGACGGTGAAGTTGTACGACACAAAGCAAGAGTCGTAGCCAAAGGATACGCTCAACGCTACGGCATTGATTTTACGGAAACATATGCTCCAGTTCTCGACGCAGTATTCTTCCGTTTCCTTCTCGGATTTGCTGCTAGTGAGAAATTGATGATGCACCTGATGGATGTAGTCACCGCATTCCTATATGGAAAAATGGACAAGGAACTTTACATGCGAGTCCCAGAAAATCTGTATGGAACGGACACTGCACAACAAATGGCACAATTCGAAAATCCCTCCGTTAGGGTGAACCAAGCCCTGTATGGCTTCAAACAGTCCGGCATGCTGTGGTACCAAAGATTGAACCGTTTTCTACTCGACAAAGGTTTCGAGACGGAGGCCCGCTGCCCCTGCATATTCATAAAGAGAGCGGGACCCGAAGTCGCCGTAGTTGCAGTTTACGTAGATGATCTAAATATCATCGGCACAGAAAGTGCTATCTCTGACACACGTAGAAGCCTTGCAAATGAGTTTGAAATGAAAGATCTCGGTCAGACCACTTACTGTTTAGGCTTACAGATCGAACATATCTCAACCAGCCCCGAAGGCCCTGGCATTTTCTTACACCAAACGGGTTATATCACACAGCTTTTGAAACGTTTTTCAATGGACGCGGCAAATCCATCAAATACACCAATGGAAGTACGCAGCTTAACCCACGACAAAGACATCTTCCGTCCAAGAGAAGCAACAGAAGCACCGTTAAACGCTGCAGTCCCATCCTCCTCAGCAGTCGGAGCCCTGATGTATCTCAGCAGTCGGAGCCCTGATGTATCTAGCAAACCAAACTCGACCTGATATTGCTTTCGCGGTAAACCTCTTGGCTCGATATACAAAAGACCCTACTGAACGACATTGGGTCGGCGTCAAGCGCATCATGAAATATCTGAAAGGAACAACCGATTTTGGCTTATTTTTCCCACGCAAATCAAACCAGATGCTGACCGGCTACACCGACGCCGGGTACCAATCGGATCCCCACACCGGCAAGTCTCAGACCGGATATGTCGGGGGAACCGCAATCAGCTGGAAATCAAGCAAGCAAACCATGGTAACGACATCGACAAATCACTCGGAACTGCTCGCGATGTACGAAGCAGCCAGAGAGGCCGTCGCCCTTCGTCGAGCTCTGAAATTCATTACCACTAAGACTGCTCGCATTACCACAATATTCGATGAACCAACTATCTTATACGGGGACAACGCCGCTTGCATTAGCCAAATCGAAAAAGGATACACAAACTGCTCGCGAACCCGCCACATAGACCCAAAATATTTCTACGCACACGAAATCAACCACGTCGACATTGAAGTCACCAAGATCGCATCAGTCGACAATGTAGCCGATATACTGACCAAGGCACTCGGCCCTACCACCCATTGGCACCTCCTCCCCAAACTCGGACTGCGCAGTCACCGGACTCTAGACAACACAGCCTGATTCGGTTCAGGGGGAGTACACGGCATACTACAACAACTCATCTGAGTCTTGCAACTACTGAACTACAGTTCAGCCTTTGAGGGGGAGTGTTGTGACTCAGCTTTCCAGTTGTCAGCACGCGTCTGTTACCTCAGCAAGGTCTTCTATAACTCCGACGCGTAGCTTCCATGATGTGTAATGCCTTGTATATAATGTGGTCGTTGGCTCACCCCGCACCAACTCTCTAGTCTTTGATAGTATACATTGAGTTCACTTTTCAACAGAAATCGAACAAACGCTAGAACAAACGCCCAACGCGTCTCCTACAGTATGTATTATCCATCCGCAGGCAAAGGGTCGGGTGTCCAAGCCGCATGGCATGTGTGAGTACCAAGAGCCAGGGGACGAAACCTGCCAAAGCGGCTGTTACAGGAGCCTGCACTGATAGTGACTGGACTGGAACATGGTATTTGCGTGCTTGGGATGACAAATGCTCCGGCGTTGACCAGAACTGGGACTGTGATAAACAGTGCTATAAGAGTGCCTCAGCTACCTACAATTCCAACTCTCAGGCTGTAGCATTGGCACCCGCGTTAATTCCATCTGGGTGCACTTGCAATACCATGACATGAACGTTCACGACAGCGAAGGCAGCCTCTTCTTCTGGTTCGGGCAAATCTTACAGTTTCATCTTGTCCAACACCACTCTATCAGTTGTGACCGACTTTACTGGACGCGGCACTTGTGGTCTGGATTTCGGCCGTACTTTTTCTGGCTCTGGAACTATGTCGGTCAATTTCTCACTTACTGTATCGTTCTTCTTTTACTTGGAACCACATTATGGCCTTCATTTTGACGCAGTCTGGGAATTTGCAGTAAGGGCTTATTTGAAAACTCTGCACCGAAAGTGAATTCCTTTAACACTCACAAATGGCATCCCACCTAGAGGGCAAATGTGGGACGCAAAAAATAACGCGCGGGGCTAATGGGCGTCTCGTCTGGTGTTGCGGGAGGGTTGAAAAATGATTAGTTGAGAACCTGATGGATCAATTTGCTCCCCATTTTGAAATGTCGAGTTGTAGCCGAATCGGAAGGCGGGACATGGTGAATCCATGGTGAATCCGGCGTCGTGCTTGCCACTCATTTGGCCTTCTATCGAGATATTGCCCTTTTCTGGCGGGTTGCACTCACTTTGTGTTTGTCATCACAAATGCTGTGCAGTAAAGTGTAAAGCATAACAGGGGGGGAGTATGTTAGCGATGTAGGAAAACTATTAGGATTCAGTCTCGGGCGAGAGTTGGTGTGACCCATAGGGAAAACGGCTTTTTATGAAATCTTGACGTGTTTGGATGAGGTTGGAAGGATGCTGCTAAGGTAACCTGTAAGATTTATGTACGTGGTCGCACTACGTGTGGAGGCAGGGTCGGAATTTTTCAATGGAACATTGAGCATCGCATGTGACAAAAGTAGAATTGCTCGCCGCGATGTTTCCCTCAAACTGTTGGTGACAGATGTCGTCGTAGCGAGGGTTTGTCTCTTACCATTGCGCCCAAGAAGACGCATACGAGTGAAGAACAAACTCCTCGACACATCATTTTGAAGAGAACACATAGGCATTCTATATTTAGTTCACAGAGGCATGACGTCCCACACTCAGAGTCAGCGGGTTGCTATATATATTTGAGGGTGTAACAGCCTTTTTTTAGGAATTTATTGTCGCTGAAAATAGCATGCCATCCTTTCGATCAACTTATCGCCCCAAACCAATACGCCTTCCTGAAAGTACTTAAAATCCAGCAATCTGCAGATGTTCGCTTACCCTTAACTTGATTTCAATAAATTCATTGCCACAACCATCACACTTGACGTCTGTAAGCGATTGGCTTTTCACTGAGGGGTTGCTGCATCGAGGAGTGCTTAACGCTCGTACGTAATTTTCGTTTCATGTCAACGTTCCTTCCTTGTATTCATTTCAATATTCACTTGGTGGAACAGGACATACCAATTACACACTTCGGAATGGCATGCCCAGTTGGAACATGCACATCAAAATGCAAAGAGCATTATGTCGGTGTCAAACTGTGCCCAATTGACCGCAGACATCAAGTATGGAAATGCGGCAGTCCCAAACGTCACCTCTTCTGCCCGAAATGCCAAAGGGCAGCGAAATAAGGACGATCAAGATCGCAGCCTTTTTTGCAAACATCTTTCCGAGCAATATGAATTCATCAGACCCATCATAGTATAGTACTTGCTACGTAGGACATTGAACCCGGCTCCTGCCTTCCCATTGTGTCATTTATTTGATCGGGTCCGCTGGCCTTTCCTCCCGTCTCTAACTGATCACGTTGTGAAAAAGGATGCTACAGACAGCAGGAAGTGTTTTGGGTACCTACAGTATATTCATCTTACATTGCGGAAAATGTGTAGAAATTAAATTCTGTACTTCAATAATAGGGTCTTCGGTGCCAACTAGTTCAACGTCAAATGGTACCTTTTGCTTCCTATCTGGATGCATTATTTCAAAAAGTTGATTATCGCTTTTGAGAAGACCCTCTAGTTTCTCCTTTGTCACGGCTGCATATTCGCTGTAGAGTTGGGAGTCGCCTCTTTTGTTGACATATGTCCGACAGTGTGCAATGATATATTCATCATCTTCGCATATCTCGAGCATACGTTCAAGAACGGCATTTCCTTTTGACTTATTGGTGTAGAATTTAACGTTGTTGCGTGTGAATTGAGTGTATTTGTTCAAGTCATCTTCGCATATCTCGAGCATACGTTCAAGAACGGCATTTCCTTTTGACTTATTGGTGTAGAATTTAACGTTGTTGCGTGTGAATTGAGTGTATTTGTTCAAGTCCATTTTTTGTATCTTTGGGTTGATATCTAATGGATTAGAATTATTTTATGCTTAAATACACGTGCGCTCTTCATCATTCTGTTCCGGTTTTTCTTGGATAGTTCACCTCTACAGTGTATGTAGATGCGAAATATTGATTAATCTTTTCTATAATAAATTTCATCAACTTCATGGATGTGCAAAAGTGACATTAGGTATAGACAATGCCGCTTTTGCATATCCATGAAATCGATGTTGCGTGGTCGAAGTCCAATAAGCCCAGGGAACTTGGCCGTTGAGCAGACGCTGCAGTTCACCGTCGGCAACATTTGCCCGGCGTAGCTGGTTGACGTGATACTGAGCCGTTATCGCCTTGCCGGTCAAGTCCTTGAGGCAGTAGGAGTCGGGATAAGTTCCGGGGCCGACAACGATAACTGGGCCGTAGCGTTTGGCTTGGAACTTCTTCGGCTTGTCGACTTCAATCAGGACCAAATCATTTGGGAGGAAACGTTCAGGAGTCACATTGAGGTCGTAGCGAGCTTTCACGCGTTGCATGTGGTCCTGTGCAAGCGTATTGACGCGGACACGGGTCTCGATCACGGCCATAAGCTCTTCCAGACGATCATGAGTGAGTTGTTCGCGCGGCTAAAAAACTGAGGGTAGTGGTAAGGAGTCGCCTGGGATACGAGGATGTACGCCATATTTCAGAAAAAACGGAGAGTAGCCGGTGATGGTGTGTTTTCGGACGCGGACCGCGAACAAGGCAATGGGGACAAATACATCCCAGTGGTTGGGCGGGTAGTTGTACTCGATCAGATACTTGGCAATGACACCGCCTAACAGACTGTTTAACTGCTCGTTCCGTCCATTGGTGCGGGGGTGGTAAGCCGACGTCGTGCGGTGTTGAATATTGTGCTTGGCGGTAAAGGAAGCGAGCAGGTCACCAACGAAATTTGTACCCAAATCAGTCAGAATCTCGCTAGGCATGCCATGCTCCAAAAAAAGGTCTTTGTACAGTGCATCAGCCATGGCAGCAGCGGTAGCGTCCTTCAACACAATCGCGATCGGCCAGTCCGTGGTGTGTTCCAGCATGGTCAGTATCCAACGATTGCCACGTGGGGTCTCCGGAAGTAGCCCAATAAAATCCAGCAACCAGCGTGAGAAGGGTCGGACAGGCCGGTCCAGTGGGTGCAGAGGGGCATTGGGGGTGTTGTTGGCAGGAGCCCGGACCTGGCATTCTGGGCAGAAACGTGTGAGGGCAGTCAGGGAGGCGGCAAGGTTAGGCCACCAAACACGGGCTGCGATGATGTCGCGTAATGCTTTGCCGCCTAGATGACCCAGATCCTTATGAAATTTGACAATGGTGTCCGCGCGGAAACGAAGAGGAACATAAGGCTTGTTATTGAAAAGAAGGTTGTCATCTGCGTCGAGCGAGCAACGGGGAAGGTGAGCACGGCATTTGTCGCGAAACGTCTGATCAACAGGTAACTGCTCTGCCAGTTCGGCAGCACGCTGGTAGTCGATCACACGGCCGTCGCTGGCTTGAAGTAGGACTTGCTGGGCGAGTTCAGGCCAGCGCGAGACCCAATCGGGTTCTTCAGGGTTATGCAAGATCTGTAGACGGGGAGCGAGTTCATCAACTTTGCCACTTTTTTCAGCAAGGCGCGTTTTCCACAGCAGACGGGAAAGGGCGTCGGCGATTTTCTGTTGGCTCCCCTTGCGGTACTGAATGGTGAAGTCATATTCGGTTAAGACCATGACCCAGCGAGCCATCCGGCGTGACAGGTTCTTTTGAGTCAAGAGATGCTCTAGGGACTTGTGATCGGTACGGATAAGGAAACTCGGACCCTCCAGGTAATGTCGCCAAATGCCGAGTGCATGGATGATGGCCAAAAGCTCTTTCTCGTGGATTGGATAGTTGCGCTCGTGGGAATTCAGCTTACGGGAGTGGTAAGCGACTACGCGCTCTTGACCGCCCGAGTCGACCTGAAAAAGAGCACAGCCGAGAGCCCAATCGGAAGCGTCCGCATCAACGATAAAGGGGCGTCTAAAATCGGGATGGGCCAACACTGGGGGGGATGTTAACGCAGTCTTGAGCTCCACAAAAGCAATGTCCTGTGCCGGTGTCCAGACTAGTCGGTGGTTTTTGGTTGCTTTGTACAGGGGGGCGGCGAGTTGGGCAAAATCTTTAATATGATGGAGAAAATAGACGCACATGCCCAAAAATGATTGGAGATCGGCAAGGCATTGCGGCGTGGTGATAGCGAGGATAGCAGAGATCTTCGCGGGATCCGGCTTAATACCTCGAGCTTCCACAATGAACCCAAGATACTTCAGGGATGGCTGAGCCCATTTGCATTTCTCAAATCGCAAGTGAACTTTCGCAGTCTGCAAACGTCGCAAAACCTCTTCAACATGTGCGATATGCTCCTCCATAGTGTTGCTAAATATGAGGATATCGTCCAGGTAGGCGAAAGCGAATTTGCCAATGATATCGCCGAGAGCAGCATTGATAAAACGCTGATAGGCCGAAGGACCGTTGGTAAGACCGAAGGGGAGCACAAGCCAATAAAAGTTGCCCAATGGGGTGGTGAAGGCAGTCTTATAACGGCTAGAACGGTCAATGGCGAGGCGATAGAAAGCTTTTTGCTGATCCAGAGACGTAAAGACATGAGCACCTTGGAGAGCCGACAGAATGCGTCCAATATGGGGAAGAGGGAAACGGTCATGAATGGTCTTTTTATTGAGGGCGCGGTAGTCGATGCATAATCGAAGGCCGGCTCCACCTGGCTTTTTGGCAAATAAAATAGGGGAGGCCCATTCGCAATCGGGTGGAGCTTCCTTGATAAAACCGGCAGCCAGAAAAAGATCCAACTGAGCACGCAATTCATCCTCCTCGGCGGGGGACAGGCACCGTGGGGTGGACTGCACAGGTTGACTGTCGGTTGTTTGAATACGCACCTTAAAGGCATCGGTAGGGTCGTAGGAGTGCATCGCATCAAAATCCGCGAACAGAGATTCGTATTTCGCAACGACCGGTGCCAAAGCCGGTGGGAGCTGGCTGGCATCAAAAGCGTCGGTAGAGAGGGCAGTGCCAGCCGCTGATCGTAAAGGTGCTTTCGGAGGAGTGGATGACGGCTTAAGCGAAAGAGAATGCATAGCGGATGAGACTAACGAATGCAAACGCGGAGACTCGCACTTTTCAACGGGGTGGGAACGCGCGGGCCAAGCGAGAAGACAATCGTCTGGTTGCGCTTTTAACAACTGATCGTACTGTTTGGCAGAAAGGTAAACAGGGGTAACTTCATGTCTCGCGCGCTGAAGGTCAGTGTCGAGGTGTAGCAAACGCGGGGGGCCGTTTTTGTCAGTCGCTGAAGTAGTAGGAATGACGATTGTGTGGTGTGCAAGTGGTTCGTACGAGCGTCGGGCCACCAATAACATCCTGATCAGGCTGATGCTTGGTGGTCACGGAATTGCGCTTAGACCAATCGAGGCCAAGTATAACATCAGCGTGCTGAAATGGCAGGACCGTGGCCGTGATGCAGTCCGAGAAACCCGCAAAAGAAATGTTAAGGACCGCTTTACCTAATGATTTCGTCGTGCGCTCATCTCCGAGAGTAACTGTACCGGTAGTCATGGCTATGGGGATGTCGTGGAGTTGGGCAAAATGCTCCGAGACAAAGCAATGGGTCGCTCCGCTGTCCAGGAAGAATTGGCAAGGCGTTTGCTGGTCCGGAGCAGACTCACAGGCAATAGTGCCAACAAAGGTAATGCGTGGGGACTTGCTTGTAGAACGGGAGATGACTTGCAAGCACTCGGTAGAGTCGGGTGCGCCAATATTGGGAGAATTATCTGTTGATCGACCATCTGCAAAAGGTTGAGTATCGGGAAGCAAGGAGTTGAGGGTACCCCGGGCAGCGATTTCAGTATTGTCAGCCTCTGAAGATGTGGTCAGGAAAACGGGATCAGAAACGTTCACCACGCGTTGATGAACTTCATCGTAACGCAAGTAAGATAGTCCCGCATCGTCGTCGTCCGAATCGCCAGCCTCTTCCAGCATGTAGTGCAGCCTGGGTTGAAATTTTCCGGTTTTGCGTGTCCACGGCTTAAGCTTGCCAGCCTGGATGTCCTTACGGCGTTTGCGACATTCAAACATTTTGTGACCAGGTTTCTGACAGTGCCAACAAAGTTCCCGATTGGGACCGGAATCACGTATAGCATTTAGGCTTTCGGGCACGGGCTCGGGAATATCACGCGGGGTGCTGGACAGATGTTCCTGGTGCTCCTGATGCTCCTGGCGGTGGTAGTGTAGTGCCAGCCTGTCGAGCTCCATGGGATCGAGCGATGTGGGATGGGGCGCAGATTGCGCGAGCGGCTCATACACTGGAGCGGAAACGTTCTTGTCACGCCCAAGAGGAAGGTACGAGTACGCGATGTATGAATGGTCGGGATAAGTGGAGCCCGGTTGTGTGGAGGGTTGAGTGAGAACTCGGCCAACTGGGCGAAGTGGATGGCGTCGCTCATGGTCTTGGGATCGCGTTGGTCGACCGCAGGGCGAATGTTTGGATGAAGATTACGTTTAAACAGATAGAGTTTCTGGTCAATGGGAAAGTTAGAAATCTGTCCTTCTAAAGCCGTCCATTTGTGAATGTAATCTTCAATTTGGCCAAACTGGTGCTTCAGGGTCATCATGGCTTCGAAAATGTGTTCGTTGTGATTGACTCGTAAAAAGCGTTGCTTGAAGGCGCGAACAAAAGTGTCCCAATCGATGATCATTGGATCGTTTTGAGTACAAGAGATGGCGACCCGCTCGTGGAGTGGAAGCGTGTCGATAGTAAAGTTGCGCTGTTCCATATAAGCGTTGCGTTGTCGCAGTTTCGTCAAGTACCATGTACGAGCAATGCCATCAAGAGCATCAGCTATCACATTGATTCGTTCGCTAGGGGAGGTCCGATCTTTACGGAATGCCATGTCTACAGACAGTAACCAGTTTTCAACGTCTTCGCCGGCGAGGCCTTTGAATGGCCAACAGCGGAAGTATCGACCTGTACCCGTAAGGGCAGGCCCTCCTTCGAAGTCGGGGTTGTCGTTAAGGGGGGCTGCATTCGGAGGGAGTCGAGTTGAAGTGTCGCGGGCACTCTGCTGCGTGAGTTCGCTTTGTACGGTTGTGACGCGATCTTGAACGTTGATCAGGTCACCGCGAACGGAGTCCAGTTGCTGGTTCAGACTGGATATTTCTTGGCGAATAGGTGCAAAGTTTTCCTGGAACAGTTGCTGGATCTGTTCGAGAGTGGGCGTGGTCATTGTGGTCGTCGGGCGTAGATCGCAAGGAAACGATCTTCAAGATGTCCGAACGCGTCTGGACGTGACGCAAGTAGAAATGGAGGATGGTCTGCAACAGACCGGAGAGGTCGGACGTCGAAGGTAATCTTCTTGCCTTGGAAGTGAGTAGACTAAAGATGTGTATTATAAAGCTACGGGACTAAAGGGAATACAGGACTGGTGTACAAGTAGGGTGTGATGTGGCGCATATGCACGGGATCTAGCTACAGCTAAGCCACAACCAAGACACCAGCAATGCCTTGGACAGTACTTAGGCCACGGCAGGAAAAACCGGAGCAATTCCACCGCATTATTCAAATATTCTATATAGACAGTGACGGGAAACAACGAAAAGGTTGGGGTCGTTCGGGGAGTTGCATACTCCGAAATGGTATTCAGGAGCAAACGGCCGTTTTCTCGGCAAGATGGAAGTCGGGTCTTTGGCAACTCCATAAAAGAGCAGGAACGTCACATCCTCCTCCTCAAGTCATCTCATCCCCATCATCCCCCAACATGCCTTCCCTCAACCTTTTGTCTGCCGCGGCACTGGCCACCCTCCTCATCGCCAACGCGAACGCGTGGGCCAACTTTGACCAGTCGTCGGATCCACAGGCCTTTGCCATCAAGAACCTGCGGGGAAACACTGTTCGCCAGGCGCATATTCGCCGAGACGCCGCTGGCCAAGCACCCGACAAGAACGATCCCAGCTTTGAGGCGCAACGCTACTGGTGGGGCGACAATGCCCACAACATCCCCGCCTACGGCAAGAAACCAACCACCAAAGAAGCACCTCCTGGTCCTACATGGGCCTTGCCGCCCACAACCACCGACCCCAAGAAACTTCAGAAGGACCACCCGTGGCAAGATCCCGAGGCGGACTAGGTAACCGGCAAGAGTGTCCGTGCTCCCTGCCCCATGCTCAACACTCTGGCCAACCACGGCATGCTCCCACGCGACGGCCGCAACCTCACTGCCTGGGACTTTGCCGACACCCTCAAGACCTACCTCAACCTCGAATGGAAATTCTGGTGGGTCGTCGCCCAAACCACCATCGAAACCGTCAAGGCCCAAGACCCCGTCATCGTCGACCTCAACGACATTAACTTTTACAACGGTATTCAGCACGGTAACGACAAAGGATGGGGTGACCATTTCACTCGCCGCAATGCATCCCTGGTCGAGCAACTTATGGCTTTGAGCGAGACGGTTGACGGTGTCGCTACTCTTTCGTACAAAAGCATGGCGCAAGCCCGTCTCCTCCGCGAATACCAATCCGAGAAATGGGGCGCACCCCCACTGCAAGGCAACCACGAAGACACTGTCGCCACTGCATCCAAAAAGTTTCTCGCTGTTGATCAGGCCGGTATCCCATTACTCCTCTTGTCGGATCCTGTGCCTGGGCAAACTGAAAAGACGGGCGTCGTTAGCACGGAGCGATTGTCGCATTTCTTCATGAAGGAGGAGCTTCCCTTTGTTACCGGCTGGAAGCCATCTGAATTTGAGCTGACTGGTGAGCACGTCTTCAAGGGAATTTTCCGCCTGCAAAAGGATCTGGTTGACTTGAAGAACGAGCGAGTCAAGACTGGTGCCCTCCCAGGTTCACCCAACGGTCTTACCGATGCTCCTTATGTCAACAAGCAACAAGCGTACTAGAATTTAGATAGATGCTCCCTTCTCCTGCACACATAGAATTTATCACATACAGTAGTCAACTTTAATGCCGCTCCTCATAATCTCCTAATAGAGTTTTAATTTCACATCCACTTGAGACAATTTCATATTAGACGCCCAATACGATTGTGAACAAGACCCATATAAGCGATGCACTTTGTATGTATTTGTGAGTTTGTACGAGAAAGTAACAGAATGTAAGATAAAATAGTTGCAGTACGTGAGTGAAAGTGACAGTAAAAGAATAAATGACTAAATGAATAAAAACACCATTCCTCTCAAGCTTCAAAACAGCCTTCTGGGCGGCAGACCAAATCATTAGGGGTAGGAGCCCGGTACAAGCTTCCCAATCCACAATCGGCGGCGGTCAAGAAATTAAAGTTTTTGGATTTAAGGTATTGGACGGAGAGAGTCGCCAGGTTGGTTCCCACGTACGAGGGTCGGAAATCGGCCGTGTTGACTGCGACATCGTGGTTGAGGACGATATGGGATACGGGACCAGGGGCGGGGGCGGCTCGCTCGAGTTCCAGAACGTTGTCGGCGGGGGCACCGCCTTCCCAGTCTCGGTTGTCTGTGTCCCAGAGGATAGGGGTGATACCCATGCCGCCGAGGATTTTGAGATGTTTGGACTGGAAATCGCCGTAGGGGAAACGGTAGCAGGTGGGAACTTTTCCGAGGACGGTTGCAAAGACGCGGGAGAGTTCAGTGACTTCGTAAGTAAAGTTTCCTTCGGAGGTGGTGGACGCGGCAGTGTGGGTGAACCCGTGCATACAGAGCTGGTGACCATCGGCGTCGGCTTGACGGACCGTATCAGCCTTGGCCAAGATTCCAAAAGCGGTTCCGATTTGACCGTTAGAAAAGTATTGTTTGTAGTTTTTGCCGTTCATGAAAAAGGTTGCTTTGACGTTTTGGGCACGGAGGAAATCGAGGAGACCGTCGGTGAGAACGGCCGGACCGTCATCATAGGTGAGCAGGAATCCGTTGGAGGTCTGGCAAGTGTAGATGGGTTGGATTTCGGCGTTGTTGCAGTTTCCGAAGCCGGCGCGGCAGCCGGCCGAGCAGTAGTCGGATGTGTAGCCGCAGGTTCCAGCGGGGCCACAGCAAGCGCCGTATCCGCATGCACCGATGCCGGCACCACAGGATTGGTCGAGGTTGCGGAGTGTTCCGGGGGTTGCGGAGGGCGTGGCGGCAGAGGTTGACGTTGCGGTGCTATCGCAGTCACCAAAGAGAGGTTGGCATCCGGCAGCGCAGTAAGATCCTCGGACGGGGTCGGCAGCGTGCGGACCGCAAACACCGTACTGGGAGCAGCAAACGCCTGGTTGACACGTGGCGACACCAGGACCACAGCGGGTATCGGGACCAACAACGGGGAGGACTCCTGTAGGGGTGGCCGTGGGCGTGGCGGGGGAGGTAGCAGACCCATCACAGTCACCAAATAGAGGTTGACATCCGGCAGCGCAGTAAGATCCTCGAACAGGGTCATTGGTGTGAGGACCGCAGACTCCGTATTGAGAACAGCACAGACCGGCCTGGCACGTAGCAACGCCAGCACCGCAACGGGTGTCTCCTCCTACAACGGGCAATCCTCCGGTTGGGGTCGATGATGGGGTAGCCGGGGAGGTAGGTGTTCCGTCACAGTCGCCGAAAGCCGACTGGCATCCTGCAGAACAGTATGATCCTCGGACGGGGTCGCTTGCATGGGGGCCACAGACTCCGTACTGGGAACAGCAAAGACCAGCTTGACAAGTTGCAACACCCGCTCCACAGCGCGTATCACCTCCTACGACGGGTAGAAGACCATTGGTGGGAGTAGATGTGGGTGCTGCCGAGGATGTAGCAGACGGGGATGATCCACTGTCGCAATCACCGAAAGTCGACTGGCATCCTGCCGAGCAGTACGAGCCGCGGACCGGGTCGTTGGCGTGAGGACCACAGACTCCGTATTGGGAACAGCATAATCCAGCTTGACAGGTTGCAACTCCAGCACCACAGCGCGTGTCGCCTCCAACGACGGGCAGCGATCCACCCCCGTTAGAAGCCGAACAAGATCCGTAAGACGACTGACAGTTTCCACCACAATGGTCCGACGATGCTCCGCAGTACTATGAATACGGAGGATGAATCAGTTTAAATACCCCCCAAAGACATGACCAAAAACTCACCCCCCATTCAGAGCAGCAGAGACCAGTAGCACAGGTCCCGAAAGCGGCTCCACACTGTTGGTTGGCACCAATGTTGACGGCCAGGCGGGAGATGATGCGGGCGGGGCCGGTCAGGCTAAAGTTGGGGATGCCAATGACAGCGGCGGTTGTAGGGCGGGCAGCGAGAAGGAGGGAAACCAGGGTTATGGCAGCCGCGGCGGTCAACGCCTTGGTTCTACTAGTTGTCACAGTCATGATGGATATGTCCAATGTCCAGTTACTTGTGGGAAGAATAACTGGAAAAAATATTTGGACTTGAAAAGGGAGAAGGGAAATGGCCCAACCTTATGAGTTCGGGGGGGACGATGTCCTCGAAAAACGCAAAAAGTCATATCTTTGCATTCAGCCTTGAGCGGTCAGTCTATATATTTCTACAGCGGCGGCGTCTTCATGAAAGTCGTTTCGGATTTCGACGTCTTGCCGCGACGGCGAAAGACCTGGCTAAATTTCCTAGATTTCGCGCGATTGTTTGACTATTGTCGCTCGCCATTGGTTGCATTTATTTCTTATGCAGGAGCTTGAACATGATTCAAGTTGCTTCATGTTTGTGAGGTTTTCTCTGTCAAAGAGTCGGAGTTTTTAAAGTTGGGTAGCAACCAGGATTCTTTCAAAGCTTTTTTTTTTTTTTTGTATCTGATGGAGCCCAATGCCCATCGTGCGATGGCGCTGTGGTTTTCGGACGGTTTCACGACGGTGCCCGTAGACGGAGCCTTGGTTTGGCCGTGGTTTGGGCTCTTGGGCGACGGACCGGCCAGCCAGGAGTGAGTTGCAGCATTTCGTTTCGACATTCCTCCAAGGGTCAACTTTCACCAAGAAGAGTATTTCCATTCGCGAAACTTCTGGATCGGAAGGCTCTGCGTCGTGTATTCCTTGCACAAACGGGATCTTTGTTCTGTGCCCAGGAAAAATTACATGTCAATTCTTGCAACCGTATCCTAGTTTTTTAGGTTAACTCTTTCTAACATTAGCATATGATACTCGAGTATAGGAGGCAGCTACTCGAGTACTCGAGTACATATACATGCAGTGATTTCCCTCGTTGTTGGTAGCCTCAACGTCGAACGCGGCAATTGAATCATTGATATTGATGTATGAGAAAGTCTTTGTCTCATCAGTTTGATCTGCATGAGTTAGCAAGCTTTGACCAGACAATGAATGTGTTCGGGGGAGCAAAGCTTCATGTTGTCGAAGAAAGATTTGACAACCGCGATTGTCTTCTACATTCAATTTGACCGCACTCGCTATCATATCACAGCGTTCATGTTCAGCGCGAGCTTTTATTTTGCAGTCGCAGTCTCATCAGGAAACCGCGGCCTTGTAATAAGGGATTTTGATTCATACATGCAGAGAAGAGAAAGTCCCGACGAACAATTCTGCCCAGCAATTCCTGAAACAGCTTCAGAACAAGAACATTCCTCATTCTTTGCACAGACTTTTTCCCAAGTCATTCTCTTTTCCGTCGCGAGCAAAAAGTTCCAAGTCATTTTCCCGTGCCAATAACCGTTAAGCTTAAATTTAGTGTTAACTTCCTTTTGGGTCTTGGCGGCGGCCGATCCTTTTCCGCCCCGACCCAAGGCAACTTCAATCCACCACTGGATCAACATGACCATTATACTTGGATCAACAGTGAGCAAAGCATAGCTCAAGCAGGATCAAGTTCAGACCTGTCAAATGAATTGGCTTGATGGAAATGGAACGGATGGGGGAGCTCTGGCGCTGTTCGGTTCATGGAATCCCGTTCCACGTTGTAACTCCGATCCGCCGGCTCAGTTACTCGAGTATAGCAGACTCGAGGCTTGACTCTGAGATTCTTTCTTTATGTTCAAACTGGAATCCCTACATACAAAAGTTTTAGGAATGCCTTTGAAAATCACTACACACTTTTACCCACACACGATCTTCTCCAAAATGAATGTGTTCTAAAAATCTTGAAACCGAAAAATATTTCCAGCAGTGGCTCGCTGGCTCGGTACGCCGGCGGTGGCGGACATTGAGGTTGGATATAACAACCCGCGCACAAGCGCAATAGCACAGCAACAGCCCAATCCGAAACCCAGCACCGAGGAAACAGCTACATTCTTTTTTTGCAGTGTTTTTTTTTATCTAGAGCACTTTTAGCAGACCATAGGTGTGACATTTTTGTTCAGCATCGTTCGTTCTTGCTGTCGTTGCGCATCAAGCCAGCATCAGCATCAAGGCAATTAGGAGAAAGTGTTGCTGATACTTTCTCTTATACCTACGAACACTCCATCTATACTTCAACCTTCACTCCCGGAACACATCTGAAATATACCACTAGCAACCATGATGCCCGCAACAAACACCCAACCTAGCGTCCCATCGCCTTTGGGTCAATCAAGGGCCGCCGACGGCACTGAAGGAACTGGCACCGGTCGTCGTCGCCGGCGCATGGTCCTCTGGCCCGAATCCTCCCATGCGTAAGTACTTGGTTTGTAGTATTCTTACCGCTGTCAAAACAGTGTACTGATTTTCGGAATATATCTTGAACAGATGGTACAGTGCGTGGATGATGATTACTAAGGTCTTGACGTTCTGGGTTCCCGAGTTTCTGCTCAAAAAGAACTACCCTCTGCCCGAAGCCCGTATCGCCTGGTATGTTTACTTTAAAGAGATGTCCGTCAAAAGGAGCCCGCGTACCTAACATTGCGAAACCTTTGTAGGAGAGAAAAGGTGGCAGTCTGTGTGATTCTACTCATCATTGCGGTCGTCGGTCTATTTATCGTCCTCTACATTCCCGTCTTTTGGTGTACCGATCCCAACATTTACACCCCAGAAATGCTCATCGCTCCTGCTTCCCGGGCCAAAGCTCAGTACCTGCGAGCACTCTACCCACCCGCAACCGGCTGTATCGTCTACTCCTGGATCATCCTCGGCTTGACCCTCATCTCGGCCGTCGTCCTGATTGTCATTGTTATTGCCGCTGCTTACACCCAATTCCGATCGTACCCTGCCGACGACAAGATCCAAAAAGGAGTTATTCTGCATGTCCCCTGTTACTCGGAAACCAAGGAAGTCTTGCAAAAGACGGTCGACTCTGTGGCTGACCTCGAATACCCTGACGACAAAAAGCTCTTGTTCCTCGTTATGGACGGTCTCATTGTCGGCAAGAATCAGAAAATGACGACCCCTGATATCCTTCTCCACGATGTCCTCTACTGGGAAGGCGATGAACCCGAGCCCGTTACGTACCCCTCCACTGGCCACGGCGACCTTCGCATGAACGGTGCCCAAGTCTACTCGGGATGGCACGAAACCGAAAACTGCAGTGTCCCGTACATTGTTGTCGTCAAAGTCGGTTTGCACGACACGGATCTCTCGCGCCTCGGGAACCGAAGTAAGCGTGATTCCCAACTGATTATCATGAAGTTTCTCCGTTCCGTCAACTTTTGGCCCAACCGTCGCGACAAATGGTCCGCTCTCGACTTGGAACTTGAACGGCATTACCTCCAACTTGGACTTGACCCCGCCGATTATGAATACTTTTTGTTGACCGATGCCGATACATTCGTGTTGCCCGACGGTCTCTCTCGCCAAATCACACTGCTGGAGAAGAACCAAAACATTCTGGGAACCACGGGCGAAACCGCCGTCGAAAACAAATGGGAATCCATCACCGCCGCCGCTCAAGTCTACGAATACTTTATCACGCATCGTTTCCTCAAATCCTTCGAGTCCCTTCTCGGTGAGATTTTAGTCTTGTCGGGTTGTTTTGCCGTCTACCGTATCAAGCAAAAGAATCCCTCTACCGGAGTCTGGGAACCCCGTCTCTGCGACGATTTCATTATTGCCATGTACAACGGCAGCAATCCGTACACGGGCGAACCCTTTGAAATGACCATGCACCGCTGCAATCTCTACAAAATTGGCGAAGATCGATTCCTGTCCACTCTCTTGCTCCGTAAATTCCATACGATGCATACAGAGTTTATCCCCAAGGCTTTATGTATCACGGCGGTCCCCACTTCCCTTCCCATTCTTCTCAATCAACGTCGTCGCTGGACCAACTCGTTGCTTCACAACCATATCGAAGTCATGGCCTACGACCCCCGTTCCGGAATCCGCGGTTTACTCCTTCGTTTTGTCGTGCTGGTCGAATTGGGCGTCTGCTTAATCACCCCCGTCCTCACCATCCAATTCTTGTTCCTGGTGTTCTGCGCAGTCGTCGAAGCGGGACTCTACGTGCTCCCCATGGTCACATCCTTTGTCCTCCTCTCAGTCGGTCTTGTCATCACCATCGCCACCCTCCACTTCGAACAGCTCTTTTGGTACATTCCGTTTGTCCTCTGCTTCCCCATTTTCAGTATCGTCATCCCGATCTGGTCTTGCTGGCGCCTGGACGATTTCACCTGGGGAACGACCCGAAAGACGGCCGCCGACGCCGAAACCCTGTCTATCCTATCATCCCGATCCAGTTTCGCCAGTCGATCCAGTCTGGCATCCGCATCTCGCTCTTCTCTCAATGCTTCTTCGGCAGCCTTGTCCCGACGCGCGAGCAGCACCAATGTTGCGTTGGCCAACAACCAGAGTCTTCCCAACATGATTTCCCGCGCATCTTCCTTTTCATCTTCGTCCTCGGCCCGAGGAGGCAGCGGAAACGGCCTTTCCAACTCCTGGTCAGCCACCAACCTCTCCTCCCTCTCCAACCAGCAACAACAAGCGGGCCGCTCCCCTCCCTCTTCTCCCCTCAGCACCCCCCAAATGACCCAACAGTCCCAACCCGCAACCCCCAATTGGATGTTCCAGAACCCTTCGTCGGCCAATAACGCACCAAGGGACAGTATCGTCCCTCCAGTCCCCTCCCACCTCCGTCTTTCCCCCCGCCTTTCTTACGCCCACCACCAGTCCATGACCGATCTCCGATCCTCTGACCCGCGCGCATTCATGCACCGAACCGCCAGCGAAACCGATCTCGAGGGACTTAACAACAACACCAACACCCCGACCGCCCCGTCCCCTTCGCAGTCCGCTACCCCACCGACCAACTTGAAACGCTCAAACTCGGTCTTTTTGAACCGGTTCCCCAGCGACATTTAAATCCTATATACCTTTGTTCGTTCTTCTGTCGCTACCCCTGACACTTTTATTTTTTTCTTTATCGGACTCTTTGGCTTCCTTAATCTTGTTGTTTGTTTCACTGCTATCTAGTATTACAGTTTTGTTATTTAATTGTGCCTGTTCAATCAACGACTACTTTTTCCTTACTCGAGCTCTATGTTTGCTATCGAATGTGTGCGGAATGATTATCCAATGGAAAACTTACGTTGCTTTCATCTTTCAGCACGTTCTTAACCCAAAATATGGCTCACTCCCTCACTCCATCAAGATTGCGGACTGTCAGCTTTCCTTTGATTCATCCGTTCCGGCTCTATAACTAAATACACCGCAGATGTGCGACAAATCAAATAATAGGGATGTGCAAACCCGATTAAGAGCTGCGAAAGTGGAAGGGTAATTTATTGCCCGGGTTGAAGATGGCCACCCAACATCGGCTTGGCACTCGCTCCTGATGATAAAGACTCGGCCAGTCGCTCCAATCAGGAAGAGATGTACAGTACACCCATTTCGTTCACAACCTCGTAACTCCTCCAAGGAGCTAATGGGAAAGGCGTCTCGGGTGCAAAGGTAGATATTCATACGTAGGCGATTTCTACAACAATATTGTAGTCACAGGCCTACTCTCATGGTTACGAATCCTCAATCTTCTTCAATCGAACTCGCTGCCATCACTAATAAACGGTTTTGCGTATGAGAATAAACTGAATATAATTCGTGTTGGAAATGTAAGCCAAATAATAGGCGAATACAAACATCCCAAGCAACAACGTCAGTCTTGACCATCAACTATATGCTGCAACGATGCGGATAACAGATTATCTTCTTCTACAGCTTTTATTTGCCGTCGCGCGGACACTTGCAGATTTCCTCGTCCTTCAAGCCGGCAAGGGCCTGAGGAATGTGCTGGCCGCATCCTGTAACGGTTCTCGGTGAGTTATTGGTTGTGCGATATTGAGGAAAAGGAGGGAGCGCTTACCTGCCCAGGTGGCCTTCTTGCACTTTTCGCACTGAACTCTTTTGCACATTTTTGGGGGATGGGTTTCTTGCAGGGTTTCTTGGATAATAGATTGTGGTGAAACTTGTGGAGTTCTATCAATTTAGAACTGCTCAAGTCCTCGTCAATTGATTCAATTCAAGGATCCACGACCATGACTGTGCCGCAATGAACTCCGACGCCTCTCTCGACTCTCGAGGGGTGGAGACGGCGATCCGCGATGGGATGCACGATACACCTACAAACAGCCAGCAACAGCTCGGATATGCTCGCAATAACGACGACGAGACAAATCTGATACGACTCAAGCTGGAACTCAAGAGATGACAGGATGCAGTTGGCGCCCGTCAAGATCAGCAGCATCCCTTACCCGGCCAGTAGCGACGAGGAGAAAGATTCCACTCCTCCCATCAGCAGGAAGTGGGCGTCACGGGACAACACTTTAAAGACGTCTTCCGATGCAATTTGAAGTGGAGCGCGTCCAGTAGTCCACAGGTAGTCCAGTAGCGAAAAAACGAAGCGAGCCGCCATGGTGTCCTCTCCTCAAGAATCACGTCGAGTCCGGTCTTTTCCTGGCCACTTTCTTCCGCACTCACAAGGATTCCTTATTGCTTTGGGATGATGGCGATTCCGAAAAGCTTCACGCGTGTTGGATCCATCGTATCAAACTGAAACTAATGGACCACGGCTATGAAAAGAACGACACTGAGCAAATGGTAAGCTAAAGGTTACACCGCCGATGATTTATGGGTTGATGATTCCCAAGAGGAACTCTCCAAGGGTTGCATCCTTTGGAGGGGGGTTGCATCCTTCTCTTGATCAGGAATACGGCCGAGAGAGAACTTTCCACGGGTTGCATCCTGTGGAGGGGGGTGGCATCCTTCTCTCGAGCAAGTTTGTCTGTATACGGGTTGCATCCTGGTGATACAGCTTGCGCAACATCAGCAAAAAGTTTTTCTCCGTTAATGTTTATATCCAGTTTTTGCTAACTGAAATCAGTGTTTCGCCACTATACAGATCAAAAACTCCACGAAATCTATACGGAACCAAATTGACGAGGTTAGTCGGGTTTCCCGGAGATTGAATGAGGTCGGACCTCTTTCAAAAATCTAACCTTTCTGCAATTGCACTTCCATTTCAGGCGATTAGAGAGGGGGGCATTATGCACAGGGTTACCGCCTCACTCGGTATCGTTCATTCTGCTTATGTGAAATTATCAAGCATTGTCGGTGAGAAGCGGCCAAGAGGTACGTACTTCAACATCCAAGTACATCCTATGATAAATTGCTGACCGTCCGTCAGAGGATCAATCATCGTAACAAAGGGTGGTACGCCAACCGTCAGTACCTGCCAAACGCCCAGCATCGACACAGGATCGAACACCACCACGCAACCAGCGCAATCAGCGCATTGTACAGCCGGGTTTCAAAGTCGTCCACGGTAAAAACCTCTCGCACCAACCTCTTTGACGTAGAAGCAGGGGACGATCAGAGTGAGAATGGTGTCAATCAGGACGATTTTGACGATGATGCTGATGCCAGCCGATATTCCTGCCGATTGAAAATAGTCCTCTGCCGAGACCAGCGGTTGTTCCACTAGAATTCAAATCCGTTAATGTGTCCGGCCAGCTCACCAACTAACAGGAAGCAGCGCTACGACAAGGGCGGGTCCAGGGCCTAACCATGGAGGGCAACGTCCACGAGTTGCTGGCGTTACAGTTGCGAACTCCCCAGTCCGTGAAATCATTGATCCCCGTTATCAATGAGTCGATGAAGACATTAAAGAGCATTGGCGACAAGATGGAACCCTGGAATAGACCACACTCCCGCTCGAGTGGGTCGGTCAAGGTACCATTCACGACAAATCTCGAGGACGGCCGACGACACATCAGACTGGAGATTAGGGACAATGCCCAAACACCGGCACCCGCTTGCTCGGCGCGCTCCAAAATCAAATGATGCCCAACTTACGCGCACAGATCCTCGACGAGATAAAGTTTGAAGTTAAAGAGATGGACGATAGCGCCGAGCTATTCCTGCGTCGCGTCTGCAAGGACGCAAGCCGAGAAGGTGGCATGACGACGACGCTTGATGACAAACTCATCCGAAGGATGCTGGAAGAACCCACGGAAAGAGAAAACATCGATTTAGTGCGAAATTTAGTGAAGGCTCTTCCGGTCATACCTGTGCACATGCACAGCGAGTCGGAAGGAAATCTAATATGCATTTTCGTACATCAGTACCTCGGCCATTTCCTGTCCAACATCCCCAGAGTGGGCCTGGCGTGGCCGAATACCGCCTCCACGACCGCGAAGAAAGCGAAGGCAGAACTTTTAGAGAGTGGGCGGGCCCGGCAGCCCGATATGAAACTCTTCACAATCAAAGCCTCTCCCGAGCACCTGGAGGTGGGATTCGGTGAAGTGAAAACCCAAAAGTACCGGGATGACCCTTTCCTCTTGAATTTGGATTTTCTCCGATTGGGAAAATTCGCGAAGATAAGTATTGATGCCCTGGTCGAAGAAGGCGTTGATCGCCCCGTCATTCCAGTCCTCCAAGTAGTTGGTACGTATGGCCTCAAATCAGCAAGCTCATCCTGCATCAAATAGCTGACACCCCTCATCGGCAAAATGAAAATAGGGAATAAAGTCTGCCTGTACTTTGCGCTTCTGTATGGCGACGGCCTATACGTGCTGGTAGAAGCAGGGAAGCTGCTGATTTGAGGCCATACGTACCAACTGCTTGGAGGACTGGAATGACGGGGCGATCAACGCCTTCTTCGACCAGGGCATCAATACTTCTCTTCGCGAATTTGAAACTTATCACGGATGGCACGCGTTTACCGGTAGCAGCAAACCCTTTGCTGGCGTACAGACGACCAACTTGGATGACGCCGGAAGTGGCGAAAGTTACCCACGGAAGAAGAGACCGGCGACGAACCCAGTTTCGTACGCCATTGAATGCAGTTTTATCATGTAATATTGAGTTCATTGGACGATGCAATTGTGTTCAAATGTATATAGTAGTGTTGAGCGATTTCGGAAATTTCATACAACTTTCCCAATGAGGTTCTGAGCACCCCAGGGCTACATTCTCAGATTTAGAAACTTTTCCAGGCGTTCTCGCCATTGGTCGCAAGACCCGCGACCCTTCTTGCTCACGGGCTCTAAAGACCAGGAAGAGAATGTGGCATGCAGCGGTAAGAAGTCCAGAAAAGTACGCAACACGAGCATAGTCTGAGACGTGAATACGCAGCGGCAACAAGAGCGAAAGTTGAACGATGCGATGGTAGATCATAAAGTGAGAGCAGAACGACGAGCTCAATCGCGTAACACGAAACTTGCAGATCTAGCACAGCTACTTCGAATTACTGGAACAACTTGTAATTTTCGTTTCCGTCTTTCACATCCTTCCCCAATCTGATCACAAAAGCAGGCAAAACATATCCGGATGCGCAACAATACTATCAGAACGAGAAGCAGCAGAACTTGTAAGCGGTACAAAGATGTTACGGTACGTCGCATTTGCTGACCTGCCTGCAGGATCAAGTAGCAAGGCGACGCCGATACATTGATCGACCGCTTTGATGCCCGCGGACTGATTGACTTTATACCTACTCCGCAACCCGGACAACCCAGCATCAACGATCATAATGAGGAAATTGGGGAAGAGCTGGAGTTTGGAAGATATCGTGATCTGGTGGAGGCAACCCGGCTTCACGGTATAAAATAAGTTGGGTTAGGGAAGTCCATGCCCGACTGTTGACGATCGTTGGTTTGGGGATGTAAAACTAACAATCCTTTGAAATTTGGTTGATGTGCGCGCAGTCTCACCCTTACTGCAATGAAAAATTACAGCTGTCGCTCTTTCTGCAACTTTTCGAGGTCGGCCCGGAGGTCGGCAGGCAAGCCGAACGTGAGCAGGGATTCTGCGACCTGCTCCCTGATTTCCCTCCCAAGCCGGGCAACGTCCGTTGCCCAGAGCTCCTTCTCTTGTTGAAGCGCTAGCTTTTGATGGTCAACTTGTTTCTGGAGTCATTCCCACCTGCTATTCTGATATGCAAGGTCAAAGCGTGAGAAGGACAAGTCTCCAGACATGACTGGAACATACATACCATATACAGTGCGACGGTAACAGCACCGAGGGAGGCGAGTGCCAGGCCCCTGTTAGTGACCAAAAAGCTGTTCAAACGAGAGATTTGGGCGCTCATGGTTAATTGATCTTGTGGTGAAAATTGTTGCTTCTCATGTCAATAGTGACTAGTCACTAGTCTCAAATTTGGGACCACGGACTGCCCAAAACACGTGACTTGCGGTTGCCATGGCAAGCGATGGGGCCCTGTTTCTCAGTTTCTGTTTATCGAGCAACGGCCGGTTTTGTAAAAAGGAGGTCGTAATCCGCTCAACATTACAAGACGAGATCTCTGCGTCGGCAAACAAAGAAGACCACCGGCGTCGCCTGTTCCGTCGCCGCTTTTTGGACCAGCAGCCTTTTTCAAAACTTCAAGATCTGTTGATCACCGCATCCAAACATGTCTCGCTTTTTCCGTGGTGGAGGCTCAGGCTCTGACTCCAACAGCGAATCCGACTATTCCTCCAGCGACGACGAGAATGCCTCCAAGACCTCGGCCTCTGGCTCTGGCAGCGATTCCGAGTCCTCTTCCGGTTCAGATTCCGAGGCCGGGCGCAAGAAGGGTCCCAGCCGTTTCGTCCGCGGAGCTGAATCCTCAGATGAGAGCAGTGATGAGGACACAAAGCGAATCGTCAAAAGTGCAAGAGACAAGCGTTTTGACGAGATGCGAAATACCGTAAAGTCTCTCAAGAATGCCACAAAGATCAACGACTGGGTCGCTATACAAAATGGTATGGACGCCTTTGGGGAGGCTTGCACCACATTGGTTTTACTTATTCACATTGTAAAAACAGAATTTGAAAAGCTGAACAAGGCATATGTCAAGGCCAATGCAGTTATCCAACGTGAAGGTGTTCCACGGTTCTATATCCGATTCCTTAACGACCTCGAAGCTTCTGTGAAGGAGACTGTCGCCAACAAGGAGGTTGTAAAGAAGATGAATGCGTCCGGTTCCCGTGCCTTCAACGCCATGAAGCAACGTATAAAGAAGTTTGTCAAGTCACATGAGACTGACATTGAGGCCTTCAAGGCGGTGCGTGTATTGTTTATTTTGATGCCAACAAGACCATTGCTGACGACTGTTTCGAATTCTTTAGAACCCTGTCAACGAGGAAGAGTCTGCGGATGAAGCAGCCAAAAAAGCCGCTGCTCTTGCCGCCTCGGATTCAGAAAGTGGTTCTGACGACGAGGGTGAGGGCCGTGACCGATTTTTGAAAAAGGAGGACGGAGGTGACTTTGAGAGGCCCCGCAAGAAGGGCTCAAAAGCGGAAGGAAAGGAGGACGGAGACGATTTCCAAGTTGTTGGCAAGCGCGGAAAGGTCGCTGAGCTCAAACCCGAGGATCTGTTCAAGAAGTTGCATGAGGTCATTCAAGCTCGTGGAAAGAAGGTTCGAATACCCAATTTATGACTACGAGAATAAATGCTGACATTTTCATTTACAGGGAACGGATCGTCAATTGCAAATGCAAAACCTGGAACGTCTGCTCGAAATCGCCCTTACCCCCTCTGCCCGCGTTCGTGTTTTGCTTGCTCTCATCCCATCCCGATTTGACTCTTCATCATCTACCGCCGGATATTTGGCCACGGATGTCTGGAAGTCCGCTGCCGCGGAAATGAACCAGTTGTTTGCCCTTCTCGAGGAGAATGTAAGCATCTGCATTGAGGAAATGGCAGAGGAGGAGGATGAAGCCGAAGCTGCCGAGGAAAAGTTCAAGAATGGCGAGAACATTATCATTCGCGCAAGTTTGAGCTCTCTGATTGAGCGCATCGACGATGAATTTACCCGATCCCTTCAACACATTGACCCTCACACACTGGACTATGTCAGCCGTCTCCGTGACGAAACAATTCTGTACGCCCTAATTGTTCGTGCGCAAAAGTACTTTGAGCGTATCAACTACACTTTGGCCGTCGACAGCACCAAGATGCGCCGAGTTGAGCATCTCTACTACAAACCCGACTCTGTCATTCAGGCTGTCGAGAAGGAAGTTCGAACATTGCACCCAACTTTGAACGAGAAGCTTGAAGAACCCTCAGACCTTGTCCAGAATCTCTGCATCAGCCTGTACAAGACATCCATCGACCGTGTCCGAACCCGATCGCTTCTTTGCCACGTGTACCATCTCGCACTCCACGACAACTTCCAACGTGCTCGCGATCTGATGCTCATGTCTCACTTGCAGGATCACATTGCTCAGACCGAAGTCTCCACCCAAATCCTCTTCAACCGAACCATGGCTCAGATTGGCCTGTGCGCATTCCGTGCTGGCATGGTCCGGGAAACCGCCAACTGCTTGCAGGAAATTTCTTCATCTGGCAAAGTCAAGGAACTGTTGGCTCAAGGTGTCCAGATGCAGCGATTTTCCGACAAAACCCCCGAGCAAGAAAAGCTGGAGAAGTTGCGTCAGCTCCCTTTCCACATGCACATCAACCTCGAACTCCTCGAGTGCGTCTACCTCACATGCTCCATGCTCCTCGAAATTCCGAACATGGCAGCCAACGCGCACGAGCCTCGCCGCAAGGTTATCAGCAAGCCATTCCGTCGTATGTTGGATTACAACGAGCGTCAAGTCTTTATCGGTATGTCATCTCTTTACCTTCTCTCGCTCAATTAGAATCACAAACTCATGATTGACATATTCAGGACCCCCTGAAAACACCCGTGACCACATTATGGGAGCTGCCAAGGCTTTGGCTGCCGGAGAATGGCAGCGGTGTCGAGACTTGATTCACGCCATCAAGATTTGGGATCTGATGCCAAATACTGAAAAGATCAAGAACATGTTGTCCCGAAAAATCCAGGAAGAAGGCCTCCGCACATACTTTTTCACCTATTCCCCCTACTACGATTCCCTCGGCATTGACCAGCTCGCTGGCATGTTTGAACTCACCATCAATGATGTCCGCGCCACAGTCTCTCGCATGATTATCAACGAAGAGCTGTTGGCCAGCATTGACCAGCCCACCAACACGGTTGTCCTGCACCGCACGGCTGGACCCGGCGTTGAGACATCGCGACTCGAATTTTTGGCCGGACTCTATGCCGACAAGGTCTCCAGTTTTGTCGACAGCAACGAGAAACTCCTCGAGTCCCGATCGATGCAGTTGGGACTCCAGCAGCAACAGCAACAACGTGATTTCCGTGGCGGTCAACGTGGAGGCCATGGTGACCGTGGCGGTGACCGGGGCGGATACCGAGGTGGCCGAGGCGGCCGTGGTGGCGGTGGTCGCGGTGGTGGTGGTCGAGGAGGTTATGGTGGTGGTGATGCAGGCGGTAACCGTGAGCGACGAGACCAGACTGGGCAGCGTGCTGGCCGTTAAAACTTTGTTGTCTTTTCTTCAATTTTATAATAACATTATTTTCTGCACTCATTTTGTGTTTTCCTTTTCTCTCACACTTGTTTTTTTTTGAATTTTGAATAGAAAAAAATGGAAAGAACTTGGTTTCCCCCCATTGACCTCGTTCCGGCTGGCTCTCGCAGCTGCTGCTACCATGGTCTTTAGTACAGGAATATGCAAGCTCATCAAGCCTTTTGGTGCGTTGTGGTGTCTTCTTCAACAGCATGATCTGCGAGTTGAACAGTTATGGTGGTGGCCCGTATCATGTTGATAAATGTATGGTTCCTGGTGTGGCAAAACCCCGCATTTCTGTCACCGTTTACCACATAGTTTGTTTTCCTTAATCTCAGCAACCCTATTTGATACAAGATACGTATGGGAATTTCGTGCCAAAATCGCGTTGGCTTTTGATTTCGAGAAGAAGGAAATCCCCTTACCGTGATATTTGTTCTATAGGGTTGGGGAAGACTGAACATCATCATTCTGCAAACGTTCCCCTCATTTTGTCATTTTTTTTTATTCGTAGTCATGAACTCTTATTCACTGTCCCCCCATCTTGTTCATTTTACGCGTGGGAAATGTCGGATAGAAATGCGCAAAACAAAGTCAGCGCAGTGTCTGATAGAGATATTTTGCATGGACCTAGCATTGAGTAATGGAGTAACACTCTCTTTACACTGTTTTATACCTTTCCCACCTTTGACATCAATCGGATACATGCTATGGAGATATAAAGCCTTCTGAGAAATCGATTCATTATCGATTGGTACGCAGCACCGCTCTCCATGGTTGTAAAAGTTTTCAATCCAAGTGCAAGAGGGTCATTCTAGATGTGGCAACCGGCAAAGTGTGAAATATCCTCGTTTATGTTGGGTTTTTGATGATGAAATGTGAAATGACTGAAAACTGGGGAAAACTAGAGACTTTGGAAAAGCCGGACTTTCTACAACGTTCTCAACAATAACCGACTTTTATGCGATGTCCCCTTAATCTAGCTTCGTAGGCGTCCCTTTCCTCCCGTTCCGCTGCTTCCGTGTCGTGTACTGACTGTATAAAACGGGGACAGGTCAGGATATCCTGCGCCTTTATACCCCTACGGAAGACGCAGACTTCCTGGAACTGTTCGTGGTTGAATCGGACCGACTTTTGCGACTGACGACTGTGGATATGATGGGAAAGACACGATTTTAAGCCTGTCAGACTTGCACGACCAACGAATACAGATTTGAATTGGTAAAATCTGTATCAGAGAATATAGACTCGGTGAGACTCGGTGGTGGGAGTCTGGAATCAATTGCTTCGGTAAATGATTGGGTGGTCCGAGTTGATTCCGAGGTGGGGGAACGGTACATAATGATGGGTACAACGGGAGTAGTGAACGCGTCCTCCAATACCGCAAAGCAAAGGTCTTGCTCGTCGGGATTTTCACGAACGAGTCCCAATTGTTCGTCGTATATCTGATTGCGAGATATCTCGGATTTCCCCAGTTGGCGACGCGGACGTTGACCAAAATCGTCGCGGCCGGTACCGCATCCTGTGAGTTTACAATCGTTTTCTCCGCCCGAAGTGGACACGCCGCGTCCAATCGGGACAATTCGTCATGGGAAAAGGTGGAATAGAGGCAGGGGTCAGCGCCTCAAAGGCTTCCCTTTCTTCATCGGCCGCATCGTTAATATCTTGGACGGATTGGATGAAACGCGGACACGTGGGTATATCGATCGCCTTGATACCGCGTTTAATGACGCAGACGTGTTGAAAGTGTGATTGATTAAAGCGCACGGTTTTCCGTGGCCGGCTGCCAGCACGCGCGAGTGATGATTTTAGGTGGTGGTGATCGGGAGATGATGCTGACCTGCGACGGACAGGAGGTGGTAACTCCGCGGGTGATTCGTATGGAGAGTCGTCCGGAACTACGGCCAACTCCTGCATTACCCGAGCAGATGCAGCAAGCTGTTTCCGTGCATTCCCCAGCACGGCTTCAATTGACAACGGAACTACGACATCGGGTTCAAGGAATTCGTCTGAATCGTCTGTAGTCAATTGATCCGATTCATCGCTTGACACAAAATCCGACTCTGACGAGGATGGGATTTCATCATGGGTAGACTCCAGGATGGCGCTAACAATATGCTCGACGGTTTCCGTGAGATTCGGTGGAGTGATGGATGTGATGGTGGGTGTGACGTCGTCCAGGATCGAAAAGGTGTTGTTGGTAGGGATAGAGATTGCAGGAAGGGCCGATTCCTCGACGCGGTCAAGGTTGGGGAGGTTCAGGGCCTCTGGTCCGACTTTTGTGGGCGAGCCCCCCTAGGCATGCTGGACATGATTCCAGCTTGATTCCAGTTGCATGACTTTGGCTTGCAGGACCGCCTCTTGCTGCTCCAGGACTGGCATACGCATGACTTGCTACTCCAGGACCGCTATAAGGCAGTTCTGTCGCCCCAGGAGCTCTATGCGGCGCCGCAAGACGTCCAACTCGTCGGTGGACCTGGAAGTTGTGGTAAGGCCGCCTCACTACGGGCACCATGCAAGGCCAGAGATGCTAGCGGATAGGAAAGAGGTGAGATTGTTGTGTAGTGCGAGCTGTTAACTGCGTTTTTGGAAGTACCTGTGAGTGGATATGCTGCATGATATTGATGCTGAGAACAATGGGCACACGAGTAGAGGGATCTGCTTGTTGGTGTCTTGTGGATGGCGGATTCGCGTGATAGTCGTCAAGAGGAAGATGTAGGGTCAACTTTGATCCGAGGGCCAAAGAAACAAGAGAAGCAGGGCGGGGCGATCCCAGATCGTCTCATGTCCGTCTAATACTCTCTCCCAAGGTGCCATTAGATGAAGGAGAGCGGAGATGAGCGTGGTGGTGTCAAGAAGAAAGTGTCCAGCGGACGTGGGAGGTGAGTGAAGCTGTCCGCGGTGAGGAAGAAGGAAGCGGGCATGCCATCTTGGATTTCGTTGAAAATGTTACTAGGCCCGACGCGGCGCGTATAATGCTGCTGACGTGAGCCTTTTGCTGCGCGGCATGAGTTGAACTTTGCCTGGAATTTTGCAACTTTGTTGCTGCGCTAACATCCTGGCTCAACATAGTAAGTTGTTCATGTGTGCAATAAACGACAACTATGGTAGTACTTTGGGGACTCCAAAAATACAACTACAGTATGCGCAAGTTATAAAGTCCTCCAAAAAAAAGTAATTTATAAAAAGATAAACGACACAGCAAAAGACAAGAGACGACGAAACGACATCAAACTACACAGAGCAAATAAAAAAACCGACACCGAGGCCTCAGATACCGAGACACGAGGACCGTTACTCATCCGACCCAAACAGGTGCCCACGACGACCGTCCAGTTTAACACCACGGCGGCCTTCACCGAACGAGTAACGAGCAGAGAACGGCGACCGTAGGGGGGGTCTGCTTCCGTGCGTTTCAATGGTGGTAAGACCGAGGAAGATCGTTGGCGGCGGGGACGGGGCGGGGAGTCGGGTATGATGGGATCTCTCAAGAACTCGTCTATGAAACCGGAGCACCGGGGGGGGAGGTCGGGGTCGGGTGACTAGTGGGGCGGGCTTGGAAATCGTCACTTGGTAATCTTTACCCATATTCGATCATGGCGTAGCGGACCGCAAATTTGAGGCTGGATTCAGACCGGCCCTGGCCCCTGAGAAGGGTTCTTCCCCACCATCTGTCCCCTCGACAAACTCTACCCATCGACAATCCACAGCGGTAGTTTCAACAAACGTCGCCCACTCATCCGTGGTGTGCCGTATAGCGATCGATGAGGTACGTGTCCGAAATCAGTGAAATTGGGGGTTTCCTAAATTTGCCACTCGAACTTTCACCAAAATCGTTGCGGCGGGTCCCGCGTCCCGGGAATTGACAATAGTTTTCTCCACCCGCATGGGACAAGACGCGTCCAATCCGGACAATTCATCATGGGAAAATTTGGTGGGACGGATCATGATGGGTGGAATAGAAGCAGGTGTAAGGGGCAGATGAATCTGGCAGACCCACTCCCTAATCTACGGTCAGGAGGGGTGTGAGAGCATGCAGATTTGTGGTGGTGAAGAGACGGGAAGAGACTCCCTAGACGTGGAGTGGCCCCAAAATCAAAAATACCATGATCAAACAGATCACGGTCTGCAGGGGGGCGATTTGCCAACGCACCATTTTTCACCTATCCACTGATGGGAGGCTTTATTAGAATTTCTTCGACGGGAAAAACAACTACACCACAGCCTCTTACCTTTCACCACAAAGGCGGGAGGTGGTTGTAGGGAGTCTCACATAAGGTAAGGGAGAGCGGAGATGAGCGTGTAGGTTGCTGTGATACGTATAATCGCTACCGACTGTTGTGGAAAAGCGCTACTCTACTGGGATGCGTACTGCTCGTATGGGTCGTACGCGTAGGACATTCTTGGTATGTCGAATGTGGTAGAGTGTGGTGCTTCCGTGTGTATTATCTTATACAACCGTTGAGGCACAAACCAACTCATCGGGTTTTGGTTTGAAGGTCCCGCTGAGGAAAGAGGGAGAGTGAAGATGAGCGCGGGTGTGTGGTGAGCTGGCCAGGAAGGTACATCTCGAATCGGTGTTGTGAAGATGTTCGCGCAAACAACATCGAGTCCTCCCAAAAAAAACGACACGATAGTGACACAGCTAGACACGAGACGAACATGCACATAAAGAAACCCGATACCGAGACACCCAGACAACGGGAGAAGGATAACGGGATACAAGACACAACCATCATCAATCTTCCGACCCAAAGAGCCCCTCCCCGCCAACCGTTCATTCAGTTTCACTCCACGGCATCCTTCTCCAAAGGAGAGTACCTGGGTATATCTCCGTTATTTGTCCATCCCCAAACAACGTACGGGATGGGTCTCACTAGGTGAGGGAGAGCGGGGATGAGCGCGGGTGTGGCAATCTGACCAGGTAGGTACACATCTGTCAGATCGGTATTTGGATGTCGCGTTGGCTCGCTGTCCTGTGAATCCCCCTGATACTGCACTATATACAGTAAAGATATTTTAATATGGGCAGAAAGCCGCACAATGTTTTTTGGCATGCTACTTACCACTTGCGACACGACACTTGAATTTTTCCGGGCCGCCTTTGCCGTGAAAAAAACGTTGATTCGACCCGGAGCAAAGATGCCGGGGAGGCAGGTGCGGGTAAAAGAGTGGAGGGGAGTCACTTGATAGTTCTTTTCCCAGATTTGAATCCCAAAACTGGTAATGGGTGACTTCATACCGAAACGGCAAACTTGAGGTTGCCCCAAACCCACTCTCACTCCAAGCTGGGGGAGAGCGGGGATGAGCGCGCGGTATGGTGATCCGTCCTATCTTGACTCGCTGTTGTTGAGAGAGTGCTATCGAGATTTCTCACCATCAGGTGAGGGATGGAGGGTCTCCCATAAGATGAGGGAGAAGACAGATGTCGCAAGATGTTGGCGACGCGAAGGGCGGACGCGCGCGACCACAAATCCCACTGGAATGAGTTACACAGCCACTGCCCATCATTTTGGCAGAATCTTATGCTGCGTGCGCATTCACACACTTGGAACGAGTGCGATGCAAAGAACAGAAAACACAAAAGTCCTCACCAAAAATGTAATTTAAAAAAAAAAGACAAGAAACGACACAAAGACAAACGACGCACGCGAGAACGACCAACAAAAGGAAAAGCAAAATAAAAAAAAGTCCCAACACAGACACAACACAGAACACAGAGTCAGCAGTCCTCAGAGCCGAAAAGCCCTCCCCGGCGACCATCCAATCTGACTCCGCGACGTCCCTCGCCAAACGAATACCGGGCAGAAAACGGCGATCGGAGAGGGAGGGGATCCGTATCCGTGCGTTTGAGGGGTGGTAGGGTGGACTGCGACCGTTGCCGACGGGGCCGGGGCGGGGAATCCGGGATGATGGGGTCAATCAAGAACCCGTCGATCGACCCGGAGCATGGGGGTGGGAGTCGGGTCCGCGTCGTCGTCGTCAACGGGGCGGGTTTGGAGACGGACACTTGATAGTCTCTTCCCGCATTGGAGTCCCAGAACACGCAGTCATTGACTGAATACCGCACGGCAAACTTGATACTGCTACCAGCCCGGCCCTGCCCTCGGAGTTCCACCCCAAATCGTTCCTCTCCACACTCGGTCCCCTCGACAAACCCGCCCCACCGGCAGTCAGACTCGGTAGTTTCCGCAAATGTAGCCCAATCGTCCAGGGAATAGCGGATGGTCAATTGTTTCGGCGTGCCCCAGTTTGCGACACGAACTTGAACCAAAATGGTCGGGGCAGGTACGGGATCGCGGGAATTCATGACCACTTTTTCGACACGGAGGGGACACGAAGGGTCCAGTCGGCTCAATTCATTGTACGAAAAATTGGACGGGCGGAGGGTGACGGCCGGGACAGAAGCGGGTGTGAGGGCCTCGTAGGCTTCTCTCTCCTCCCGTTCCGCTGCTTCCATGTCGTGTATTGACTGTATGAAACGGGGACAGGTCGGGATATCCTGCGCCTTTATACCCCTACGGAAGACGCAGACTTCCTGGAACTGGAGATGGTTGAAGCGTACCGATTTTGATGAGCGACGGGGGTGGGCGTGACGTGCCAGAGATGATTTGAGGCCCGTCAGATTTGCACGGGTTACGGATATGGTACGAACGGGGAGGGGCGATTCTGCAGGCGATTCGTAGGGTGAGTCGTCCGGGACAACCGCAAATTCCTGCAGTACCCGTGCCGACGCCGCTAGTTGCTTTCGCGCATTACCGAGAACGGCTTCGATTGACAACGGAACTACCACATCGGGTTCAATGGATTCGTCGGAATCGTCAGTGGTGAGCTGGTCCGACTCGTCGCTCGAGGCAAAATCCGACTCGGACGAGGATGGGATTTCGTCATGGGTGGGATCCAGGATGGCGCTAACGATGTGGTGGACGGTTTCTGTGAGATCCCGTGATGTGATGGGTGTGATGGGTGTGGCGGGGGCGGGTGAGATATTGTCGAGAACGGAAAATGCGTTGCTGGTAGGGATCGTAATGGTGGCGGGAAGGGCCGACTTCTCGACGCGGTCGGTATTGGTAAGATCCAGAGCAGATGGCGGAATATCAACGATCAAGGAGTCGCCAGTTGTCACCGGCCCAATAATCGATGTTGACGGTGCAGACAATACTTGCGATGGCGCAACAACTACCGGTACAAATTCCGTCAAGGAGACCGCGCTATCCCGTACCACTTCCGCATCGACAATATCAGGTTTTCTGGGGGCCGGGCGGCGTTTCCCGAACCAGCACCGTCGCAGAAAATTTCCAAACCGAAACCGGCGGTACTTGGAATACACATTGACCCAGTCTGATGCATAAGATATGTCGTTGCCGTCATGCAGGGAGGAGGGTATAGCAGGGGATGTAGGAGGGGTGGTGGCTACATCAAACTCGAGATCCTGCACACCCGAGTCGCTGCGGGGTTTGTTGAGAAACACGATGGTGCGTGGGAGGTCGGTTACGGAAGGGATGATGGACATGGTGTGGATATACTGGAAAGAGGCAAAAAGGTAAGGAAATGAGATACAGCAATGGATGCGTCAACGAAAAGAGAATGAAGAATCCTCAAAAAGGATTTTTTTGAAGAAGAAGCACACATTTTTGATGGTGGTGGTGTTGTTGGAGGAATAAGAAGATAGGAAGGGGGGGGGGGGGGGGGGGGGATGAATAATACATACCGAGCGAGATGACAAAAGTATGTATAACGTTGACAGAGATGCAGATCCGAGTGATGTCTGGACACTGAAACTGGCTAGAGAGGTAAGGAAATGAGATATGGCGATATAAAAGGATCGAACATGACCAATACATACCAGTAGAGACTCTAGCGATGAATGTATGCGACCACTGCAAATGAGGCGAAATGAGATACAGCGGGAATGATTGGTAGGGTCATCATATACATACCGGGTGAGTGTACGATGGTTGGGGAATGTTTGAATTGGAGTTTGATGATGCAGACAGTGTTTGGCCACCTGAAATGAGGTAGAACGATTGAAATGAGATATGGCAATATAGAAGTGATGAACAAAGACAAATAGAATAAAGAATATCTCAACATATGAGGTTATTGGCAACAAGCACACACGAGAGTGTGTTGATGTTGGATGAAGGGAAAGAAGATGGGGAATAAACAAAAAGGGTTACATACCAGGAGGAACTGCAGAACTGAATGCAGGAGAGATTAAGAAACGTCAAGCACTTTCGAGATGTCAGGGGAGGGCAAGATGCTAGTGGATAGGAAGGGGGGTTAGATTGATTTTGTTATAGCGCGACCTGTCAATTGCAGTGTATTTTTGATGTACCTTCCGACAGGGTGTACTGGATGTACTGGTTGTTGAGGATCAAGACGAGACTTTTGAGTTCAAACGAATGATGAACTGGTCAGGGTAGATGAAGCTGATTGATGTTTGAGATGTCTCTCGAATTCGCGTTCAAGGTCGTTGTCGTTGGGTAGAGAAGATTGTAGTAGATCAGAGGGCCAAGGAAAAGAGGGAAAAGATGGGATGGCCGATCTTTATATGCTTTCTGAGTCTCCCCACCGAGATGCAAACAAAAAAACTCTATGGCGTAGGTTTTTTAGGGTATGGGGCCCAAAAAGATGTTTCTAATTGGAAAAAAAAAACCGCCGCGTGGTTTCGGGTCGAGGGTCTATAGCACAGATCTGCGAATGTTATGCTTGGGTGGCCATGGCTAGTGATGCTGTCTTTGGCGACTCGGGGAGTTGTTACTAGTTGGTGGGATGAATGTTCTTTCCGGGTGTCTTATTTGTTTGTTGACGCTTGTCGCGGCGCGAACGGCTGAGTTTGTTACTAGTAAGTTTCTTCCCTGATAGTTTCTCTTCCCTGATAGTTTCTCTCAGTGTCCTGAGTGTCGATCGTTGCAGTAGTTTCAGTAGTTGCAGTATGTATGTCGTTGTCAAAATCAAAAAAAGCGCCAGGGGGTTTTGCTTTGCTTTCAAAGGCTTTGGGTCCAAGGCCAAGGGGCAATCGATCTGTGATATGATAATCCCAACCAAACAACCAAAGATCCAGGCCAACGATGCTGCTAATGGCGGTCCACGTTTTCGAAAAGGTGTTAGGCGCTATGAATGTAAACAGAAACCACACGCAGACTACGACAAAAAAACAGAAACAACACTTGTAGCTGCTGGACATGACATCATGGCCTCTACTGTATCTGAACGAACCCTAGCTTGTTGGGATCTACAGTATACTCGGTCGCGGTCGCGTGACTCGAGAATTGAACCCCTGGGACCTGGGGGGTTTCCTTTCGCGCGCGATTCATCCGGACTTCCTGCCAGTCACGAGACAGCGATGCTTTCGATCGAGGGCGGTCGCAGGGGACGCTACACTCCCATAGCGGGAGAGAAAAAGAGAGGGAGGAGGGAGGAAAAAAAAAGGGCTATAGCGGTGGAATGTGCGAACAGATTATACCGGGGGGTAAGACTAGCGCATCTGCGTTTTTCGCCAAGATCCCAATAGTCCGACCTAATTATTTGAACATCAACCAACTTTCAAGGGATTGTTAATTTTGACATCCCCAAAGCTTCAACTTATTCAAGACCCTAACCTAACCCCCAAAACGCAGAGTGGGCGCGCTGGGTTTGCGCCCACTCTGCGCTAGTCCAGATATGCAAACTCACGCATACATTGATGGCCATTCATTCTCCGTCCTCCTCGCCACGTCATGATATACACCGGCAAACAGTGACATCCACAGCCGCCTTTCTAACACAGACCGCTGTTCTTCATTCAGGGCAACGGATTGAAGACGAATAAGTTGTGCAGTCTCCGGAGAAACATGAACTAGCTTGATGCGTTTATGAAGTGGACCGTTCCGATATTCGTCAATCTCGCGATTGACCTTATCCCAATCCGCCACGGTAACGCCCATCTCAGACAATTCCTTTGTACAAAGCATAATAGTCATTCGAATTGCGCCGAGTCCTATCTCCCGGTTGACCCTGACCCTGTGCAAGATCCTCTTGTTGCCGTCCGCTTCTGAGGCCGTAAAATAATACACCTCCCAGTACTCCCGCAAATCTGTCAGTACGACGATCCCAGTTGGACTTTTCTCCGTTCGTTTGTCCCGTCAAAACAGACAGGCTTCGGCAATCGCTTGCCTGTGAGAGTGGACTTCGACCTTTTTCTTCAATTTAAGAAAGCATACTGAATTCCCAGCGACCGCCACTCTAAGATCCACTTTTGCACTCAGCGGAAAGTTAAATTGGTCTGTTTTCAACTCGTGAAACGCTTCAACGGTCACTGCAGAATACGAACCAATGTTGAGAGCATTCTTTAACCAGTCAATGGACCGCTGCCGGTTAGGTTCAGCGTCTTCGGTCCCAGGACCCCAGTCAAAGGGTACACTCCCGGTTACAGGAACAACTGGCTCCAGGGCATTAGCATCCTATGAGGAGAATCAGCAAAGTGACGGGAAAGCCTGTGCAGACAAATCGTTCTAACCTCAATAAAAACTTCAATATTATCATACAACAAAACGTCCTCCAGCTCCTGGCTGTTGATGCTCGAACCGTTCCTAGTCCTCTCTGCAATATTTTCTTTCACAGTAAGTTGTGACTCGACAGTGTAGCAAAAGAAACTACTGACAGTCGTCTCTGTAATTCCGCCAATCTTCCCTTCATTTCGCGCAATTCTTGTAGAATCTGCGATTGATTTTCATCTTGAAGACGAAAGAAGAAGCCATGACCGTAATTAGCAAGACTGTCGACAAGGACAACCCGAAAACCTCCCGTACCACTCGTTGCCGCCTGAACTTCCTCCGGCACCACAATCAGCAGCGGCGTCCTGCTGTTCGTCTGCAGCGTTCGCCTGGGTCAATGGCTTCCTTGTTGTTGAATGCTGCTTGGTCCTTGTAGACGAGGAGGTCGTTGGAATCATAATCCTGCAACTTCCGCTTCGAATTCTCCCTCGTTGCTTTGCGCACGTCGTCCACATTCCCAACCTGGGGAGTGAGAGGGATCGACGTCGAATCACCCAGTGTTTCATCTTTCTCATTGCACACTCGATACCAGACTTCCCTGTCGTCAGCCATTGTTGCAGGTTTGGCTTGTGCTTGCAATTGCCATGTTTTTTGTGTGTCATGAGAACTGCGGGACAGTAGACGGTTACTCGGTGTTGATGTAACTTTAAGCCCGTTTTGGGCGCTGTTAGCACCGAGTTGGGGAATATTTTAGACGGATGCGGACTGGAGAGTGGGTCCTCTGCGGCCGCCAACTTTCTTGACTGGTGTCGGTCCACGTGTCTGTCTGCCTTTGATTTTGACTAGAACTTTGAAGTTTGAAGCCTGGTGATTCAACAAACACAAAACCTCAAATACACAATGTCAAGACCCAACTCCGCCTGGTCCTTCCTTCTCCTCATTGTCCTGACCGCCATCATAACAATAACCCCCGCCACGGCGTTTGGCCAGTTCTTTTCCAATTTCTTTGACGGCGGAGACGAGCAGCCATCCCACTCCGGTCAAGCATCTCAAGATGGGTCAAACGGAGTTCAACCATGTAAGTAGTACTTTACAGACATATGGATAGCGGAGCAGGTGAAAGGATGTATTTTGAATCAACTTCACTTTCCTGCTCTCCTATCCCATGATTACTCCCCCACTCTCTCGACTACAGAACACTGACTATCTCTACCAGCCTGCAAATCCTACATCTGCCCACAAGCCGCCCATTGCGTTCCCGAACCATCAGCATGTCCCTGCTCAAACCCACTACAAGTCAAATGCCGGATAGGCGATTGGTACGCCTGTGTCCGACCCAATATCTCGTGTGAGGATCTGGTGGGAAGCAGGGGTGGGGGACATGAGGAGTTGTGAATGAGTGGCAACCCCCCTTTCATAAATTATATCTTCAACAACACCAAGCCCGTCAATCCTGCCGGTCGTCTATTCCCCCTCGTCAAATTCCTCCATTAGGCCAACCAGAATAGAAAAACTGGAAATTTCACGATACCAAAACATCTCCCAACATCTTAGGCCACATACCCCATCCCATCCCCTTCGATCCACGCATTTATCCGACTACCCTCCCCCGAATCCAATTTCTTCAAATCCGCCATAATTTCCTTTCCTGAAACAACGCCAACCTTCTGTTGATTTGTTGTTGCAGATTCATTCATACCCGCAGCAGATTGTATACCAATCCCTACTCTACCTCGGAGCCGTTGCTGACCAATATCATTCTGTGTACCTGTCTCAAATCCCCTCTAATCGCAAAGATTTGCCAGTTTGAAATTTCCAAGGTGTTTGTTGGCCCATATCAGTGAAATATACAGTTGATGACGGCGGACCTGCGGGGTTTTTCTACCGCTAGTGAGCAATATATGGGTGTGGAGGATGGCGAGAGAGCTTGCTAGGCGACTCATAGACGTGCTCGTGAAAGATTATTTACATGGCTCTGATTGACAAAAGTTGGCAGATCTGCTTACGTGATCTTCAAGTCGCCTTCTCCGCTCATCTTTCGTGCACGCAACTGTCAAAAACAGTCTGGATTAGAATACTTACACCCGCACAACCTTTGATCATGCCCGGTCTCACGGTTGCTCCTCCCCACCCGTCGGCCCTCACCGCCCTCCCCGCCGACTTTTCCCCCCTCACCCTCCAATCCATCATCGGATTCAGCGGTTCCGTCCCGCAAGGACTCATCAAACACCCCGATGGCAAACACACCATCTACAGTCTCGGATCGACGGTCGTCGTCCATGATCCCAAAACAAACCGCCAAGAGTTTATGCAGGGGCACACGAATGCTGTGAGTTGCTTGGCCGTAAACTCTACCGGAGAGTTGTTGGCCAGTGGGCAGGTCACGCATATGGGGTTCCAGGTATGCAAATCTTTGGGCAAATGCCATCCATCTCCCACAATAAATCTGACCCATGTCTATTAGGCCGACATCATCATTTGGGATTTCGCAACCCGAACCATTCGCCACCGCCTCACCCTCCACAAAGTCAAAGTCGAATCTGTCGCCTTTTCACCCTCGTCCCTCTACCTAGCCTCTCTGGGCGGTGAAGACGACAACAGCGTCATTGTCTGGGATCTCACAACCGGTCTTCCCATTTGCGGGTCACCCGCTTCCAAAGACTCGACTGGAGCCGCACACTGCCTGACCTACCTCCACCGCAACGATTTTTCGTTTGTGACGGGCGGGAACGGGACTTTGTGCGTGTGGGATCTGAATGTGGCGCAACGTAAAGTCCGCCCGACGGATGTGGCTACGGGTCAGATTAAACGGGTGGTCAAACGGGTTGTCGTCGATGCCGACGATGAGAATTTGTACTGTGGGACTACGACGGGGGATTTGTTGGAGGTCAATCTGGCTACCAAGCTGTTTAAGAAGGCGGGGCCCCCCAAGGAGAAGGTAATGAGTTATATATCTCGAATTCATCTTTTTGTCATCTCATCTTATGGGGCTTTCTGTAGGACTTGTTTGGAATGGGCATCCTCTCCATCGCACTCTGTCCCAGCTCGCGGGACATCATTCTTGTTGGATGCGGTGACGGCACCATTGCCGCTCTCAAACGGCCCCATCTCAACATTATCAAGTAAGTCTCTGCCCTACTTGTGACAACTTTCGCTGACCCACTACAAATACATAGACAAACCAAAGTAAGCGGTAGCGTCACGTCACTGACCTTTGACGACGACAACCATGTCTACGCCGGAACGTCCTTTTCCAACATTTACTACATGAACATGACATCCTTCCACCCCGTCATGAAATCAACTTGTCACTATGCACCCGTAAACGATATCGCGTTTCCCGAGTACGTGAAACTAATCCCTCAATGGTTGTGTTTTTACTGATTGCTCTTTTGGGTATAGGGAATCAGCGGACGTGTTTGCGACGGCTTCGGATACGGATATTCGGGTCTGGAACGCGCATACCTGCCAAGAACTTTTACGGATCGCAGTTCCCAACCTCGAATGTAAATGCATCACCTTCAAAAAGGACGGGTCAAGTCTCATCAGTGGTTCGTTCTATGCACTTCAACCTTTTCTTTGGGCCAAAACGTTGATGTGAAATTGTTTTTTAGGATGGACGGATGGGAAAATTCGGGCATTCGGGCCTCAAAGTGGTCGATTACAGTACGAAATCAACGACGCACACAAGAAATGTGTCACGGCACTGGCCGTCACCCGCCCGCCACCCTCCGAATCTCGACCCAACCCCTACCACCAGAACCTCCCTCAAATCCCCTACTCCCACCCCACCCATCAACCCGAACAGTCCCCGCCCCACGAAAACTTCCGCATCATAAGCGGCGGCGCCGACGGTCAAATCCGGATTTGGTCCGTGACGGCCCACTCCCGCACCCTCCTCGAAACGTTGAAAGAACATAAAGGAACCATTACAGCCATCAAACTCCGCCAAAACAACTTGGAATGTGTCTCATCGTCCGCTGACGGATCCTGCATTGTATGGGATTTACTCCGCTACGTGCGAAACCAAGTCTTGTTTGCACCCAGTTTCTTCAAATGCGTTTGCTACTATCCCGACGAATCTCAGGTACTGACATCCGGCACCGACCGGAAAGTCGCCTACTGGGAAACCTATGACGGATCCCTAATTCGTGAATTGGACGCGTCACAGAGCGATACGATTAACGGGTTGGATATTTCTGCTGACGGGCAATTTTTCGTGATTGGGGGAAGTGATAAATTGGTCAAAGTGTATCGGTACGAAGAAGGGTCGGTAGGATTTGTGGGGGTGGGCCATTCAACAGACATTACGCAAGTCAAAATTGCGCCCGACCAGAAATCGATTGTGTCGGTTAGTTCGGATGGGGCCGTGTTTGTGTGGAAATTTCCGGCTGCTGCTGCGCATTAAGATTCTTTTTCTCAAAATGCGCCAACAAATTTGTATTGTAAAACTAATAGGACCAATAATATACATTCTATCAAAAGATGTTGGGTATCTGGCCCCTTCCTTATTATGACGTGTGCGACTCCGCTTCTATCCCGCGTTGCAACATGTCCATAACCGCAAGCACCCGCTCTTCCTCAAACCGCCGTCCCACAATCTACCAATAAAAGATCCAGTTACCAAAACAAAAAAAAACACACAAAAAGCCACCCTACCTGAACACCCATCTGCAGTCCAACCAATTCGCCGATTTTCCGATTATAATCGCCCGTTTCAAAAATGTTCAAAAAGTTGTTGCGGCCTTTGGGTGCTCGATGTCGCCGGTCCGGTTGGGCAATCGGCCCCAAATCATCTTCATCCGGGGGCCGATGGACGTAGGATAGCAGATCGGGAATCGTGTCGGTGGATGCGACTGTTGACAGGGCTGGGACGATACCGACGGGGCGGTCGAGGATGTTGTAAAGAGATGCGTAGGAGGTGTTTAGAGGGCTGCATACGTGGTCGGTCAAGGGAAGGGGAGGTGATGATTGGACTTGATTGAGTATGATGGGTGTATCGATTAGTTTAAAATATCCAAACGGTGTGCACAGATAGATTACCCCAACTCACCAGGACAAATAACAACATCCATCCCATCCATCTTCTCCCAAGCATCATCAAAAGCGCTCGATAATCCTCCAAGTCTCGTCTAAGCTGGATCCGCTGTGCAGGACCATCCGAGGATCGACCCCAGGTTCTAACCAATTCCGCAGCAACAGTATCATCCAATACCCTTTCAAAGAATGATGCCAGGACTCGGCGGACCAGGGTGTGCGTGTGGAAAAGATACATGAGGAGGTTGAAGGTGAAAAGGGATGAGTTGAGGATAAGCGGGGAAGTTATGGAGGGCGCACAGGAAGCGGAAAAGTTTATTTGCAGGAGTTTGCCGAGGAGGATGAGGGCCGAGGATGTTTTGGGGGGATGGAAGGGAACAAGTGTATGGCCTGCTTTGGTTAATATGCTCGTGGCCTCTTTGACGGCCCGGCGTGCTGGTGGGGTAGGTTGAATGTGTCCGTCCGACACATAGTATCCAATCTTTAACGGTGATTGGGTATACAGTTGATGTTGAAAGGGCAGGGGTACGCGAGTCGGATGTGGCTGGGAGAGAAGGACTTGGAGGGCCAGGAGTAGGTCGGCGGTGGTTGATGCAATTGGGGTAGGGATTCGGGGGAGAAGGTCATAGTAAAGGGTATCGGTTGAAGTGGGGGTGAGTGCTGGGAGGCGGGATGATGTGGGTTTGAGCGCAAAGAGTGCGCAGTTGGTTGCTGGGACGCGGGTATCGCCGGTCGTATCAGACCCAAATGCGAGTCGAGCACCTCCTAAATCACTTTGTCAGTGACTGGCTATATGTCTAATGGACGTTGTGCCAACTCACCAGCAGACACCAACGCCGCTACACCCCCACATCCACCAGCGGGTCGTACTCTTGGATCATCCAAATTCGCCGTCCGTCCAAATACGCGATTCTGACAATCATTCGAGAGGAGGTGCCACGACACGTTTGTCTTGCAGAAAAGGATTGCTCCTGCTGCTTTCAGACAGTGAACCAAGGGTGCTGAATGCGGTTGCGGGCGCAGAATGAGACACGAGCAGCCCAGACTTGAATCGTATCCTTTCACGTCTATATCATCACTCAAGGCAATAGGGATGCCGTGCAATGGTCCTTTTTGGAAGGAAATCTCACGTTAAATCCCGAACGAAAGATGATCAGCGGATTGCCTGCTCACCTTTGAGCTCCTTGGTGACCGCAAACCGGCTATCCAGTGCAACAGCCTCCGCCAACGCATCTTCCACCAGCAACTCTGTAATAGCGTTCCACTCTCCATGAGCCTTGACGGCCGCCCGGACCGTCACCCGCATCACATCCTCGGCTGTCCATCTTCTTTCCGCGATGCCAGATACCAACTCGGCCACCGATTCTGCGGCGGATATCTTGGATTCGACTGCTAGCGACGGGTAATTGATGCGGAGAAGCGCTTCTAGGGAGTGGAAGGATGCTTGCAAGTGCAAGACTTTGCGGGATACAGCTGGATCTATGATATCCCAGTTTGTAAGTGATGGCATTTGGTTTTGTTACTATCCGCTTTTGATATTTACCTGCTGTAAAGTACCGGTAGACGCGACGAAATCCGTCCAGAACCATCACGCGTCCAAACTAATAAAGGCCTCTCTACGCGAGTAACAACTGGAACTTGATTGCTTTTTCACAGATCTATGGAACCAATCGTGGTGATGTATATAGTGCTTGCTTCAGAATCGTCCGGCTATCACATATATCGACTAGTCAAGTCCGCCACACATAGGCCTAGTTGTAAAGATACTCGAGTGTCGTCTGCGATACCGCACCACCAAAACCTTAACGACAATACTGCGACAACACCTGGGGTGGGAGCTGCGCCAGACGCCAGCTGGCAGTTGTGCTCACTTACGACTGCGCCACGCTCAGCTTCCCCCTCGAAATGCTCAAAGTCGTCCACAAGAATCTTGCCCTCGAAGAGATTCAGATCTGTTCGTTCAACTTTTTATGTTCGTTGCCAAAGTCGCCTGGTCCGTTTAAACAGCCTCGAAAGCGTGATTCCGTCTCCATGGATCGACAGTGGACCACGGACCCGCTTTGCCTCTCCGGCAATGTGGGTCTCTCCGGCAATATGGACCGCGTATTCGATAGAAGGATGAGAAAGGTAAGCCATCTGTAAGCCATCCATGGCATCCACATTGCCGGGCATCTCGGTCTAATCCACTCTCCAGATAACAAGATTCGACTTTGAAATTCAGGATGGATGAATACACTTTTTTCCTGAGGTTTGTTATATTTCCAAGACTATTGCAGATGTATGAAACTGACCATTTCGTTTTAGTCTGAGACTTTTCATGATGTTTGAACTGGATTAGAGCCAGTGCAATGGCGCATAAAGCATCCCCATGAAAACGTTTAAAGAAAGTGTCTTTCGAAAGCGACATGGCGTTTGGAATTATATACACGCAAAATGCGTTTGGAAGAATGCTGAATGTAGGCATCTGGTGCAATGAGATGAGACATTTGCTTGGTATTGATTTGCTTTCTAGATGTCGAGTAAAGTGACCGCGAGACTGAATTGGAAAGAGGTCAAGCCTCCAATAGAGTGTCTCAGAGGCGAATGTGCTTCGTCTCTTTTTGGCCATTCCTTCAAGTTTCCACAGACACTTTATACAAAATTTTAAATTCGGAGAGTAGTCTGCACTGCTTCCTTTTTCAGAAAGTTACCCAGATACTTTATCAACTATATGTCGCATCTTGTTTGAAACATGTCGTCAGGCATGTCGTGACCGACTCAAATGACTTGACAGCCACATGCTTCACGTACCTTTCGCTCAGAAACACCACAGATTCTGCGGTACGAATCGCATTTCCAACAATTCCTGCAAATTTGGGACCACTCTTGCGATTTTTCCACAACTTCTGAGAATCTTCAACAATTCCTGAGAATTTTGAAAGCAGTTCTTTGAAGTAATTCACCTACGCAACTATTCGGCACCTCGACTATTGCTCAACTCAACTGATTAATTACCCGAAAACAATCAAATATGACATGTTTCCATCCTCCCACCTCCTTCCCTACTTCCCTTTACCCACATCACATCAAATCACACGAAATTGGAATTTGTTCTTGAGGACGCGACCACGACCGTACACGATTAGAGCATTCCTCCAAATGAGTACAGCAATGTCAAATCTCAAGAGTCCATCAATGGCAAATCTCAAGTCACACGATGAGCTTTGTCAAGTGTCATGGTGACTTCAGTATTTCGGCTGGAGCAGGCTTCCCATCGGGCGCACGCAAAGAAGCTCCCCGGAAAGGGTGTCTCTACTGATGGAATGAAACGACTTTCGACATCATCCGTTTAGATATTTATTATTTATGCCGTGGCCCGCACGCAAAGAAGCTCCCCGGAAAAAGGGGGCTGGCCTTCCTCTACTGATGGATTGGAACGATTATCGACATTACCCCGTCCAAATATTTATGCCGTACTCAACAATCCCTTTTGCACTCCAAGCAACCTCAACCCACCCGATTCGATTCCGGGGCTGGTCGCTTTCAAAACGTGGACAGAGTCATCCCCTGGCACATTGCTGAAACATCGTTAGCGGTGAGTATATAACCCTTTTTGGTGTGTATTGATACCTTATGCTGATAGTTTGCTTATAGGCGACAAATAGTTTTGCGTTCGTGAAGAGCGTCGATCCGGGGTACCTTCCAATCGGTAACTATTTGCCAAATGATACCAAGTTTTCACATTTCGGCGGGTATCGCGTTGTCAGCAACACCAGGACTCGCTTCAACATCATCCGCAATACCGAGGTAGCCCGGTGTGAGGTTTCCCTTACGACGAAGATATGGTCAAATTTATCAGAAATGGAGCTTTTGCGTTGTACATGAGGAAGACGGGTACCATGTACTCGAGTATACCGACCTTTACTCGAAATATATACGGCGTCGACTCTGCTATCTCTAGCCGTTGTCTTTAGTGTCTTAGTCTCCCCTTTCTGTCATATGTAGCTCATAAACATAATTCGTAACACCGAAGAAGAAGATGTGGTCAAATTTATCAGAAATGGAGCCCTCCATCATCCGGCAAATTATTCGTTTATCGTCCCGTGTTTTACATCTACATAAGTAGAAAGACTACCATGTACTCGAGTATACCGTCTCGTGTCCTACTTATATTCATATGACTGTCAATGGCGTCGAATCTGCTATCTCTAGCCGTTGTCTGTTATGTTTAGTCTTTCCCTTCTCTCACACGTAAAGAATATGTCTGTAACTCTATGTCTCCCTCAACGTCAATAATATTCCTCCCATCGCACGGCTTCGCAACAAAGTCAACTTTTTTCCGCAAGAACAGAAACAGTTAATCGAAAGGCTTCTCGCTAAATTTCCAGTGATACCTAAGTGCGAGTGCCTTTGGAGATATAGGCTTATGCGTTACAAGAGGTGAGTGGGAGGAGTGGGTCAAGCTGTTTCAATCTGGGAAATCTACGTTCGGGTATTCCCGGGTGACGTACTTACGAACCTCCGGTGAATTCCTCAAAATCACCGCAGCGCAGACCATGGCGCGGCCGATGCGCGGCAATATCCGCGGCAACCAATAGCTTGCTTCAAACATTCTTCCACTAAAACTAGTCCTTTTTGTCGCTACCTGATGCTCAGTCACCTAGCAAGGGGTTCCAAACACGTTTAGAATGTTCTTTTCCTTGTTTTGGTCGCTATCCGATGGTCAATAACCAAACAAAAAGGAGTTCCAACACATATCCTGCTCGAGAGTACTTGAATGATGTTGAGACATATGAAAGATGAATTAATTAAGGATTGGGCTACAAACTTAGAGATCCAAAAGTTATGAAGACTTTGTAGTTGTAATGGCTAGTCGGGCTAGTCGCAAACCGACTTGATGATTCTGATCATATCGATTCAGAAAAAGTAAACGGTGGAGAGATTAGCTAAGAAATTTAGGATGATAGGTGAAAATGAATCCCGAGTCGGCTTGCATTCAAGTATCTCACTGCCATGGCCCAATCACATATTGTTTGAGGTTGAGTTTTTTCTGCTACTGGCTGCATTCATGAACATGATAATTTAAGCGCATTAAGGATCTTCCGGATGATTACCTGACTTGTGTGCAAACGCTTCTTAAAAGTAAGAATTCTTGTCATATTCGTCTCACACGCATGAGTTTTGGATATATAACCAAAACGACATCCAATTTGTTTCGGGTTTCTTGCAAATGACCTGACGCGCCGCCCAACACAGTCGGAGAGTTGAAGATGTTAGAAAAATGAACGGGAATCTTTGTGATGGAGTGAGATGTGTTAAAATGCCAAGGGCATCTTTCGCATCCTGACCGGAAATCGCCATTGCCTTTGTGAAAACAAAATCAAGCTACATACTTCCATTCTCCGCAACTCGTAACAACAGCCATCTATTATAATGCCCTCCTCTTCATTGCTGGACGCCAAAATGACTAGCTCGCGGGAAAAAGCATTGTCTCTTCCTCCTCCATTCGACAAAACTCCAATTCTGGATGCTTACTTGTCAGCTGTGGATGACAGCTCGATCGGTAATCCGCCCAATGACACTGTGCCGGTTGGTGTTGGAATTTTTCCCTCACCTGTGTTTATTTTTAACGTATTTTTCCACAGCGACGTGTGTCTATTCTATCTCTGCCGGACGAGGTCTCCCCTTCTCGCATCGCTCAGCGAAAGTCATCGCTACCCACCAACTCTCTAAGACCTCAACCTGCTAGTATTGCGGCTCCCCCTTCAGCCCCTTCTCGCATCCATCATCAGCGAAAGTCATCGTTACCAACCAACTCTTTCAAACCCCAAACTGCCAGTGATTTGGCCTCATCTCGCAGCTCAAAGAGTTCCACCCTTGCAAGCGATGATTTGGTCCCTTTGTCATCCGTTCCCCTATCAAAAACCTCCGTTCCCCACCCGAAACCATCATTCCAACTGGGTCTGTTCGGCAGGAAAACGTTGAAGCGCAGAACCTCAATTGCAGGCGCTCAAGACACACCCACCAAATTGTCGGCACTTGGCATCAAAAGCACGGATCGGGAAGGCGCCATCTGCTATCGACCGGCGAGCAGCACGATCTGGCGACGTAGAACTTGCTTTCTTGTGGGTAGCCGGCTAATCATCATGAAAAAGCCAGAAGATTCCAAGGTTTTTTGAAATATTTGCTCAACTTTGGAATGTCTTTTCTAAACGTTCAATCACCTATAGCAATGGTACCTGGACACCGAGATCCGTCTTCTACCTGACACACTGATAGTGCCGTACGATCAGGGTCCATTGCATTCTTTCATCTTACATCAAGGAGGTTCTGCGCGTGAAAGTGATCCCGTACGGCTATATTTCGCTTCTTCTTCGCAATTGGACATGATGCTGTGGATAGCCGACATTGTCAAAGCTTCCAACGGGCTTCCAATACGAGAAAGACGAACATTACTTCCCATACAACCAGATTTGACCCCCGAGGACGAATCATTCGCAAACGACTCTATGCTGGTATCACCTAAAGGCCCGAATATCTCAGCTCCCTTATACGGAGTCACCGTCAACAACGCTGCTGTCAACAACAGTTTCGCGTATCCCAGCTATGGGGGCGACGAGGCCGATGAAACTTTTGAGCGGATCTTGTTCTCATGAGCCCAACCTACTGTCACATATATAACCCTCCTCCATTGAGTTCAGTCCCCCGGTACAGCATCCCAAGCATACATCTACATTTTTGTTCATATAAGGCACATTTTTACAGGTCATCATATATCATGAATGCAATTTCTCAAATCTCACTGTTCGGTTGCCTCTGATGAGTGTTCAAACTCGTGAACTGATTGATGACTTCGGCACAAAAAAATGATAATTCAATATGCGTTCAGTCACCGAAAAGATTCCAATCAGGGAGGTTGGTCTATATATAGAGGTTGGTGGTGGTTGACCAAATGCCAAATGTTCGCAAGGCACTTCAAATTCAACCCCCCCGCGCGCAATGCGTCCAACACGTTCCTCAAGTTGATGTAGACTGACACCGACCGTGGCTTCGACCTTTGAACGATGTCTCGCGCACTAACTAAACGCTACAGCAGTAGGATTTGCCTGGGTTTGCGCGGCAGGGCTGACGGTCTTTATCAGCTTTCTGATTCTATCATTTGAAATGGTGCATGCATCAAGAAGAAGGTTGAGAAAGTGTCCGCGGCATCATCAAATAAAGGCAGCTGGGCCCCCCGCAAAGTCTTTGAAGGGCAGACCTTCTCCATTCCTCATATCAGGGTGATTATGCCTCATCTTCTGGCGGTCGTCGCCGCTCTCTCGCTTGCTGCGAACGTTGTGTTCGTGCCAACAGCAGCGGCCCCAGCCTGTGGACCCGGAACAGTTGCTTGCGGTAAGCACAAGTTTATTCTACAGAAAGTTAAAAGTTTTAAAGTTACGCTCATGTTTCTAATATTGAAAAAAAAACATTGGTAAATAGGTCCAGCATGCTATGATCCCAAAGATTACAATTGCGACGCCGCTCAGCTCTGTCCCAAACCACTTCGTGGTTGCGGAAACGCTTGTTACAATACTTCGGACCAGGAATGCAAAAATGGGCAGCTGAAAGCCGTCAATGGCGGTTGCGGCAAAACGCTCCGTCCCTGCAAGGATGACCTGGGCGGCGATGCCTGCTATGATCCTGAATCGGGAGACTACCATTGCGTCGAGGATAACCTCATCCAAGGTCCTGGAGTTAACCTGAATGGAAAAATAGGAGAGCTGGATGACGGCTCTACACTTATTCACGGAGAAGGAAAGAGAAAGCTGCACCTCATCAATTCGTAAGTGTTTGCACATTTTAGATGCACTTCCTTGGCTAAGTTTTGCTTTCATTATAGATGTGCATTTCCTATTTGGGTCGGGTTCGAAGGAGACCCATTGCCGCTGGACGGTGGAATCGGGTTAGGTTCCCAAAAGAAGACGATTGTTCAAGTCCCAAACAACTGGAAATCAGCTCGTGTATGGGGGCGTACTTGTAAGTTTGACCCAACTTGACATTTTGGGTCTGGCACTAAATCGCATTGTCATCTAGCATGCCATTACACCAAAGACAAGCTGGCCTGCGCAACGGGAGATTGTGGCAATCCAAGAAACAGTAAGACGAGAAACCTCTGTATTCATTGTGTAGCATCTCATCGTTTTCGGCAGAATACAAGATCGGATGCCAGGGCAACGGAGCAGCAAAGCCTGCCACGCTGGCAGAGTTTACCTTCAGTGGATACAAGGGCACGGACTACTACGACATTTCGTGAGTTCCATGTCTCTTTTGTCTACATACTGTTTTGTCAACTAATACGGGCAACCTTTCCAGCAACGTCGATGGTTACAACATCGGTATCATGATTCAGCCCATTGGTGGCAAGAAGGCAGCCGACGTCGATGACCAGTATGTATCCATTTTCCACACTAGATGAGCAAGGATTGATCTCCGTCTGTTACAGGTACAATTGCAAGCCAGTATCTTGCCAAATGGATGTTAGTCGCTGTCCTGAGGAACTGATGGTACGGAACGAGGATGGAACCTACGCGTGCTCTTCCATTTCGACGGCAGTCAATCTTCGAAGTCAGCGAAAGGCCTATCCTTTCATTGATGCATTGTTCCAAGACCCGGACCGCCGTGCCCTCGTCATGTGTGATTGTGCTTGTGGACCTGACTGTGGTTGCGAAAGCCCAAATAGCAAGTACTGTTGCTCACCGTACAACCTGCCCAGTCCCATCGAGAACGGCGGAAAGTGCTACGTCGAGAGCTGGCCTGAATCTCCCTTTGCTTTCGGATCAATGGAAAAACGCTATGACCAAGTTTTCAAGTCGCAATGCCCCATGGCCTACAGTTGGCAGTTTGATGACCATCGCGCACTTATGCAGTGTATGGATGTACGTACAACGGCCTTTGCCAACACCCCACATATGTTCCAATACTTACATTGATAAACACCGTAGGCAGATTACGCAGTCACTTTCTGCCCAGGACCTCAATACAACTTGGATGCAAGCAAAGCGCCAGCCCCGTTGACTGACGAAACTACAAATGAAGCTCCGCTTGAAGGTGCTATTTACCTTGACGAAGACAAGTGGACGGAAGACTTTATGAAAGGTAAGAACAGCCTGATGCTTTTTGTATGCCCGAAAGCAAAAAGCTAACGATGAATTACATTCAGATTTCGTGGTCAAGCTAAACTCTGACAACAAGATTTCCGACAGCTTCGACGAAGATCTCAGCAAGTTTGTTTGGGAGAAAGTAAGCAACGACGGACTTTATCCAAAAACCATGTACCGTATGGTTCTTCTTGGTTACGTTAAAGCCGTTGAAGCCCTCCGCCAACATCTGGATTCCGTACTCGTCACCGACTCCAAGTCTGTTCTCAAATATACCATGATCAGCAAAGACGAGACCTCTCTGGACGATCCTTTACGAAAGGAAATGATGGGCCCGGCACGAGACATGTTTGAGTGCAAGTAAGATGCGCGTCTGGGTATGATTGAATGTCGACTTATGACTGACTTTGCATAAAGGAATGGCAAGGGCAAAGGCATTGACTGTCCAACCAAGTACCGATACCCGTCAGCAGACCTGAACTGGATCCAGAAGGAAGACACCAACTTTAAAAAACACGTCTGGGAAAAGATGCAGATCCCCGCCCAGTTCCTGACCACTAAAAACTACGAGTTCTGGTATCACAACGGCCTCCCCAATCAGTCCAATCAGAAGGCAACATGGTATAACATGTTTGCCATTGCCACCACAATTGACCAAGCATATATGGGAAGCAAATCTCTTGGGTTATTCCGTGGGGCGGTGTATGACGAAACTCAACCTGAACTCGAAAAATTTCTGGATGAGAATGCCGACAAGTTCTTTTCTTGCGACGGCAAATCATGCCACAACTTTATGGATGTCAATGACTTCAAAGTCCACGATATTCAAGTCAGATTCTCGGACGAGACAAAGTTTTACGATGAGGTTGGCGAAAAGTTTGGTCTCGCCAAAGATTCGCTCAAGTTTGGTGAATTGAAGCGGGATTTCTTTGACAAAGAAGCTCATCTAGAATGTGCTAAAAAGTGGAATCCTCCCTTTCCCAACTCACCCAACCCATGCACTAAGCAAAAGTACACCAAAGAATATCGATTGTAAGTTTTTCTTTTGTTTGCTACACACCTTTCTGGATGCTAAGGTCTTATTTACAGCAATGGAGTTCCCTCAGTCAATGTCGAAACATACCCCACCAGCCCCACTGAAGCCACCAACAACTTTTTGGAAACAAGTGCAGACCGCGTCGAGTTCCTTCGCAACATCATTCCCGAGCAAGATCTTTCCATCACCGTCGCCGCTATTGAGGTTGCAGCAGGTCTGGTAGCGTCCGGCAATGGCGTTGTGGATTACATCAAAGACTACATGGACACCATTGACGACATCAAGGAGGAGTCGGCTCAGAAAGAGATGGCGCAAAAGGCCATGGTGGGAACCATCATCATGATGATTTTGCAAGCTATCCTCTTCTCATTCTTGCCCGGCGCTGGACCCATTTTGGCTGCAGCCAACGGAGCATTCCAGGCGGTAAAGGCTACATCGATGGCTGTTCGAATTGGCAAGGGTCTGGAACAGGTTAAGAATCTTCGCGATCTGGTTAAGAACACCTCGAGCATCGGAAAGACGGTCAAGGCAATTAGTGAATTGGCCAGTGGCTTGAAAAAGGCCATGCCAACTGCGGTCAAGACCCGAGTATCAAAGGGTGGCGAGGTCTTTACGAAAACAAAGGAGTTTGCCGTCTGCATTGCTAGCGAGATTGGTCTGGATGCCATTTACGATGTTGGATTCACCAAGATTGTCGATGCTGCCGTCCTGCGCCGCGACATGGACGGATTCATGGATATTAGCCTCCCCCATCCTCACGAATCATTTTCTTTCCCTGCAGTTTGGATGAACGAGACACTCATCGCAAATGCGGAACTGGAGCGTCGAGCCAATGCCCCCCCAAACTGTTTCCTGGAATGGCAAAAGAGCACGGACGATTTCCGATCCAATGAGTACCGCTCCAACTGCGAAAAAGATCTTGTTGCGGCTACACCGTTATGCCCTTCTGACAAGGACCCATGGTACGCTGCCGACAAGAAAAAGTGGGACGGTGGAAAATGTGGAACGCTCGATCTGGCCTGTGATCATATTTTGGAATTGGAGGAAATCAAGCTTTTTGCCGAGAATTTGTCTCGCAAGTACACGCGCAAAGAGTTCTGCAAAGATTGGCCAAAATCGCTATCTCAAGAGCTCTTTGACAAAATCAACTCCAAGGATAACTTGCGGGGTGTTGAGGATACAGTGAACCAACTCAAGAATAACATGATTCACGGCAACACCGTCAGTTCCGAACGTTTATTGAACGAGCAGGTTGTGCGTAACTTGCACCATGGCTTTTCGGACAAGGATCAAATGACAACCATTCGCAAAAAGATGTCCGAGGACGTTGCAGAGATTTTTAAAAAGTACAAGCCCACAGACAGCAAAATCGATATTACTGGCGACATTAACGAATGGAAATTGGAGCGACAGACGGCCAGTGCCAATGTCTTTAAAGCTCTCGATGATCGTATCAAGGCAGGCAACATGGGAGCTTTGAATCCTATCGAGCCCAAGAAGCGTCCAGCTAACCGCATGTTGGCCGGCTTGGATATTTCCGAAGAGGACGAAGAACGAATTCGAAATGCACAGGCTGACGAGGATCGCCCGCGTACCCGACGTGCAGCATCTGGCCCATGTGCTAAGAAGATAAAGACTGGTTAGAGAGTTACACATCAGATCAGATTACCTAGGTAGATATAGAAGTACATAGACACTAGAATTGGGACCATATTGTTCCGCACACACTCAGCCAATTACTAACTTGGCAAAATCGCTCAAAATAACACTTGGATGGCCAGAAAGCGTCTTTTGGTAAACAAGAAGAGGGCACAGCATGCCAACAACACAAGAATCCAGGAAATGATGCCAGTCAATTAATGATGGAAGAGATTGGTTCATTCCCATCTGTTTAGCCAGGTGCGATAAACCTTCCGATCACCAATGTTCTCCCTCCGCTTCACAAATCCCAACCTTGCTTAACCTTGCTCGCAGATATTACAAATCCTTCGGCGATTGCGCATGGCTGGAGACTTCGCAGCTTGTACATAGTACGCCATCCAGTCGTACTTGATATGGTTGGCAATGAACGTATTTGATAGTGATTGACCTTGATAGATTCCGTGCCAATCATCGCGAATTGCTGTGTACAAATCATCAGCTGAAGGAGTCAGATCACATCTGGTGAGATGCGGCAAGTACTCGGACTGTGAACATAACTGGATCCATAGACCTGGGGCTGTTACAAGATGGTAACGGAGACATTTGCTGCTTCCCGCCAAGGCGATCAATGTCCTTGCATTGGTGCTGGGGGTATCTGGGCCATACAGGATGGTTTTCAGGAGTAGAGTAAGGGTCTCGGCAGGAAGACGTTCAAGTATACTTCCACGGGAGGCAGGAGCACGCTGGACTGGTTTGCCCTCGGACCAGGGTTGGGGGGGTGGGAACCGATCTAGCCGAGCAAGCATCCAGAAAATGTCTTGATCAAAAACGAGCCGCTGTTTACTCGAGCGCTCCGTTCCGTATGTGATGCCACGCACTCTGCCCAAACCCCGATGTAAATCTAGAGTCTGATGTTGGAATTTTCTAGACGTAGCTGTCGACCACTCGCGATACTGCACACATGGTTGCCCACGCGAGTTCCAGAGTAGTTTCCCCTCGTGTAGCAGGCGTTGGTGACGCGGATCGGTCGCCACGAATTCTATTGATATGACTTCGTATAGGCGGAGACAGATGGTATGAACGAGGGCACCACTTCGTGGTGTACCGCAAACATGATCCTCCCTCATACTCATCGTACTCTTGGCAATATTCATAAAAGCGGTCATCGTCCTCCAATGAATATAACTTGTTCCCTCCGCAGGGCGGGATCGGTTCATCCCCATTGATCCTCCACGGCAGTAGCCCCTCCCTCTCTCTCTGTGTATCATTATAAACCTGCACAATCCGTGTGTCCCAATCGTAAGTTCCAGTGTCTGAAATAGCATCAGCATGGATCACTTGAGCGGTGTCCGTCAGCCATGTTCAGAGTGTCAGTCTTGTCGAATTCGGAGACAATTTCAATAAAGTTTCGCGGACCAATGGCCTTCTCCGTCGGGGGTCCCCCGCAGAGGAGACAGTGTCCGTTCGTTCCCTCCCATACCGGGGTTTCGTTGACTTTGCGGTTTCTTCAAGTCTGATTGTCACTGCCTCTGGACACTGTTTTTGCAAAGTGCGAAGAGAGAAGACTGAGAGTGCGGGTCAGTGGAGCAAGAGTTTCTTCTTTGTGGGTTGATGTTTATGATTGTATGGTATGATTTAGGTACAAACTTCCGGGCAAAAAAGTGCAAAAAGGCTGAAAAAGCTTCCTCTGGCAAACTTCTAAATTTCTGCTTCAGATATGGGTTGCACAGCCCCCCAAAAACATCTCTACAAAGAATTAGAGACGAAATGGCTGATTCTGATGATTCCGTCGATTCATATACGGGAGGGAACATTTGATGCGTGTTCTGTGGCGGCCCACCCCACGATTGTCTGGGCCCGACTACCATCTTTGAAAGTATCACGACAAAGGACAGTACCCACACGCTGAATGCCGCCGATGGCCACTTTCTTGAAACGGTCCAAGTCATCTTCGGCGAGACGGTTACTGCCAACGGAAGTTATGATGCGGGGATTGTGCTTGTTCATAACGATGACGATGAGGGGATCAGGCGTGGAGTACTGACTTGGCGGATCGATTCAGAGAATCCGGGTTCAAATTTGTCTGATCATTATTATACGGAGTCGGATGAAGAAAGTGTGACAGACACAGAGGATGAAGAGAGTGGTTATTACCCGGACTACGACAAAAGATTTTCCTGCGATCCGGCTGTTGCAGATGGCGGTGCCCTCGCGCATACAATTTGTTTACGTCTGTATATGGCCCTTGGTGCTAAACTCCGCTCCAAGACTGGCGAGAGTCCACCTACTGATGCACCCCTCATGGACTCAGAATTACGGGCATGTGTTCCATACTACGATAAGTGGGAGACTGGGGCAAAAGACGAGGTCCAGGTCAAGACATTGGATTTGAAATCAGCACGGGGTTGTGTAAGTGGGATCATATACGGGACGGAAGGGCAGCGTGAGCATGATTCCATCTTTGTGCCCGAAAAAGTCTGGATGCTTACCCGACCTGACCGGTTCCCTCCCGTGCCGGTCCAAGATCGCAAAAAGGCTGAACGCACCGTACTGAGGCATCAGAGCATGTTGGAGCGTCTACCAGTCGAAACGCTCACACTCCTACTGGAAACCATCCTCAGTGGGCCCGACGATCCCCTCACAAAGGGGAAAACGCTACGTGCGTTGGCCGGAACAAGTCCGTTGCTCCGACACCATATAAGATCATCCAACCTGTGGATCCGGTTATGCGCTCGATCCGAATTTTTATCGGATGACGACAGAACTGACTCTGCCAAAGCCGTAAGTAGGGCACGCAAAACCCAGCCAAAGAATGACTGGATGGCATACTTCTTTAAAGCCGCCCAATCTCTTTCATTGCGGAATCGGCGACGCATACTACGGATTTGTGAAGAAATTTGGAATAGATTGGGGTATTACCGAACAGCAGATATGCCAAAATAGATTATTTGCCGAATTTACAAGTTTTGCGGTCTCGTTCTTTGTATTCTGTACCTCTCACCATTCCTTTCTTTCTTTAGCATTTGCGTCGATGTGCGACGTCTCGTATTTTTTGGATCATGTACCGCTCTCACCACTCTTTCAGTTCTATACCCTTTGCGTCCATTTTGGGACTGTCGATGAACCCCACTTGCCGCTTGCCAAGTCCGACGGGAATATGTTTACTTTTGCGAGGGAAGGGTGCATTCACCTACCAACGGTCCATCTCTTATCTCTTACAGCTCACCAGAGCCCTCTCTGGAATGCAGGAGTGTTGGCTGTCAGACGGTTGGAGAGTACATTCATCTATAGATGAATATCACAGTAGCGTATCCCCCGCGCATATGACCGAGTCTTGAACGCTCTCATGTACACAAATCATCTGCCAAGGGTACCATGTTCTGCTGGGACCATGGACGTTCGCCGCCTTGTCTCTTTCCTTATTCGATAGGCAGATTCCCTTGCTTGTAGGAGATTATCACCCCTACAATAGCGCATTTTCGCACGGATGCTCGTGTATGTATCCATTCCGACCTGTTCTATCGAACTTCTATATAACGAGAACGGGCCGACATACGATGAAAAGTTTGCTCAGATGAAGGGTCGCGTCTTAGTTTTATATCCTAGCATTGGGATAGAGCTCATAGTCACTGATAACAGTGGTGCTGTTGCAATACCGGCACTGAAAAATGTGGTTGTTTGAAAGCTTCTTTCAAAGTTGAATGTATTAAACAGCTTCCCATCACCATCTCATAATCTATTGAAAGACGCTACATAGGAAGAATGGAAGGAGAAGATAAAGGAATATACTACTCGACTTTGGAAGGCGACGGACATGTAAAACAGAAAAACTACATGAACGGTTCGCTGTCCAGCTCGTTCATATGAACCGATTCCAACTCGTTAATGGTAATTCCCACTGACGGACCGCGGGTAGATGCGAAAGACGTTGCCGAGATCTGCAGGGATTTCACATCGAGACAGATTGCATGCCACCACACAAGAGGGAACCACACTCTCCAATGTATACCCCTTCGGCAATTCTGTCAAGGGTGTAAAGCGAGTCCTCGGGACATTCGCGACCAGTTTAATACTCCCGCAATTGCTAAAACGCTACATGGATCTAACTCACTTCAGCTTTTCAATATCGGGCCGTGAAACTTCTCGCACAGGAGTGTGGTCCTCAAGATCCAACTGGTTTACATGAAGGCTCTGCGGAATCAGGACCTCTTTATAACGTTTGTTGTCTTGCTTGATTATCTGGCCGACGTCGACAAACTCTCTGGAACATTTTGTCTCTACCCTTGACCAGTTTGCATCTCCGTACCCGATTCCAGTAACAATGTAGGCATAAATTGTTGTTGACGCGAGGGCCTTTGGGCATTGATTCGCATTTGTAGGTCATGGCCTTCGGTCTTGTGGTTGGAAATGGCATTACAGGTACTGCAGTGCCATCTGCCGGGGCAATTCCAAAACGATTTCGCGGGAGAGCGGGGAGCCAGGTAGTGCTGCGCGTAGAACGGTGAACCTTCTGATTTTTTTGAGGGGGACCCAGGCCCAGGTTTTCACGCGCATGGTCATGGTGCGCCTAACTCCCCAGTCCGGAGTTTTCGCCAACTCTGCCATCCCCATCCTCCCACCTGTTAATAACAACACAGTGCCGGTCCCGTTGTGCCAATGAGAACAGAAAGTTTGCAGCTCTGGGGAACAATGATTGAGTCGGGTTCCAGGTTACGCTTAATCGTCATCAATCTGCCCTCTGTTGATCTCGAAACGATATGCCGCCCTCTACGAAATGAATGTAACGACGATCGGTATGTAGCTTGTTTGCAAGAGTCCTTGCGACATTAGTTAACGTAAGGATAAGCCGTGATATGCATGGAGCTCAGGATCCTTGTTCAAGCTCTAAAACAACAATTCGATAAATTAGAATGCGTCGTTTCCAAATTGCGAAACAATCATTACCTGGTAGAGGTAAGCGAGGCACATTTAGACATCGTGCTCGTTCATATGAACCGAGTTCATGGTGATTCCGGGTAGATGCGAAAGGCGATTCCAGCGTATAGACTGCAGTTTCGGGGACTAGTCTGTTGCCAGTAGACTTTGCAATGCAGGGGGGGATCCAAGAACTTTGTCGAACAGGTTTACCAAGTGGAATGAATCTTGACGCGTCCCCCCCCCCCCCGGAAACACGTCAAGATGCTCTTTTTTGGATTGAGACCCTCCCTCCACTCTACGATAATCTATATGGGAAGTATTGGTCATTGTCCAGTTCTGTTCAATCAAACAGTGTTTGCAGCTCCTACCTGTGATTCAGACTGCCTTCGTGTGTCCGTGATTCCAGCACTGATCTGGGGGTGCGTATCGGGGGTGCGTATCGGGCGTAGAAGAACCAGTGGTTTGATCCAACTCATTTCTTCCCAAAACGTTAAATGAAGCGGACTTTGGTTTTGGAAATTTGGATTTTGGATCTTGCCCAGGATCTTGCCAGTCGCGTTGAGTGAGTTTTGCGATACTCGACGTTCAAGATCGCGGGCCCGTATTACCCCCAGACACCCTTGCACTTTGCTACTCACTCACAAAGAATCAGTTTTACTCAATATCTGTCATGTACTGTGCTCTTTACCAACTTCTTCGCTATTTTAACATTGCCGACTCTTTAGAACCATGTCCGCACAAATCCGCGCGAATGCTCTTAGAGCAGAGGACTCCAGTATTTGGCCACTACGCCAGCGTTTGTTCAATCCAGGTCAACCCTTCACTTTACGTCTTCACGATTTCAACGAACAATGGAAGCTGGGCGACAACTTTTGGAACGTATACGGCACTAACAAGCGCGCCGACGGCGTTTTAACAACTAGCTACAAATGCAAATTGAAGAAACATCGAAAGTCGTCCGGGCCTCGTGCCGACAAGGAGGGAGAACCTTCAAAGAAGAGACGCATCACGTCTGTTTTCAACAGTGTCGATTGTGCGGCTCGTTTGCTAGTGATCAAAAATCCCGCAAACGGGACCGTTACTATTCCAATGCACCCGGATTACAGTACCCATTCCGCCGGCCACCACATATCAGATGTGGATGACGTTACCCTGTGCTCCCAAGCTAACGAATTCATCCAGAAAGAAGCCAATCAACCATATGCGCCTTGCCAGATTGCTGACGCTTTTGCCAGAGATTATTGCGCGGTCCACCTCCCCTTGCAGAGCTGCGGCCCTTGGACTTAGTCGCATCACGGCTCGAGCCGTTTGGAACAAACGATGGAAGGCGCGTAAGGTTGCAGCTGCACCCCCTTCATCGCTTGACGAGGACGTCTCCCAAGCAATCTCAGATCTTCAAGGTGCAGGCTATGAAGTTAAGCGGTTTTTGATTGCATCCGACGAGGGGAATGTCCCGGAGGGATTTGCTTTTGCAACTGCTCGTGGCCTCGAGACTTTGGTGTCGAGTAGCTATCTGGTACAGCTGGACTCAACCCACAAGACCAACATCTACGATTGGCGTCTCTTCACGGTGATGGTCCGCGACAAACACGGCAGCTGGATTCCTGCCGGCCAATTTTATACTAGCGTTGAAAATGCTTGCGCGGTTAACGGGGGCCTTCAGACATTGCGCGATATGGTATCTGCTGGTGGATTCGGCACCTGGCAACCACCCTACTTTTTGATTGATCAATCGCATGTGGAAAAGAACGGAATCCACAAAACCTTTCGGGGAATGGAGGCTGGAGAAGAGGAGGTATACGTGAAGTTCTGCAAGATAATGTGATCTGTTTTGAGTTACCTTGGAATTCAACTTGTTGAATGATTCTTAGGTGCATTTAATTCGGACATTGATGAGAAAAACATCAACACACCCTTCAACGTTCCGAAAGATGTTACATGCCATGAACAAAACCACTCGACTTGGGGCACGTCAATTGGTGGAAGAGGCGATTGCCGGCGCACCCCAAACGATTAGTACCTATCTCACCACGTACTGGTCGAAATCGACCGATATCGAGAGCTGGTCAATGGCCGCAAGGCACCACTCGCCTGTTCTACTGCAAATCACCTCTACAAATGCCCTCGAGTCATACCATAGATTGGTGAAGGCCCGGGGGAAATGCACGAAGCGATGCAGTCTTTTGCGAGCAGCCCGCGCTCTGGTGAAGGTCAATAAACAACGCTGGCTAGAGGCCGACCGTACAGCGACTGTATTTCGTACCAAGACCTTGAAACGCCTCAACGCCTACCCCGAAATCGGGAAGTTTCCGTACCCCATCCAGAGACTCCTGATCGATCAGTATATGGCGGTGGAGAAGCGTATCGCTAAAGGAAAACCCATCCCTCAACTGGAGGGTGATTGTCACTGCTTGTTTGCGCGACAGTATCAGCTACCATGTAAGCATGTGTTCCTTGCAGACAGTTGCAGCGACAGTCGCATATTGACACCCGAGCGATGGGAAAGTTACGCCATTATGTTCGAAGAGTGTGGGTACGAGGTTTACGAAGGAAGGGAGACAGTGTCTGTACCGGTCGTACTGCCCGAGATTGATGTTGCCCGTGACTCTAGAAAGAGAAAGGTTAAAGCCGCAGGTGAGGAGATTATGAATTTCTATTTCCGTCTAGAAGATCAAGTGAAGGATCAAGATCCGCTGGCCTGCGGCAAGTTGGACAAGTTTATTGCGGACCTCTTGAGCTTTACAACCACCAACACTATCTACACTTTCCATCAGGAAAACTAGACTAGAATCAGGATAGCATCGGGATCTTTTGCCATCATTACTTCCAGCAGATAGACTTATTGCGGGTAGCAAGGTTGTATATGTTTTGCCAATTATTACAGTGGTTCTCGTCCGTTCTCGGGCTCGCGTCCATTTTTCCTGCAGCACGTCGCGTTGCGTCTGTTGAATAACTTGAATTCCTTCGGACCTTCGCGTCAAAGGCTGAATTTTGATCATTTAACTAATTTGGGAACAAATTACAACTGGTTCGATTTCTGGTTCTTCTACGCCCGATACGCACCCCCGATACGCACCCCACCACATCTGATGTGGTGCCTGGACAAGCCTGTCACTGTCAGACTGAGAGCTCCCAAGCCAAGCCCCCCGCTCATTTGGCTGCATCGGGATAGATGAGCCACGCCACGCCCCAGCCACGCCCCAACGCGATGGGGCGGAAAATGAAAAGCCAAGGCGAAAATCCTTTTGTTTACGATGATCCCCCGCACAGCATCGTGTCCCGCGCCACCGCAATAATAGCACCCGCGGATCCAGGGCCGCGGATCGATCCAGGCCGGCGGGTCGTCTGGGCCCCGAGTCGGCGGCTCTATTGACTGCGTTTGTTTATGCTCGCCGTTGAAGGAGCCAGAGCCCTGGAACAGCGGCCCTTGACAGCCATGGGGCGTGCGGGATGAGACCGCAAGCCGAGGCAACGGATCGCAGTGATCGGCGGTCCGAGTCTGTGGGTCCGGCGTTGGATGCTTTTCTTATAAACCCCGCCAAACAACGCATTTTCCTTTGTGGATTTCACACTATTCTTTTTTTTTTCCTTGTGGATTGCTGCCTATATCCTCCTTTTTGATTCTCGCTCACCGCTGTTATTACTTTTTACTGCGACACGGTGTATTCATTCGAGTACTTCATTGGACATTTGGACGGATCGCCCGCGTCTCTGTTTATCCTACGGTCGATCATTCCTTTGATTTTGCCTGTCGAGACTATCAAAAGGTATGTTTTTATTGAAGCAATGGCTCACTTGATGAAAAGTGGGACATGTGTGTTAAAAAAAGAATTCACGTACTTATAAGTTTTTGTCTTTTGTTTTTAGGACTCTGGATAATTTCGCTACATTTCCCCAAGCGCTGGATAGAATACTGAGGAACAAGAACGTTGTTGTCGGGTAGCCAAGATTAAAGACTAAACAAGGAAGAAGGCCACCCAAAAAACACCCTTTCCCGGTGTATGTGGTATTACCCATCAACCCCCTCGAACGGTCCTATTCCACCTCCTATTCCACCTCCTATACCGTCTTCTTCATCATCAGAAGCTGCTGCAGCACTACCCAGACCACTCTTTTCCCCAGGAAGCCGCTACTTGCCTCCACCTCCTACTCAACAAGCCTTGCATCAACCCTCTCTACCCCATCCGCAACCGTATAGGTCTCCCGCTTGGCCTACCCCGCAAGCTCAGGCATCCACGACGCGTCCAACACCTCCCACCAACCCTGCTGCTGTTAGACCAACAGCGTACCAGGCCCCACCACCGGCATCTTCAGATCCTTATAGGCCTCCCGGTCCGCCGCATCCCCAGCAGTACCCCTACACTATCCCGGCAGCACATCACTACCAGCAGCCGCAACAACCAGCGCAGCCATCCCCATACGCAAACTACCAACCACCCTACTACCACCCCCGGCGTCCACCACCACCACCGCATCATCAACCCCAGGCAGCAGCTGCAGCTTACCCTTCCCCCTACACACCTCAACATCAACATCAACCTCCTCATCCCCATCATCCGGCGTACCCACCGTACTCGGTGTACCAGCAACAAATCCCACGCCCACCACCCCCAACGCCGTCCTCCACCATACCTCACCACGCATCATCCCACCGCTCCTCGGCTGATTTCGACAGAGCTTCTGCTCTCCGGGTCTTGTCGGTGCGTTAATGCGAAAACATTCATACCCAAATCATTCTCCGGCCCTCCCGCCCTCCTCCCATATTTGCTCACAACAACAATTTCTCTTTGCGGAGAATTGTTTGTTGTGACAAAGGAAAAGAGGAAGGGGTGGGGTCTAATGTTATTGACAAATTGTAAACTCTTCCAATATTATCAGAAATGGTACTGTGGTTCGGTAAACTTTTATACAATCTCTTGATCCTTCCCCCTGGCATTCATTCTTCATGAGCACATTGACTTATACTTTTTCTTTTCTCTCTCTTTAGGATATCGCACTGAGTGACGCGCAACATTCTCGCGCAGATTACTTTACCTCCAAGAACCCAAGTCAAGATATGCCTGCGCATTCCAAACTCCCTAGTGTGGATGTGGTTGAGCGCGCCGCAAGTATGGAGAGTGACGCCGCGTCCCGGAGACCACCACATCAGTTTAGTGTATGTCCGCCAACGCATATTCCTGCTCTGGTTCCTACACCGCCGGTCCCTACTGCGACTACAGTAGCTACGGTACTGCCGGCCATCTTGCCTCCACCACCGCCTGTTGGTGTTGAGTACCCCGCAATTCGACGCGTAGGTGACGCGGGCGCACCTCCCTATCATATTCCACCCCCTCCACCCATTGCACCTGTAGGAGCATCACCTTTACCTTACCCGTCGTATCCACCACCTACCGCGTACCCAGCAGGACCCCCACCACCCCAGACCTGGACGCCATGGGGCCCTCCACCCCCTGTAGGACACCCATACTCTTACTCAGTCCCACCCCCCGTCGTCAGCGCCCCACCACCACCGCCACTTGCAACGCCCGTCTCGACTCCGGCTGCCGGTACCCAACCCATCACCGTCATTCCTGTCCCAATCCCGCAGTTTTACCGACAATGGTCTGGTGCAGGTACACCCACTGGAGCCGTCGTCCCCAAAATTCCCGCCGCCACAACTCCAACTCCTGTCGTTCCGCATACCACTAAACCCATCATCCCTCCACCCCGCTACGTCGAAAAAACATCTGCACATGTCATCCCGGTCGACAGATGCGGGACAGGGGCCGCCGGGTACCCTCCCCCCCATCACGCCGCAGCAGGATACCCCTATGCAGCAGGATACCCCCCTTACCCCCCACCACTACCACCGTACGCAGGCGCTTACCCCTACGCGTACCCCTACCCACCCCCCACTCAAGGCTCACCAGCGGCATATCCGTACCCGTACCCTTCCTACCCTCGGTCATATTATTACCCACCACCCCCACCCCATGATTGCGCGACTTACCCCCGTCCATGCGATTGTGAGCCGTGTAGGGCGCGACATAGCTGGGAATACCATCATCATCATCAGTACCAGGTTCATCAGCAGTATCAACAACAACATTGGGGAGGTATATACGCACCACCACTATCTGTTGCACCGCCTGCACCTGTGACGCCCTCTGCGACTACTACTCCTGCTGTGAGTATACCGACGACGACGACGACGACAGTACCGGACGCGGCAGGGTTTTACCCTCCACCACCGCCGATCCCGCACGCTCATACCCATCACTATCATCCGTATGCACGGGTTGCACCACCACCTGTCGTACCAGTAGCTCCACCACCCATCACAGTCGCATCCGTCACCCTTCCCATTGAACCCCCCATCACAAAAAAACCAAACCTTCAACCCTCCCAACTCCCCACTCCCCCCGACGACGAACCCATCCCCGACCCCTTAGCCTTCCCTTTAACACAATCCTCAGATTCCTCTTCCCTCTCACCTCCCAAAAAACGCCGTCGAACACCCCTCCAACGCTCCCGCTCATCCACCTCCCCAACCCCCGCTGCATCCTCCTCCGACTCGGCCCGCACAATCACAAACCCAACCTCCTCTCCCTCCCCCCCAGCCTCCTCCTCCTCTTCAACAAACACGCGAGGCTACACCTGCCCCCATTGCGCCAAACACTTTTCCCGCCCGTCAAGTCTACGCACCCACATCAACTCCCACACGGGCGAAAAACCCTACTCCTGCCCCTGCGGTCGGAAATTCAGTGTATTGAGTAATTTGCGGAGACATGGACGGGGTGGCCGGTGCTCGTTTACTACGAGTAGTACGCCTACGAGTAGTGAGAAGGTGGTCAAACATGTTGGAATGACGATTAGGGATGTGGTTAGTGAAGTGGATACGGAGGTTGTGACTAGTCCGCAGTAATATCCATTTTTTTGTATTATGTTTTTTTTTGTTCAATTCATACTAGAATTTACTTTGCATCACTACTATTATCATTTTTTCGAAAATTGTGGGGATAGGATTTGGCGTGTGAATGGAAACAGATATCCCTTGGTATCCCATACCCTATATAAACCATGCCATCCGCTCAAACACAGACAGATACTCGCGCTCCCATTGTGCATTCCTATTTGCATTTCCCATAATATAACATGACCCAAACCTCTTCATTCATTTTTTTCCCACGCCACCACCCATCACTGAAGACGAATACACTTCGTCGCACACTACAATTGAGTGACGATTTTGTGGGGGGGGGGGGGGGGGGGGGGGACCGTAGGGTATACATTCATGCTTGGAAGTTGGGGATTGGATGTTTTCCTAAAATATACCTCATAAAGCAACGTTGTATACAAGACCGTTCGGCCAATGACGATATGAGAAAGGTTGTGTGATTATACAAGAAAAAAAATTGAAATATATATATATAAAAGTGAACAGTAGACAGACCCCCAACCATTCTAAATAATCTTCATCCGCAACCTCGTAGTCCGTCGCAACATAAACATGGCCCCAATCTGGAACGCGACGGCCAAACACAGCAGCAACAAGATGCAGATTCCCAGACTGGGTGTATCGAGTCCAAATGAGTCGACGATTTGGCGGCCTTGAGGGACACAAAGTGCCCCCGTGGACCCGGAACAGTCAAAGGTTAAGTCGTTGAATTCGTTTTGCATGTATGCGCCGTAGGCGTAGCGAATGATTGAGATCCTAAAAGACAAAATGAGTAAAATGGAGTGAGAGGAAGATGAAAAGAGCGTACCATTGGATCCACCGCAAGACGGGGGTGATGGTAGCCTGATTAGCAAAATTTCCACCAAAGATGACAAAAATAATGACAACAAGCGGTCCAAAGACTTGAGCCATCTGGACATTGGGCACACTAGACCCAATCAAGAGTCCCAGACTCTGCGCCGCAAACACCAGACACTGCGTAATCACCAAAAAGAGAATATAGGAGGATGCAGTCGGGTGGAGTCCAATCAGCCAATAAACTGGCGCAGAAAAGACGAGGGAGCCGAGAATCGCTAAGGGCCATTGTGAAACGGCTTTAGCGAAATAAGCGGCAGAGACACGGTAAGAGCCTGCAGCCCGTTCCCTCAGAATAATCCTCCGTTCCAGTGGAAAAACGGTAATGATGGGCATGAGAAAGGAGAAGGTTTGGTTGATGCAGATGAAAAAGAGGACGCCGTAGCGGTTTTGAACTCCTGATTGGTCGTTCTTGATCCGGAAAAAGACAAAGCCGATCAGGAGAAACAAGATGAATTGTTGCATTAGGGCGGCGATGATGACTGTTTTGCTACGCCATACGTGCTATATCATCAGGAATCTTAGTTAACCAACTCACGAAAAAAAGGATTTGGTTTTTACCCTCAGGTTCCTCCATAGTAACACCCGAAAAGCGACAATCCACGAAACACCCCACCGCCCCCGTCCCACATCCCACTCATCCTGCAATTTAGCCCGTTCGGCTTTCGAGCTCTTGACGGCACTTTGTCGGCGATTGGCCTCTTCTTTGATCTTCGGGTCGATGGGTTGAATGTGATCCGTTCGGACTTGTTGCCAGGCTGCCAGGAGCTTTTCGGAGGTTTCCTTTGAGGAGGGGTCGCGGGAGTCGACTTGGATTAGGTCCAGGAAGACTATAGCTGTGGGTTAGTATTCGCTGTGGTAAGGGGAATCGGTAAAGACGTACAATCTGCGGGGTTGGTCTGCTGTGGGCATTGATAGCCGAGCTTGCTAAAGTGGGTCAAGGCATCTATTTGGTGACAAATGGTTAATTCCAAAACATCATACATGCTCACAGAGACCTACCCTTTGATGGACCAAACCAAACCATACGACCATACGACATGAGCGCAACCTGATCCATCATATCCAGAATGGTTTCTCGGGGCATATGAATTGTCATGACTATAAAAGAGTGGATATGGTTAGGTTCATGGGTGTCCAAAACAGACTTTATAACGCTGAATACTTACTAATGGTCTTGTTATTTCGACGAGCGAGCTGGATTGAGGAGAGGTGAGTTTGAGGTCCTTCGGTGGGAATTTACGAATGAACAAACCTTTTTCAGCATGTCACAGATATTGCGCGCAGTTGCCGAGTCAAGACCCGTGGTGGGTTCATCCAAAAACAGAGTTCTGATGAAAAGGATTTGTCAACATCCATCTCCTCAGCTGAAAAGGGCGTAACGACTCACCCTGGATCAGTGACAAGCTCAATCCCAATCGACACTCGCTTCTTTTCTCCACCAGAGATTCCCCCAGTTTGCGAGTTTCCGACCCGGGTATCAGCAACATGGGACAGTCCCAATTGGGCCATAACATCTTCGACCCGTTGCAGCTTTTGGGCTTTGGTGTATTGTTTACTGGGCAGACGGAGTAAAGCGGCTGTGGCGATTGTTTCGCGGACCGTCTAAACGATAGTTAGTTGATCAAGATGAATAGGTTTGTAGTAGGCGAGGCAAAGGGAACTTACCAAGTTTTCGTACATCAAGTCCTCTTGCTCGACATAGCCTACAACCCGTTTCCATTGTCGTGGGTCTCGCAATTTGCCATTGGCCAGAATGGTGCCAGTGGGTGTACCAACGGGAACTCGCCCAGCCAACACATTCAACAGCGTACTTTTCCCAGCTCCCGATCCGCCCATGATTGCCACAAGCTATTCAAATGAATCAGTCATTGACCCCCTTCTCATTCCAAAGATGTACCTACCTCCCCGGGTCGAGCCCGTCCCGAAACACCCTTCAAGATTTCTTTCTGCGTCTTGTTCTTGCCCCGACCCATAGGCACAGAATACCGCACATCTTCCCAATGGATATCCATATGTTGCCCACCATCCTCTTGCCGTTCAAACTGGGTGCGGACATCATGATCGTTATCCTCAAAAGACTTCATATCAGTTGCATTCTTGCGCTGTCGTAAATGTATTTCGTCGTCCGTTATATCGATGTGGACCTCATCATCGTGGGTGTGGGCTAGACTAGCGTCTCGATTAGGACGGGGAGGTCGGTTGTTATCGTTTATGGTAGGATCAGAGTGGTGAGTGGAAGGTGTACTATACGCCGTGCCAGTCGAGTCGTCGGGGATACCCTGGTCCAATGGAATGACACTGTTTTCGCCGCGCTGGGTAGTGTCTACCGTAATAAAGCTCATGTCGACCATATCAATGAATAAACGCTAATAATGGCGATCAAGGATTTCCAGCCTGTTGTTACGCTTTTTATGCATTGGGAATTGCGGAGAAAACATAATTGCTCATATATTTTTTCTCGATTTGAAATTCGAACAGAAACGTCATGTTCTTCTCGAACGCGTCTCTCGGCTCAAGCAAATCGGAAACTTTGATTTTTTTGAGCAGTTTTCGCCGCGATGGAATTTATCATAGGATTATGCTTATTTTTTTAACAATTGCTATGGGTCATGATTTTTGATGGGTAGACATGTCAAATGTTATGCGTAATATTCAGATTAAAAAGGAGATATGTATGTACGGTGCATGCCAAAATGCAAAGGAAATATAGTCTATGATACAAAAAAAAAGAAAGAAGGAAGCAGCTCTAATACAAGAAACACTTTTCCCGCTTGGGATTCATGGGCCGTCCAGCTTTGCAGCCAAACGCCTTGGCAAACTCGGGCGAATTCTGCGCAACCCCATTGACACGAACAGGATTCGGCGAGTGGTTGTCATTTTCCAGCAAGTATTTGGCCTGAGTATCGTCGCGCGCCGTGCACCAGGTTTGACCAAAGGCCAGGAAAAAGACTTGGGATTTCGTGAGTTGATCAAAGCCGGGTTCGGGAGTGTTCAAGTCGCCCTTTTCTGTCGCTGCGTAGGCCGAATAGGCTACATTAAGACCGCCATTATCCGCGATGTTTTCGCCCAAAGTCAGTTTGCCGTCGACCCGCCCAATTGACCCGTCCTCGAATTTGACGCCATAGTCATTGTACTGCTTGACAAAGCACTTGGCCCCCGTATCAAACCCCTTCATCGAAGACGAGCTCCACCACGGTTTCTTTTCCCCGTCCTTGTTGAGCTTGTACCCCGTCGAATCAAACCCGTGCGTAATCTCGTGCCCAATAATCATGCCCAGTGAGCCGTAATTCATACTCTCAGGGTTACGAGCCGAAAACAATGGACGTTGCAGAATGCCGGGGTTGATTTGGATCTGAACGTAGTCGGTCAAGTGAAAGGCGTTGAGTTGCCACGGGTAGCCAAAGTAGAGTGTGTCCCTTTGAAATCGGCGTCCGACTTGATGTATCGAAGGCGAAAAGTACGAAAAGACTTGGGCCTGCACAGCATTCTCGAAATATTTCTTGGATTGAAACGTGACCGACTCGTAGTACTTTGACACAGTCTCGGCATCGGCTAGCCAATCAGGGTATCCGACAATCTCAATCATATTGTCGAGTTTGGCAATGGCTGCTTCCTTTGTTTTCGCATCCATCCAGTCCAAATTCTTCAATCGCCCCCCAAAACTGGAAATCAAGTTGTCGACCAGGATGGTTGCCGCGTGCTTTTGGGTCGTGTTGAAGGCGTACTTGACAAACAAGTGTCCAGAGAGGTAGTTGAGCTGCACACCCGTTTCAGTGACACACTCGTTCTGAAAGACGTCAGACTGATCCGAAGGGTCATCGTTCGTGGATCGGACAGCGGATGGTCGAATTTCTGACGCCCACATCTTGTAATAGGGATCCGAGAGTTTGTTGAAATGCGAAACAGCCAGGCGCCAAATAAAGTAGAATTGCAAGTCGTGCATATCATATCGTTTCAGGGCTTTGATGGTATCGATCCAAATCCTTGTGTCTCCCCAAAAGTAGACTTGATCAGCTCCCGAAAGCTGAAGTGGGCCCACATACGCTGACCAATCCATTCCAGTCGCTGAGTCCAACTGAGACCGAGACATAAACTGAGTCTTGTCCAGTCCTGACGTCGACTCTTGACCCTTGTTCAACGATTTAATGAATTTCTTCATTTCGTGCTCGACCCCCGCAATCCACCCAACAATATCATCCAAATCATCTTCGGGGCCCAACCGCAGAATCCCGCGCTTGAGGAACGGCTCCAAGACTTTTCTGATCGAGTGAGGTTTGGCGGGATAAGCTGTCGCAGGCAAAAACTGCAGGCGCAAATCATTCGGATCGTTGTTTTCGACTTTGGTATAGGCAGTCTTGAAGAGCGCGTAGACCCCATCCTGATGCAATTTGCCAAACATTTCGGGAAGTGATAACCCCGCCTGACAATTCTCGACAATTTCTCGGGCATAAGACTCGATGGGCTCAAACCCTCTCTTCTTGATTTCCTCCGTATCACGACACGAATCATAATATGCCCGTGTCTTATCAAACAATCCCCGGTCCAATTCCGACACCGCCAGTGCATCCGATGTCTGGTTCAGGATTCCTTCCATTAACAACGAATTACTCCGTTGCATGAGTTCGAGGACATCGGCTCCCGTCACTTCTTTATGCCGCTCAACGAACCCGCCACATGCGTATGCGTAAAAATCGTCACAGGGGTCGAGTTTGGGATTCATCCAGGATTTGAGGCGGTCGTAGCCTAGGGAATGGGGAAAGTCGAGGGTGATTAGGGGTTGGTATTCTTCATTGCGGGGGGTGAGGGAGGGCGCTGATATTGAGGATGATGGTGGTGATGTGCTTGCGTGGGTTATGGAAAGAAATGTGCTTGCTGCAAACCCGCGATATTAGATACGCATTCATTTCGTAACACCGATATCCCACTACTTACCAAGAAGACTTGTCGCTACCACTACAACCTTAGATCCCATCATGTCTTCCTTCTTCTTCGTCTTCTTCTTAATGATATAGGCAATGGCAATGTTCAACTCTTCTAACGCGCTCCCAGTATGTATCGAGTGGATTCTCGTAGTGGTACCTCCCACTGTCTTCAGCTTATATACCAGAACTGATACCGTCCCGTCTCCGTTTATATTTAAGCGACGGCTACTTAAGGGCTGTTACAGAAAATGCTGACGGGGGCGAGGCAGTGTTTTGCTACAATTTTGGCTGGCTGGATCTGAGCTTCGCTCTCAAAATGCTCAGCCCGTGGCTGGTCCTTCCATTTCGCGCGGCTCAGCCATGGCTGCGCAGTGCTGCGCTTGGCCTTTGAACAGCTTTTCGGGGCGGTTATAGTACAGACGTCCAATGTAAATCATGTAGCATAAGAGGTCCAGTACAAATGCCAGCTTACTGGCTGTCAGATAGAACCGATCTGCTAATAGTTGACTGTTGGCAAAAAGGATATCATTCGTATGAATTGATTAGATCTGCTTGCAGTATCGCCGGCAAGCACTGTATATACAGCTGCAGATAGATTTTCAAATTTTTCTATGAGATTGATGTAAAAAAATGTCTCCTCTTCTTTTCGTAAGTTTGGAACTCGAGATTTTGAAGAAAAGTTTCTAAGAATAGGTGGTCGTATCTGGATTATAGTTAACTTGCGGGGGATTACATTTTGTATCTGGATGAAGCTGCGGGCAGAGGCAGGCCAGAAGTAATTTTTCCTGGTTCACAACAGAACCCAAAGGAAGCAATTGACGCTCATGTGGTTTTCTTTTTTTTCTTTTTCAGAAAACTGACTAATAATAATAGTATTGCATTGAACAAGCTGAATAACCTCAAACTGCCACATCGTCTGTGCGGAAACACAACAAAGCCATTGAGTTCATGCATTGGCCAGACCGTTGGGTTTCTGGTTACCCGGCTCATAGTTACATACCTCCAGAAACCTCCGGGCGGCCAACTGAATCAAGCATTAATTTTTTAGGTCTTACATCAAAATCTATCTGTAGCGAAAACGTTGCAAGCACGAACCAAAAACAGAAATTTTTGGTTAATTTTTGCACGCCAAACCATTTAGTGTTAGCCACATGAGGAGTGAAATGCTTTGAAAAAGGTACAACCATGTAGAATTCGGCCAGTACATATGATAGTCTATCCATCTGGTTGCGAAATGTAATGCCCCCATTAGCAAGCATCGTCGAAAAGAAAGTTATGCAGGCCTGCCACGTTGGGGCCTACAACAATGCTTCAATGGTCGACGGACACCTCCAACTCTGGACTAGCATCAAAGGCGTTGCGGGGGGTCCAACCGTCGTACCCTCCGTAGGCGGGATTTCCCTTCTCCCATACCCCCTTAAGAATGCGCAAGGCAAGCTCGAATCTGGCAATGCAAGTGAGCCGCTTTCCAACCTCGCGGAAATGGCTAGCGCTGGTACAATGAACTTTATGCAATCTACAGCGGTATTCGCTGCCGGGTTAGTGGTAGCACTGTGGGTATGAGAGTTTGTCAGTGATGGAAGAGGGGTGGTGTTTTATCTTGCTATAATCCGTTACTCTTGTTTCCGTTCAGTTGTTCCATGCAGTACAGTTGCCACAAAAAGAAGAACTTTCCGATTTCCGGTATTTTCCGATTATGGCCCAGGCCGGGGGAGCCCTCACCGCGTCATAGAATCTATTCCGTTTTGGGTTGACAGAGATCCTAATTGAAGACGGTCCCTTCCAAAACCGGAATAAATGTCGCGCTCGAGGGAGGACCTGCACATCGCTCGTCCGCGACTCAGGCGCAGCAGCCGGCCAGAAAACTCTGCCATCGCCTGCCAGAGTTAGCAAAACTCTGCCACCCAACCACGTTTGGACAGAATCACCAGAGAACAGCGCGACAGCCTTGCGCGACGCGCGTGTTCAAGAATCAAGATGACAGATCTAAAAAAGACAGATTTACCCCCCCCCCCCCCACGCCAACTCGTTCATCGCTTGCGGGTCCTCGTTTACCGGCACCACTTCCTCATGCATACTTCCGTCGGACTCTTCCAGAACACTGGTCCGTCTCCGAATTCTGGAATTCGGGCGGTAAACTTCTCACCAATCCTGCAAACACTTGGTGCCGAAGCCTGGAGAAAATAGCAGGGACTGACTTCGATGCAGATTCCACAAGACAGGAAAGGGCGCGGAAGCTGAACAAAGAGAAATCGGTATGTGGTTAGTTCTCGCGTTGTGTTGAGCGGTTTGAAGGATCGGATTCCGCCGCAATTAATAGCGGACGCACCCCCTGGGCCAAATATTGCGCACCTGGAAATACACCGCACCCTCATCGCACTCATTGGTACCGGAGGCAACTCTCGTTCTGAGCGGGTGCCGTGAGATGTGCTTTCCACCGTCAAGGAACTTCGCAGGACCGGGAATTTTTCCTCGTACTGCCGGGTTCCAGTCTATAGGATGGCAATCCTCGGGGTGGTAATGTCCCCGACAAGGAAGGACCGGAGGGGAATCGGGGGAATCGGGATCATCCCATATCTCCTTTCTTCAATTTGGTTTTCGCACGCAATCTGCAGAGCTCTCACACGTACTCTACCATCTCTTCTTCACTCTAGACTGCACTCGCGCAATTCCGGCACCTGCACTCCACTGCTGACTCAAGTCAGAGAAACATCCAAAAATCCATCGTCAATGTGGAGCGAAGCGAAGGCGATATTTTCAATACATCAATTGCCGGCAGCAGCAGCTCCGTGATTTCTACGCAACCAGGGAACAAGCGGAAAGCCGCTGCGGACCCTTCAGATGGGTCAAAGAGCCCATATAAAAACGTGGCATTACGGAAGCCCCGTCGATCCCAAAACATGGACACCACAACCTATCAGCTACAGCTGATAAATTAGCTTCGAAATGGGTCCGCGATCACATCATTCACACACCGCAGATGCCAGGAACTGATGCTCCTCGAACGTGAGGAGACCGCTCATATCAGAAGAGCGCTGGGTCAAATTCTCACAGTATATGAACACGACGGCGACAAGGAGGCTGCCGCCGCCGCGATTGAAATATTGATACCCCGACAAAAAGCCCTCACCAATGCAGAAGAAGGGCAAAATGACCACGGGCAATTCGGCTCAAGCAGTCATTCCCCACGCCCGCTATTGGTTCGAAGCGTTGCACCAGTGGAATCATGCTTCCACGGCGCCGAAGGTATGTGTGATGGCTGGAAATACCATATCAAAAAGGGACTCTGAGACTGACTGCTATCCCACAAGGTACCTCTTAAGGACTGGTGTGAGGCGGATCGGATCAATGATCACGCACTGTACAGCAAGCGGAAGTTGGTTGCGATGGAGGTCGAGTATTACAACGGTATGGAGCGGTTCAACAACATTTACTCTGCGGGTTTACCAGACCGCAACGGTAAACCTGTCAAAGGAGTAAAGTATTTGCCTACTCGGGAACTTCTTACGGCGATCAGGAGGCGTCGCACAGCTGACGACCGGGAGGGTCAGAAGACCGATGAGAGGGTCAAGCAATTGCAACGCGAGAGGAGGAGCGGACCAGGCCTCCCGCGAGTCGCAGCTGGTATCGTTTGTGGAGAATTGAGCAAAGCATTGCTCAAAGAATGATGCTCCTTGAACGTGAGGAGACCGCTCATACCAGAAGAGCGCTGGGTCAAATTCTCACAGTATATGAACACGACGGCGACAAGGAGGCTGCCGCCGCCGCGATTGAAATATTCATTCCCCGACAAAAAGCCCTCACCAATGCAGAAGAAGCGCAAAATGACCACGGGCAATTCGGCTCAAGCAGTCATTCCCCACGCCCGCTATTGGTTCGAAGCGTTGCACCAGTGGAATCATGCTTCCACGGCGCCGAAGGTATGTGTGATGGCTGGAAATACCATATCAAAAAGGGACTCTGAGACTGACTGCTATCCCACAAGGTACCTCTTAAGGACTGGTATGAGGCGGATCGGATCAATGATCACGCACTGTACAGCAAGCGGAAGTTGGTTGCGATGGAGGTCGAGTATTACAACGGTATGGAGCGGTTCAACAACATTTACTCGGCGGGTTTACCAGACCGCAACGGTAAACCTGTCAAAGGAGTAAAGTACTTGCCTACACGGGAACTTCTTACGGCGATCAGGAGGCGTCGCACAGCTGAGGACCGGGAGGGTCAGAAGACCGATGAGAGGGTCAAGCAGTTGCAACGCGAGAGGAGGAGCGGACCAGGCCTCCCGCGAGTTGCAGCTGGTATCGTTTGTGGAGAATTTAGCTCAAAGAATTTGTCGGTATGCTGAAAGTCGGCGCAATGGCCGCAATTACTAGTTGGTTTGTCATGAGCCGTAAGGATATTTGATGGTTAAGGTTGAGTTGTTGTATGTACTTATAATTTTGTGAATCCCTCTTTAAATGTTTTTCGTAGTATGTCCTCTGCCTCAGCAACATCTACATCTATGATTAAAAATTGTGCGCAGCACAATAGTGAGATAGAAACGGAGCCTGAAACGCGTTTTCCCACGCTCAGAAAGAGCCTCGTTGTACTCGTCAGTATATACATAAGGTGCCATCCTTGCAAAGGCATGCGGCGATCGCGCAGCATGTGAAATATCAACAGTGTTGTAGTAGTGTTCAAGGTCCAGTATCAAGACATAGATAGCAAGAAAGCAACTTCCCGCAAAACCTTCAACAAGACTTATGATAAATAGGGAGTCCGAGAATACCTCCTTGTCATTGAATGTGCTTTCATGTCCTATGTACCTTACGTCAGACGGACCTTCGACTTGAAGGACCTAATAACCGATGTGGAGTCATCAAAGGAAAGGCGGGATGTCCATCCAGCAAACTGAGGTTCAATACAACAGCGTGTGCTCTCGCGAAATATTTTCCATTGAGAGCAAGAGTCAACACTGTTGGCCATATGGAGATGCAGGAAAGCCATTATCACTGGGCAAGTTTAAAGTAGGTGACCTTGCCGATAAGCCACTAACCCCCCAGCCGATGGCCGGGGGAGGCACGGCTCTGGACTGAAAGAAGGAACCGGAGAAGGAATGCTCCGTATGATATACTTGGCAGCCAAAGCTTTAGATCAGTTCGAAGAATTTAGATGAATGGTACGAGTGCTGAAGAAGCAATAGTCACAGTTTTGACGCCTGTTGTCTCGCAGTAGGAATTTGGCCATCCAATTGCCGGTCTCATATGGAAAAGCCCTAGATGATAGGCATACAAGATCCACCACTATCTATAGAGTAAACTACAAATTGTTTTCACAAGACAAATCAATTACTTGCTGCGCAACACAAATCTATCACTGCCTTTCAGAACAGATTCATCACTGCATTTGCAAGGACCGCTACTGCCAGACCTATACGGACTCGGAGCCATTACAGCCTGCGCAAGACTGAACCATTACTGTCAAACAGGATAGAATGATGGTCCACTTGGAAGCTACTCCACACAAAAAAAACATCAGTTTATCCCTTCTTTCGCCACAATCAAGCATTCATTAAACTCACCACTCTCCGGGGCCAACCCCTAGGCCAACCCCGCAGCAATGTCGATTTCCGCCTCCGCAAGCGTGACACCTGCGGGTGATTCGGCAGACACCAGGACCAGGCCCTGTTGCACCAACTCGACCCAGACGGAGTCAGTGATGGTGGTGGTGACCGCTGCCGAGTCATTGTTGACTCGGGCAAGGACGGCTGCCCACAGTTGTCGCATGACAAATGGGGTCTTGGCATGTTCCTTCAGGGATGGGCAGGCCCGTTCCCTGGTCGGCAGTACCTGGAAGTCTTCCAGTTGCTATCAACACACTCTCAGTTAGTATATCTTTTCACTCTCCTCACTCCACCCGGGTACTCACCCTCAACACCGACGCAGCATCGACAAGGCGATACACCTGAGCCGTGGACATGTTCCACTTCTCGCGGAAATACGCCTCCAGACTCAGCGGTTTGTAATGCTTGTGCTTGATAACGTCATGCATGGCCATGACCATTCGATGAAACTTTCGCTGTTGGGGTGATGTGTGTGGACATCCGGATGAACCGGCATAGCTTCCCCGGTATCCGCGTTGCCCGTCACCTCACCCCCCTGCAACCACATGCGCCATACGGATTTGATCATTGTAGACGTGACCGCTTCATGGTCATTGCGGGCATTGCTTAGGACGGCTGCCCACAGTGTTCGCACGTCATCCCCGTTTTTCGCCCGACTCTCCAGTGTCCGGCACAGTCCTTCCCGGCAAGGTTGTTGATCAAAATCCCTTAGGTGCTATCAACACACACAGTTAGTAAATCTTTTCTATAATCACACTCTCCTCACTCTTGCGCAGCTAGTATCTCCATCTTTTTTGTCGTACCGATTCTTGTACAGCATCCATCCCCTCATCCATCCCTCAAACCATTCGAGTCTGTGAGTAAACGCATGCTCCTCCCCGCCGCTACGCTCAGGGTCGTCGTATTGTTGTCAGTATTCTTTTTTCGCTCGAACGTCAGTATTTTTTTCCCCCCTTCGCTTCGCAAAATCCCTCATCGGGCTCGGAAAAACGACTCCCTCCACTCGGGTACTCACCCTCAGCACCACCGCAGCATCCACATAGCGATATACCAGAGCCCTAGACATGTTCTAGTTCTCGCCGAAGTAAATGCTGGTCAATCCAAAAGCAAAAAATCGTGAGCACATGGTCGGACAAAACTCACAAAAGTCTTCTTTCATCCTTCGCTGTTGAAGTAGCTCACAGACAGCGTACATACTACCCTCAAATAAATTTAAAAGAAATAATGTCATCCGACAAGAACCACACAGACGACGCTTTTAGAGCTATGAACGCCATTATTGCGGCACATCAAGAGACCACCCGCCAGATGCAAGAGAAACTGGCGGAGCTGATGTCCTTGACGCGTCCTCGCAGCCATGTCCAGTGCACATACGTTGCAGACACCCGAAGCGGCCAGAAACATATCTCTTGGGAGATTCTGGTATAATAGTACTGTTTTTCCTTAATAATTTTTGGATTACTGTAGGCTGCCAGTGAATGGTTTTTAGGTCTTTCTCGGCCAGACCTTGTGGGAGAAACGGGTATTTCGAGGGCCAGGGACATACTTATACGGTATCAACTCCCGATGTGACCAGAACCGGATTTCTTGGACGATTCTGGGACAATGGTTTCTTCCCTTGATCATTTTTGAATTACAGTGGGCAGCTAATAGACACGGTCCTTCAAGTTCCTCGCTCATAAATTTGATTCTAGACGCAGATCTATAGGTTCTTTCGACCTTTTTTTCTGATTTAGAAACACAACTAATTGTATTTCATAGAGCTAATGAACTGAAACAAAGGTAGTAGATTATTGAAGAATAATAAACCACCGGCCTACAATACTCTCACACCCAGATTGACGCAACTGCCACGACCAGCCCAGTAGTGAATAATACTGTAGATTGCATCAAATTCATTGTACCAGCGCTTGTCATTTCCGCGAGGTTGTAAAGCGGCTCCCGTGGATTGCCTGATTCGAGCTTGCCTTGGGCGTTCTTGAGGGGGTACGGAATACGGGAAAGGCCGGTCATATTGGAGGGTATGGTAGTTGGATCCTCAGCAACGCCTTTGATGCTGGTCCAGAGTTCGAGGTATCCGTTCACCATCAGTGCATTGTTGTAGGCCCCAAATTGGCAGGCGTGCATGACTTTCTTTTCAATATCAGTTGCTAGAATTTCAAGAATGATAAATATCGGTTCTGAGGTCTGCAGATTTGCGTTTAGGTGTACTTGGTACTTACACCATTTCTGACGGATCATCGAGCAACGAGCCCATTGATTGCATCGGCAGTTGGCGTACGTCCTGATGCGTGTGTCAAACTCTTCCGAAGGGTACGTGCCATTGGCAAATCCACTCATAAAGTTCATCCAGCAGGCGGATAGGTTCCCATCACAGACTGATTTCGAGAAGAATAAAGTAATGAATTTCTGGGCAGGAAACAAAGCATTAAGTATGGAAGCCAGATGCTTACGACTTTCGTCCTTCAGCTCTTCGGTGCCGTTCAGACGGGGGTCGAGCCCCCAAGGAGTACCGAGGGGCCCTTTTAAGCTGTCTTGTGCCAGGACATAGCTTATGGTGCAGGCCAAGAGTAAGATGAGGTGCAAGAGGTTCATTGCAATGCAAGAAATGAGGTGTCAGTTCCATCGACGATGGGGAGAGACCCGTCCCAGGCGATGAAATGTTTTTTTGCTCATAAAAACTAGCACAGCTTGTAGATCGTTCACAACTTAATTGCAAGGGATGGTCCTAATCCTATCTTGTTGGTGCAGGAATAGCGGTCTGAATGCCCATATGGCCAGCTTATTGCTAGTTATTGGTTACACGGCCCAATTTGCATACCGCTGAGCCGACCTGTCAGAACGTATAAATACATCTGCCTCCAAGTTCAATTCAGATCTGGATTTTTAGCAAAGAAATTGGAAGCGATCTGGCCGTATTTGAAATCCCGGCCAGGTGGCCAGTATGTGCTGTGATTTCAGAAGCTCAAGATTTTAACCGGTACTGAGTTAAGTTTATCTTTAAGAAATGGAAGTGAATTTAGCTACCAAGCGAAATGTAATGTTTTTTTCTCTAAAAGAAAGTGAACTAATTGTATTGCATAGTGCTACTGAAGAAACAAAAGTAGCGGAATATTGACCATACCAGAAGGATTAAGTCTGATGGATAAATTTCCATCCCCCCTTGATGAAGTCTCATCATACCGAGAGGCACGCGACTGCCATCACCAACCCGGCAGTAAGTAACGCTGTAGATTGCATAAAGTTCATTGTACCAGCGCTCTTCATTTCGGCGAGGTTGTAAAGCGGCTCACTTGCATTGCCAGAGTCAAGCTTGCCTTGCGCATTCTTAAGGGGGTACGGGAGAAGGGAAATCCCGCCTACGGAGGGTACGACATTGGGATCCTCGGCAACGCCTTTGATGCTCGTCCAGAGTGCGAGGCGTCCGTTGACCATCAGGGCATTGTTGTATGCCCCAAAGTGGCAGGCGCGCATCACTTTCTTTTCGACGATGCTTGCTAGAATAGGTGAACAATGAGTGTAAATTCTGGAGATTTGCGGCGTTGGGGTCTACTTACACAATTGGTGACGGATCAGTGCGCAACGCGACCATTGATGGCATCGGCAATCGGCGTACGTCCTGATGCGTGTATCAAATTCTTCTGAAGGGTAGGTCCCATTCCCAAACCCGCTGATAAAGTTTGTATGGCACCAGGATAAGACCGCATCACATCCTTAGCATGTAATGAATTTTTCTGGTAAGCAAACAAAATTAAGGCAGCTACTTACGCATTTCCTCCGTCAGTTCTTCGGTGCCATTCAGACGGGGGTCGAGTTTCCAAGGAATATCTGGGAGAGGGGCATCGAAGGGGGTTCCTCCCTGGGCTAGGACATAGCTTAACGTGCAAGCCAAGAGTAAGATGAGGTGCCAGAGGTTCATGGCAAATGCAAGAATGGAGATGATAGTTGCCGACAGGGAGAGACCCGTCTCGAGTTGAAAAAACGTCTTAACTCAGTCGGTATGTTGCTTTCGAATTTCTTGGTGATCATCGGCAACCCTCAACTCCGACTGGCGGTGATCCCAATCCTGTCATCGGCGGTCCATGTTCAGAGTTCAGAGCGGTCTGAATGCCCAGATTGGTTACACAGCTTAAATTGAAACCTCCTAACCTCCGGGCTTTGGGTGGTGTACATGCAGTACGGTAGATCTGCATTGAGATTATATCTAGATTAGCAACAGATTTTGAACGATTGTGTAGAAGTCAAAGGTGGTAAATTAAAACGAGCGTAAATAGCCACAATGTTATAGCCATTGAAGCATTTATGCCGTAAATAATCAGGAAGACGCAGGGTTAGGCTCAGATAAAAAATATTTTCCTCACTCAAGTCTATCCCTACATGCGGTCATCCTTTCCCCAGATGCGAACGTTATTCGTTCCAGTTTCCGGTCCACAAGTATAATACATGCAGTGTCGGGTTTCTCCAACATTCTTGTTACTTAGTGTAACTTTGAAATCAATTCCTAACCTCGTTGTACATCGGACCGACCAAGTATAAGAAGCAGTAATGCGTGCAAAACTACTGTATACATGTACTCCTCTGTTGCGGTCAAAGTTGTCCAGTGTTGCTGAACAACAAGCTACAGAAACTACCGGTTTACTCGAGTATCAGAACGACGGTAGGTGTAACACAACACTGGGCAACATCCATGAGCATACTGAGTAAGCGATGCGAAGCAGGAATTAGAAAGTGGAAGCTCATCTCCACGCATTGTGTGTGTAATGGGTGGATCATTCTAACCGTGAAACGTCCACCGAACATTCGAAATCAGCACAATTTACAGACGGACCGCAAGTTCCTCTTGGGCATACAGGATAATCCTTCTTGTTGCTAATTCCGAAAGAAGGTAGGAAAAAGTGAAGTCAGACATGTAGCATGGTCTCCAACTTTATACACTAAAATCCCAACGAATATGCTTCTCAGTTATGGTCTCGCCATCGCGGCTCTAGGTCTTGTCCAAGCGCACACTTTGTGGGAAGTGGATGCCTGTCAGCTCCAGATAAAAATTTATATCTCCTTGTCGCGCATACTCGTACTCGAGTACGGCGAGTACGAGCGGATCCCGTGGAATGAATGGACCATTCTATCGTTAAACGTCCACCGGACATTCGAAATTAGCACAAGGCTGTGAAATCGACAGTAAGTTTCACTCCGACTACCGGTTTATCCTTCGTTGCCGATTCCGAAAAAAAAAAGGTATAAAAAGCGTAAAGCCAGAAATGTCGCATCGTCTCGAAAATCCAAATTGCGACTATGCTTCTGATCAGCTACGGCCTCGCCACTCTCTGTCTTGTCCAAGCAGTTACGGCCCTAGCATTGACACCCGAGGTCAATCAGCAATCATGGACTCAAGTCCATGTTTCTCCTGGTGACTGGTTTTGGATGGACCCTCAATGTTCGCCAGAGAGCATGGCAAACGGATTGTGGCCCAAGTGCGGAGCATCAGGCTGCAATGCAAGTATCACACGCTCTTCGCTCATCGTCATATTGCTAACTTGCGTTCCAGTGGGAATCAGTTGACTGCGCAGGTTATAGAGTTACTATTACCGCGGCATACAATGGCTGGGAATATCGAAACGCATTTCTGAGTGCTCTAATCGCTGGCATGGCAAACGCAAAGCAGGAAGGAGTGCGAAACTACTGCACTGGCCACGCGGACGGACGAGAGTGCTTTGAAAAGAAGGGCTGGAAGGTTCCTCGAAAAATGAAGCTTCAAAGATATGTGGAGAACAGCGTGCAAGCCGGGGAAATGATGCTCCAGTACTCGTCCCCACACGAAAGCAATGCCCTCTGCGCATTTATTATTGAGTTTGTCAAAGCCGCTATTTCAACCGTCGGCGCAGGAAGCGCTGCCGCGACGGCGGTGCTTCTTCCCACGGACGCGATCTGCAACGCGCCGTCTGAGCTCCTCCCTGCGGATGACTTGTGGAACGATCCTAAGTGGGACACTATTCTTGAGGATGTCAGACGTTCCTTCAATACCACTGAAGAAGTGTAGGCGCTTCTCTAGGTTCTCTTCACCAGCCAGGCTCTTTTGTTTTGGCCACAGTGTCACCTCATCCATCTTTAGTTTTCCTCATACATTCACTCCGATAGACCTTGTCTTTGTTAAACTTTGGAAAAAAGGAAATACATTTTGTTTTTGATTTCCTGATCTCGTCTTTGTTCATGCAATTTTTCCAGAAGTTTAGTCCTCAAAAACAAATAGGCAGTCCAAGTTATAAGTCTCCCGGTATTTTCCGATTTCCGATATTTTCCGACTATGTAGATTTAATACTCCGCTGGCCTCATTTTGCAGACAAGACCCTCCGGAAGAGCCGATCCACTGCATCATATATGTTCCTTATTTCTTTTTTTAAGAGCAAAACCACGGATTGACTTGCTTAGAAACAAGGATAAACCTCTATCCACTAATACACTATTATTCCCAGAGTGCTGTAATACCCAACACCAACCCGGCAGTGAACAACGCTGTAGATTGTCTGAAGTTCATCGCACCAGCGCTAGACATTTCCGCGAGGTTGTAAAGCGGCTCACTTGCATTGCCAGAGCCGATCTTGCCTTGAGCGTTCTTAACGGGGTATGGGAGATAAACAAAGCCGCCGCCAGCGGGTACGACGGGTGGATCTTCCGCAAGGCCATTGACGGTGGTCTCGAGAGCAAGGTGTTTGATGACCATTAAAGCATTGTTGTAGGCCCCAACGTGGCAGGCCTGCATCACTTTCTTTTCGACGATGCTTGCTATAATGTTGGGATTAATGATGAGTTTGGATGTTGAGTCCCGCAGATGCCTACTTACACCATTCATGACGGATCATCGGGCATCGCGGATATTGATGGCATCGGCAGTCAGAGTACATCTTGACGCGGGTATCAAATTCTTCGGAAGGGTAAGTCCCATTCTCAAATCCGAGATTAAGACGCACCCAGCAGCTAGTAAGTGCCCCACCACATTCTGAAAAGCACATGAGATTTGTATTTGGCGCATGTGGGGGACTATGTGGGATTACCGTCTTTAGTCATTTCCTGGACGCCGTTCAAATAGCCGTCGAGGTACCAAGGGAGACTGACATTTTGGGCCAGGACACAGCTTATTGTGCAAGCTGAAAGTACGATGAGGTGCGAGAGGTTCATTGCGACGCAGGAAATGAGATGGTAGTTGTAAACAGGGAGAGACCGGGCGATGAAATGTTCTTCTTGCTCATAACTAAGTCCGGAGGATGGTGCTCTTGTTAATTGCAAAGATCCTTTTATGATCCGCGGTTTTTCCGGAAGGGCCTTTTGAGCTGCATCTGGAGCCGCACCTCACTCCGCGAATCGGCATATGAACGCCCATATGGTCGGGTTTGTCGTTACACAACTCAATTTTGTTGCAGATTCAGATCCAGATTCCATACGGTAGATTTTTACCAAGGGGGAGTTGTAAGCCGATTTTGTACAGTAGGATGTTCTAATACGATGGCATGTAACAGGCAATCGATCAGCATTTTATGCGCCAAGTCAGAGGTGGGTTAACCTCGTCGGTCTTGGTCTCGTCCAAGCAGTTACCGCCCTAGCAGTGTCAACGTCAACCGAGCTCTTTCATAAATCAAGAACTCAAGTCAATATTGCTCCTCAAGAGTGGTTTTGGATGGACCCCGCTTGTACGCCAGAGAGCATGGCCCACGGATTGTGGCCCAAGTGCGGAGAAACAACCTGCTATGTAAGTATTATATGCCACTTCCCCCATCGCAATAGTTCTAACTTTGATTCCAGTGGCAATCAGTTGAATGCAAAGGCTATAAAGTGACCGTGATGGCGACATACGATGGCTGGAATCATCGAAACGCGTTCCTTAACGCTCTAATCGCTGGCGTGGCAAAGGCCAAAAAGAAGGAACACGAATGTTCTGCACTGGCCATAAGGACGGACGAGAGTGCACTGACAAGAAGGGTTGGAAGGTCCCCCGAAAGATCAAAATCAATAGATTTGTGGGCAACGGCATGCAAGGCGGAGAGATGATGCTCCACTACTCCTCCCCATACGACTCCAATCCACTCTGCTCAATGATTGTCGATGCGGTCAAAGCCGCTGTTTCAAGCATCGGGGCGGCAAGCGCTGTCTTTACAGCAGTGCTGCTTCCCACGAGCGCGATCTGCAGTCCACCCTCTGACCCAATCTCGCTCCTCCCTGCGAATGACCTGTGGAACAATCCCAAGTGGGACACTATTCTCGAGGAAGTCAGAAGTTATTTCAATAGCACTGAAGAGCTGTAAGCGCTTCTCACTCGCAAGGCTCTTTTGTTGACTATAGCAGCACCTATATTCAGTTGTCCTCATACATTCACTCCGCATTGGCTTTGTTAGCACTTCTGCCGTCATTGTAAAATATCATATCGATACATGTCGTTTCTGGTTTCCTTACATCGTATTGTTTTGACCAACTGCACCCAGAACTGCATCGCATTCTCCTTCCCCATATATTTTCCATGGAATTTTGGTCCCAAGCCGGGAAGGTGCTGCTCTGGATTGAAAGGCAAGCATAGGCCGGGGCCGAGTCATGCAATCCTTCACAGAGAGATAGTCCACAGCAACAAATTGGCAGCATGCAAGTTGGTTTGAACACTGACTGGGGGTAAACAACTTGCCGAATTCTCATGGGTTATTGACGATTCTCCTGAAAACTCCTCCACTTCTAATCGGCCATCATCGTCAGATTCGACAGACCATCGATGCTTGACGAGTTACGATCGGAATCACCAACTAGAGGAGAATGCAGTTGAGATTAGGCAAAAGGGTAGCTTAGTTAGCTTCGCTGGTCAGGCTGCCTAACTCTTAATCCTACTTACGCTCACCTGGTGCTCACTGCATGTATTGTAAATCTCAGGTACAATCTCCAAACTTTTGTGACTTGTGTTGTTCAGACCGGGCTCAGAAGTCTTCCGATACTTTCCGATGATGACCAAGCGGCCAAGCGACGCGACGCGAAGTCCTCAAAATCCAATCTCACGGCAGACTTTGACAGTTCAAATACGCCAATCGGCTATGGCAAAGATGTGGGATAATCGAGGCAGATGGTGGAGAAGGGTATGGGGTGTTTCGACTGCGTGTGGAGAAGATGTTGAGTCAAGTGGAGAAGTGGCTGCAGATGATCAGACGTGTCACCTATGGGAAGATCTTCAATACTTTCTGACATTTCCGAACAAGCTGCACATACGAAAAGCAAGACATCAACCGCCGTTCGCCATCCATGCACCACAGCTCTACGCTCGAGCATCGTGAGGTACACGTCGGAATGTAGGCCAAATGTACGCCAAAACTCCTGTTTTTGACACGACCGCCCCGGACAACCGCTATAGTACTCGAGTGTAACGCTCAACGTACAATCCCGTAGTCTCAGTTCCCGCCGCCCCCTTCACTTCCGCGCGCGCGCGGGGGGGGGGGGGGGGGGGCTATCGAAGCTGGGCGGTTTTACGTTTTCACTCCCACGCCCGCGTCCATGAACAGACCCAGAAATTCGTCCGGGAATGATTGGATGTCCTTGGAAGGGGGTGGAAGAATGAAACTTGATGTACAAGAGTGCCACGGATCAGATGCTCACCGTAGCCAAGGTATCTTCTCTTCCCTGGTCGCACATCTTTCTTTTGTAGATCCAGAGTTCGCTAAGTTTCGTTCAAGGTGACCAGTTTTGGCGGCAGGAGTATAATCGATAAGTATCCGACGTCCTTGTGGCGACGGCTGACGTACGTTCCGGTCGGGGAGACATTGGAAGAGCAACCATACAATGGCAGAGTTTTGAACCCAATCTACGCACGACTATAACCAAGCATTGACAACACCTTCTCGAGAAACTGCTACGTTTCAGTTGCATGCCTGCCCGTGGTTTCCGCAAGAAATCTGAGAAATCTCAGTGCGGGGCAAGTAACAATCTCTGCTGATCAGCTTGCCAATCTCCGTTTGCTCCATGCATACATCATTCAAGAATCATTCCCGCAGCCGTTCCTTCCGCCCATGTTGCCGTATGTCGCGTGGACTGATGAAGTCTACAATGCTGATGCCGATGGAACCTACCCAGGCGATGGGTCGTTCGGTTGGAGCACTGGGGGCGATGGGGACGGGCACCAGTTTTCTGACCAACAAGACCAAGGACAGCCTGGTGCCTACGCAGTAGATGCCCGTGAAGGCCCTTAGGGGGACGAAGACATCGTGGAAGACGGCCTCGGTGCGTTTACGATCACCAACTCCTATCCCGTCGCGGTCCAAGAAGTTACGACTCCAGGGGAGACCGCAGCTCAAAGAAGGCTCAGCTTACCCGTGCAACTTGGTAAGATTACGGCGACAACATTCCCTTTTGGACATGCAATACTGACCTTCTCCACAGCCATCACAGGCCATTAAAAATGTTGACAGGTGCCTAATGCTTTTTACTCGGATCTCTTAAATATTGTATGTTGATTGTATGTCTCGCGTGTCCGAAAACGTAAAATGAACCGTATGAAATATCGAAAATGTTACCCGACCTATACATGTTTGGCTTGCCTTTTGTCACGGCGTTTAACGTGATATTGAATCCGAAGGATGGATGGATGGATGGATAGCACCTCACGTCGCTCGTTCAGACAGAGTCTGTCACAAGTAGTGTATTAGAAGTCCAAGGTTACCATACAAGGTCTGAGGCAGGACTATATGCGCATCTGGTGTAACTATGCTCTACTGCGCTCTACTGCGCTCTACAAGTGACAGGTCATTTTCTGACTGCCTATACACATTAGCGTTTGGGAAAGTAGAAATCGTTAACTACTGGAAGAGTCCTGGTTAGTCCCCACGGAATGATGCCCAGGACATCTTCCCTCAGATCAACTCTCTGCAGGGCATGATCGGACAGGATAGCTACGCAGGTTACCTTGAGCACTGAGCGAAAAAGAACAGCACATTAAGGTAAAAGAAACCGCCACCCAAACTAGGCGCTTGTTTTCTGGAGAGACTCTGGTCTTTCAGGTCTTTCAGGTCTCTGAAAGACTGATGCTTTTTCCCAGGGTCTCGCCAAGACCCGGGCTGCGCCACGGCACAGTCACGAAAAACGCGTGGACGGTTCTCGAAAACACGCGAAGCGACGCGTCGGTGCCGGCAGGTTCGCGCAGCATATTCAAGCAGCGGCAAGCAGCCAACGACGATGCAACTGGGGGGGCCGGCCAAATGTATAAAAGGGGGGCGCTACCCGCACCCAGACTTGTCACATCAATACATATTTCTATTTGACAGTACTCTTACGAAAGAAATTCACATCCAACAACCCGTCTCGACTGCGAGATCCGCCCGACTTAAAGCTCTGCACACACATCACCACCTCAGCACTACCATCGCTTTCCAAGCAGCACTGATACCAAGCACATACAAGTCAACATGGCAAACACATCAAAAGCCGTCGGAATTGATCTGGGAACAACCTACTCGTGCGTCGGCGTCTGGCAAAACGACCGCGTGGAAATTATCGCAAACGACCAAGGAAACCGAACCACTGCATCTTACGTCGCCTTTACCGACACGGAGCGTCTCATCGGCGATGCGGCCAAGAATCAAGTAGCCCTCAACCCGACCAATACCGTCTTTGATGCCAAACGTCTCATCGGTCGCCGCTTTTCGGACAAGGAGGTCCAAAGCGACATGACGCACTGGCCCTTCAAGGTCGTCGACGAAGCCGGCAAGCCAGTAGTTGAAGTCGAGTTCAAAGGGGAAAAGAAGCGATTTACCCCAGAACAAATCTCAAGTATGGTTCTCACCAAGATGCGCGACATTGCCGAATCCTATCTTGGCCACCCCGTCAAGGATGCCGTCGTCACCGTTCCCGCCTACTTTAACGACTCTCAACGTCAAGCAACCAAGGACGCCGGTACTATCGCTGGCCTGAACGTATTGCGAATCATCAACGAACCCACCGCAGCTGCCATTGCCTACGGTCTCGACAAGCGCGGCAAGGAAAAGAACATTCTCATCTTTGATTTGGGTGGAGGGACTTTTGATGTTTCCCTCTTGGCCATCGACGAGGGTGTCTTTGAAGTCAAGGCAACGGCAGGAGATACCCATCTGGGTGGTGAAGACTTTGACAATCGACTCGTGACATTCTTTACGGGCGAATTCAAGCGCAAATACAAGAAGGATCTTTCGAGCAACGCACGGTCTCTGCGTCGGTTGCGCACCGCTTGCGAACGCGCCAAGCGAACTCTGTCGGCATCAGCACAAGCCAGTATCGAGATTGATTCACTCTATGAGGGCGTCGACTTTTACACATCCATCACCCGAGCAAGATTCGAAGAGTTATGTGGCGACCTGTTCCGCATGACTCTGGAGCCCGTTGAGAAGGTTCTCAAGGATGCCAAGCTGGACAAGGGCAAGGTAGACGAAATCGTTCTGGTGGGAGGAAGTACCCGTATTCCCAAGGTTCAGAAGCTTGTCAGTGACTTTTTCAACGGCAAGGAGCTCAACCGATCCATCAACCCTGACGAAGCTGTTGCCTACGGTGCCGCAGTGCAAGCTGCCATTCTTACTGGCGTTGCCTCTGAGAAGACTCAAGATGTATTACTTATGGACGTCACACCACTTTCACTGGGCCTGGAAACTGCTGGCGGTGTCATGACCAAACTCATCGAACGCAACTCGACCATTCCCACCAAGCGCTCTCAAGTCTTTTCCACCTACGCCGACAACCAGCCCGGAGTCCTCATTCAAGTCTACGAAGGAGAGCGAAAGCTGACTCGCGACAACAACCTACTCGGCAAGTTTGAACTCAGCGGCATTCCCCCAGCTCCTCGCGGTGTGCCTCAGATTGAGGTGACTTTTGACATTGACGCCAACGGTATCCTCAACGTCAACGCCGAAGACAAGTCTACTGGACGAGCAAACAAGATTACCATCAAGAACGAAAAGGGTCGTCTTTCCCAGGCCGAGATTGACCGGATGCTTTCCGAGGCCGAAAAATTCCGCAAGGAAGATGAGGAAGTTGCCGAGAAGGTGGCCGCGCGCAACGGATTCGAGTCTTATGCATACAGTCTGCGCAACACCATGCAAGATGAGAAAGTTGCAGGCAAACTCGACGAATCAGACAAGGCAAAGGTCAATGCGGCTGTCGACGAAGCCATCAAATGGCTGGATCACAATCAAGAGGCATCAACTGATGAATACTCATCCCGACAAAAGGAGCTGGAAGGCGTGGTCAACCCTGTTATGATGAAGATGTACGGGGCAGCCGGAGGTGCATCCATGCCCGGTGGAGTTCCCCCAGAGTCTTCTGGCCCAACTGTTGAGGAGGTTGACTAGGCTGTTTTGATTTGTGCCTTTACTGCTTCTACTGTAAATAGTTTTAGTTTTCCCAACTCGTATATATGTCGCAATTTTAGAATTGTTTCTGTACGTCCAACAATAAAACAAATCTCATCTGTATCTTCTCTCTTTGACTCTGAAATCTCTGAAATCTATTTTGGCCATTGGCAGCAGCAAAAGGCCGCCGGTCTGCTCCGGTGCTGACCTCATGCAAAGTTCTTTCCTTTTAGCAAATCCCCCGAGCATTCCTTCGAAATCTCCGGCAATCCCAACGACAATCTATACCCAAAGGCAACTCCGATCCATATAGCCCTGCTCAAAATTCGTTTGGGAAAAGCGAAATATACATCCGCCGGGGTTTTCTTTTCTCGTCAAAAGGAATCATCTTAACCAGAACCGCGGAAACCCTTTCTTCAAATCTCTCAGGGCCCAGATATACTTGTTCTGCTACTAGAGACGAGTTCCTGGACTTTTATAACCAGCGGCATAGTCTCTGTTTCGGACTCTTGGATGAGAGAGCCACCTTTTTTATTACACGGAATTTCCAAGTTTTACTGCCGGCAACCGAATCGGCTACCCATTTCGTCAACCACGAAAGCAACTGTCACCACAATCCCGTACCTCTGCTTTTGATCTTTGCCACCCATGTCTGTCACAGGCCAAGCACCGCCCAAACTCTCTATACCGGGCCTGTATCCAACCCGCGGTCGGGCACGGACCTTGGGAGCCCCAGAAAGTTTTGCCATATCCGCACTTGCCCCTGCAGGTAAACCCGGGCACTTCCTTATGCATCTTGTTGTTGGAAGGCTGACCAGGTTGCTGTTTCAGGAGCCGTCATTTTCACAAATCCTTTCGATACTGCAAAGTAAGCTCATATCCCATGAAGATGATCTGAGATGGCTAACCATTGGCTACAGAGTGCGGCTTCAATTACAAGGCGAACGTCTGCGGCAAGTAACAAAAGCCGTCTCAGGTGCTGCAACAGCGACTGTTGATGCATCTGCCCAAGTTGTACGTCATGGCAAAAATACATGGAAGAACAAATGACATTTGATCATAACCGCTTTATCCCCTTCAGGTGTACAAGAACAGTTTTGACACAATACACAAGATATATCTCCATGAAGGACTCAAGGGCTTACAAAAGGGTCTGACCCCAGCTATTCTTCGTGAGGGCTCAAAAAATCTGTTTCGGATAGTATGTTGTTTCTCCTCCATTCACTGTTTCGAACGCGTCTGACATTTATTGTTCCAGGGAATGTTTGATCCAATTATGAATATGCTGCATGATCCTGCCCAAGGACGTGCGCCAGGGTGGAAAAGAATGCTTGCTGGATCAATGTGTGGTGTTATGGGAGCTGTATCGTGCAATCCTTTCGAGCTGGTCAAGACGAGGTATGTGCCTTTTCTAATAAAGCAGACCAAGTGTCGAAGGAGCAAAGCACTGATACGCACCATTATAGATTGCAATCCAATGCGGGCACCAAGCCTGGCAAGGTCGCTGTCGGTCATCAACACAAGTAAGTGTCGCAATATATGTCTGTCGTGTCTGATGGGTCTTTCTAAGCTATTGTTCTCCAGCTACAATGGTACATGGGACGCACTTACGCGGATCTGGAAAGAAGATGGCTTTCGCGGTCTGTATCGGGGTTCCGTCCTGAGTATGGGGCGCTCCGTCTTTGGCAGCGGGTCCAATTTGGCGGCCTACTCGTTGATGAAGGAACATTTGATTGACAAACGTAAATGGGCCGACAATGCATGGCTGGATATGGTGTGTGGATTGGCTAGCGGTGTTGTCAGTTGGTAAGTCATGTCCCACTACCTGAGACCATACATGCAACTCATCCATGACTTTCTTGAATGTCTAGTATATGTATGAACCCTATTGATGTCACTCGAACACGGTACTACAATCAACCCTATGAGAATGGCAAGGGACTCGTGTACAGTAACGGTTTCGATGCCATCAAAAAGATTGCCAAGAATGAGGGCCCGACTGCCTTTTACAAAGGGCTTACAACGCACTTTCTGCGAATTGGACCACATTTCTGCCGTAAGAACAAAACAAAACCACGACAAATCAACCGTAAACACTCATTCTTTTTGTTTATAATCAGTCACGTTTGTCTTTTTGGGAATCCTCCGTCGTGGCCTGACCGACTTTTACGGATACCTCGATATGCGAGACTCGTTTAGCGCATTCGACACGGACGGAAACGGTGTCCTGGACCCTGAGGAACTCAAGGAGGCCTTGCATCGGATCGTACCCCCATCGGCCCGGTTGGGCGGTCTGGGCGGTGTCGGCGCCCTGTCACTCATGACGGACGGCACCGGCGTTCGAGCTGAATCATCAGAGGTCGAAAGCGCAGATATGGAGCGTTATGAGCGTCTGGTAAGATTTCCTTTTGAAATCCAACGTACCCCTCCGCGCGGAATTCTCAAAGTCTCATTTTTAGATTGACTTGTACGCCAACCGAATCCTGGACAAGGCCGATATTGACCATGACCATGCCATCAGCAGTAAAGAATACCCAGCCATGATTCAGGAAGTCACTGCCATTGTTGGTGAACGTCAAGCTACCAAACGGTAGTTTTGGATCACACCTCTGTACTCCCTCCCTATTGAGACTTTGTCTTTGCTCTCCCCTTCTGTAATTTCGATTCCCTTGACCCCGTCTCAGTGGACATCTTTCGCTTGTAAGGATGTTTTTTTTTGTATCTCAAGTTTCTCCCGTGCCTCCTCTTCGAGCTAGCTACTAATACCATACTATTCTATACGTTTTGCTGAATGCAAGGGAGTGTTGACGTCTGATTGTGGTATTTTGTTATCAGGATCTTAGACAAGAAGAAAGTTTCATGAAACGATAAACTAGGGGAAAAGAAACTCCCAAATAAGCTATGATTGTAGAAAAAGAAGGAGTACAAAAGTAAATTGAAGAGGACAAACAAAAAATAAAAGGAAACTCGGGCGTGGTGAAGCAGCAAACTTATAAAAAAAAAAGATAATAAAAAATGTGTGTATACAACTTTACGCATTCAATCCAGGCACTTCCGACTGATGAGCCAAATCCCGGACAGCCGCACACAAGTCCCAGTTAATTTCCTCACTGACGACCGAGTCGCCTTTATATTTGGGGTGGCTCGTCACAAAATCGCGGATCCAGGTTGCCCCCGTTTTGAGTTCGCCCGAGGCTTTACGGGAGACCAGATCGACGTATTTGTCGAGTTGTTCCCGGGTGGATTGTTTAATGGCGGGCCGGTGGATGGAGAGGTATTTCCGGACGAGCGGGACCAGCCCTAGGTAGCGGATGGATGGCTATAGGAGAATATGGCTTAGTGCACAAAGGTTGTAGGAGAGGTGGATGACATGTCAAATTTACCTTGCCGTTAATAATCTCATCCACAGTCAATTCAACGCATTCATCTTCCTCGCCAGTCGAAGATGCGCCGTTGGTCTCATGAACACCGTTGGGTTCCGAGGTGCCATTCGTGTTGTAGGATTCACCATAAACGACCTCCCCGACCGTCTTGCCGGAAATACCTTGGCAGCGACACCCAATTTCGCCCAATGTGCGGTTAGGCGAGCCAAGGACGTCACGGCGGAACCAAAACTTTTCTCGCGAGACGGCGCCGCGGTGATGGGCGCGTTTCATGTTTTCGTCGACCTAGAATGCAAACGATATTAGCTACTAAAAAACAAATATGTTTTCGAAATGTGACAATGGGTTCATACCTTGCTTAATGGAATGTAAAAGTTGAGGTCCAAACTGAGGACAGCTCGCACCAAAAGGACAACAAAGATGGCAAACGCGGCATTCTCCTTGTCAGTCAATTGAATCTCCATACTTCTGAACTCAACGCGCCAGCCGATATTGGGAGCAGTGGGTGGTGGAGGCTTGAATCGCATGGTCTGCCAATTGGTAGACTGAATGTTTTCAAAATGATCCGATGAAAGCTCATCGTCTTGCACCAGTAATTCCTTGAATACTACAAGAGGATCACGGATAAAGAGATGAGCGTAATGGCGAGCCAACAAGTCATCTACTCCGCCATCGCGGAGGCGCTTGTAAATGTCGCCATTGAGCGCAGGACTCAAGTCGTTATATTCGGGTTTCCAAAACTCCATGCCCTTGGATGGCTTTCGGCCCATTTCGGATGGAGACAGTGGTGGGGCGTCATCCGCGCAGCCGCCAGAGTAGTTGGGTCCCGGTGACAGATAGCAGGAAATGGAATCATACCGAGATTTGTTGATTCGGAACTTGCTCTCCTTCAAGGACGTAAGGCTTCGTTCTTCGACGTTCCGATCATCCACACTCCCTGCAATCACGTTCCAGCGGCAATCGACATCGGCCAAGTAGCCCCGGAAGATGGGAGCACCAGCTGACAATGCCATCATGATGGGAGTAACTACTGCAAGTTGGTCATACAGTCGACGCGCCTCCTCTACTGAACATGCTTGGAACGTCACTTGTAAGCAGCAACAACCCATTCCAAAGCACATGGCATCCATGTAGATGTGGTCGGGAAGAGCATCTGGAACCAGATCAGGGAGTGACGGAAATACGCCAGACTCGCTGCAACGTCTCGCCTTCTGTTTTGCTTCGTCAACCTTTCCGTTCGAACAACCAGCAGCGGCAGCAGCCTCTACCCGCTCATCTTGATGGTTGGCAAATACACAAGGAGGAATAGGCTCCATCCACGGTGATGGCGTTTTCTTGTCTTTGAAGATTGGTACATTGATGGCGACCTTGGAACCACGACGCAAACGGATATTGGCAGTGAGCGTTGGGAACCGGGCGTGTGGGTTGATTGCCTCTTGTGGAATAAACAAACTCATGCTGGCGCCTGTATCGGGAGTGGCCATGAATTCGGGTTCTGTGAAATTGCAGGATCCCAGACGCGGAAAGTTTGTCATTGTCAAAGCGGCTTCATTTGGTGCCAACATCTGTGCCGCCAAAACTCGTCTATTCACATTTTTAATTTGATGACTTGCTGTGAGAACAGCATTCTATACCCACCTCCGCACCATGTTATCCTCTACTGTCAACAAATCGTCGAGCGTATAACCATAGGGAACACCTGGCGTTCCCTCCAACATGTAACGGCCATATTCTGGCTTCCATGAGCTCTCCAAAAACTCCCTACACACACAGTCATGAGTCTTGCAATCGATCAACATGACTGCGCTACACATGGACATACCCCCGATCCAAAATGTCAATTTCCAGTTGTTGAAGCTTTTCCAATGCGTCATGGGCCTTCAAAGAGACTTTGGCTCGCTTTCGCTCTTCGTCAAACGAGACGACAATATATTCGATCTGACAGATAAAACGTTAATCATTTTAGCTGCGGACGGGGGTCGCTCTGATGAAGACAAACCTCGTCCCCCCAAAGGAGATGATCCTTCTTCCTTGTCTTGATTCGGTTCCAGATATTGAGAAACTGTGTAATGCCGTGCTCTCGAACATGGTCGGCATGCTGCTTGGCCTCGGGCCACGGCAGGGGTGTTCCCTGGGAGAGAAGTCCCATTTGTGCTCAACGTTTAATGGGAAGTTGGTTAAGCTTGAGCTGTCGTCGTCGTCCGTCCGGCTTCAAAGGATCCCAGATATATGATAGGTTTTGGAGGGACGTTGGCGCGTGCAAGTACCGGTATGGCGAGCGATACCCACGCTGGAAATAAACAATACCGATTCCCGAAATCCTGCGAATCCTGCGAATTCCGTCGGCAGACTTGGAACCCAAAAACGGTCAGCTATCGCCGGCCTCGTTCAAGATGGCAGGAGGAACCTACTTGATACCTTTTGCTGGCTGAGGATGGAATCTCCCGCCGAAGAAAAGTGGAGCTGTATTAGTAATTTTGGAAACGCGGCGGGGCGGGGTTGCGCTTTGGAATCGATTTTATTATGACCATCCAAATTAAATGGTTATCTTTTTTTTTCTTCTTGGCCATTAGGAACATTAAGATGTTTCGTTAATGTTGAAACATTGCTATGGGCCCATGGCAATTACTCTCATCGCCCATGTTTTGATATGGTTCCTGAAACCGGGCATCAGCGTAAATCAAGTCTCGATGTTTTCATCCTCAGAGCAAAATGTGTTGTCAAAAATGTCATGTACGGTATGTCCTTCCAAAACCGACATGGCCCATGCATAGATCGTAGAGAAAGCGAATGAGAACGTTATAGCGCGAAAGTTGCGAGGCAGACACTGCGATCTAGCATGAAGCAGGATCTGGTTCCAAGCACAGAATTGACACCAATTATACCTATACCTATTAACCGTGGGCAGGATTGGGGGAGGAAGGAGCCAATGTCGACCGACAAGACTCTCGTGAAGCGTCGCAAAACAACGACTGATGCTCAAGTATTCAATGAACTGGTTAATCGGGCTATTAGGTCAACGGTGCCGGACAATCAAGGCAGACCAGCAAGTGCCCGGGCAGCTGAAAAGCATGCGCAACCAGAAATCAACTTTTGGGATGTGGGGGCATCTGTGCCATCACGCCGCAGGAGAGAGGGAGAAAGTAGTCAAGGGCAAAAGACAAAGTATGTCCGTTCCCTCGCAAGCATCAATCAATCCACCCATCTAAATAGTGATTCTCCGACCGCAGCTTCCGCGTCCATTTTATTAATTTAGTGCGAGACGGCGAGAGGGACTGTCCAAGAACAGATAGATCAGGCCTTCCTTGGCATGACTCCCGATGATATTGCGCTGATGCAGCATAAGCTTGCGGCTGCGGCCTTCTTCTGCTCTCGTTCCGCCGCAACAAGGTGGATTGTGTCTACGGTGCGCTCGGTAAGTCCGACTGAAGTGCTTGGCTGTATATCTGCGGCAGTGACTGGTAGACTAACATTCGGTTTCCCTGGAAGACATTAAATCACATTTTGCAAGATATAGGACGGTTTGCCGAGAAAGAGGGCTACCGGTGAGCAATGCAGACCCTCGTGGATCAACGGGGCTCTCGTGGCGGCATCTGGGCTAAAAAGCACCCATTATTACCCACAGTGGAGACCGAACTCTTGGATGGTACATCCCTGCGGGATGCACTGCGGCTCGTGCGAAACTGGTGAGCGCCATCTCTTACCTATTTTCACAGGGAGTCCTTGTAACTTTCGAAATGAAGGGCCGATACTTTAGACTTGAGCTTGGAACAGCCACTCCAGAATGATGATGACTACCCCGAATTGTTGATGGACTTTGAGATCATTCGAACGGTACTGCCCAGACTAAGCGTGGCATGGTCAGAACAGTTGTTTTTTTGTCATTCAACCATTGTGTTTATTCTGAATTTTCCTGTTCATAGGGACTTGACGCAAAGCAAAGCTGCGCAGGACCCAACTTATGTTGAATATCTCATAACAGTAAGCTACGACCAATCTCAATCATACATCCTGTGCTAACTTTTCTCAGGATGACAGCTGCAAAAATTCCGATGGAAACGCAAGAGAGTTTGGGGCCGCTGTCAGAGTCAGCTCTGTGGGCAATCGCGCCGTAAATTTTTCCAAGAAAAAAAACGAGCTGCTCATGTTGTTGTATGATCAGCAACAAAGTCTCCGCAGAGAATTGAAGCAGTGCGCTAATGCCACCGATGAGAAACTGCGTGCGCTGATTCTGCCCGGATTGCTCATTGATGGATCTACTTACCACTGTTTTGCCGTTGGGCATCTGAGCGATGATGTATTTGGAGGATTTGAAATCAGTCCCGGAGCTTGTATACCGACCAATTTCGCTGATCGCTCTCCGTCGCAACTGGCGGCTCTATATGAGCTGCAACAGCCTTTCAAGGTTGGTTTGATGGGATCTCATGATGCGTGGGTGCTTTCTCATGTTTGCGAAAAACTAGGCTCTTGTTGAAAAGGCAGTGCAAACTTTTGATGAAATCAGGGAGCGCGTGGCCAGTGCAACCCAATTATGAACGGGCCTATCCAAATGATCTTGAACGGCAAGCAGCCGGCCCTGCCCAACAGTTGCGGACGCAGGTTGCGACGGGTGTAATTATTTTAGAGTTCATTTGACGTTTTACGTAGACTAGAACAGTAGAACTTAGTAACAGAGGTACGTGTCCAAAATCGGTGAAATACCTATAAAACACGTGTTTTCGACACCACCCCCCGAGACGACCGCTACACCGTTAACCACATGTACAAGCGTATTCGTCGAGGTTTAATACATATAAAAAACTAACTCATCACTTATTGAGAACAGTTACTCCTATACATTGATAATGGGAGTAGAGGGGTTTTGCATGGGGATAGGGAATACTATTGCTTTCTTATTCGAAGTTCATGCTGAGGCGTACACCACATGGAGCAGTCCAAAGTAGAGCGGGAAAGTCGTGGCGCTCTAGCTAGATCCTCAGCCTCCTAATAAGCCATTCAACATCACGGTTAGATCTACAGCGTAAGTAGGACAGGATAGACGCCCGTGTCTTTACCTTGTAAAGCCTAGGTGGGGGTAAAGCATGCTGCATTGCCATGGCAAACTCGAGCATCTCCTGGTCAAATGCATTGTTGGCATCCGTCCGATCTTTCAATAGGTCTTTGTGGCACTGTTGTGGGGATGATAAGTAGAAGTACTGCATCTAGCGATAGGCTCCGCCAACCAACCAGCTCCCATTGCTTCCTCCGCTTCTCAGAGTACTTTTTGTACATCGCAGCTGTGACGGCTCCTCTCAGGGTCGGCTCATCGGTAGGATGATGCTCTCCCACAGCCTTCTCTATGTCGTATATGGATTCTCCAGAATACCACTGTAGCTCCAGGCCAGCCTAAGTTACCATCCGGGGTGAGGAACATGAACAAAAGTGAGACGAACCATTTATCATGTTCGTACCTGGATTTGGAGCATGACCCACACTTCATACCACATATCCTGCAATTCTACTTTATCTGTTGACCCATGGCTCTGTTTCAGCGCGAGACCCGCCATGGTAAGATAGGCAGGCACGGCATCCACTAATCTTCATGAATCCCCGCTGCTCCCAGTAGTAGCCACACCCATTCTGGCTAGGCCAATGAGTGTGCTACCGCTCCGAGAGAGCATAATAAAGGAAGAAAGGACACCGGACGGAGAGAGGAGAACTCTCAACGTCGAATTCCACACACACAATCATAAACAAACACAACAGTAACTTGTATTACTTTACGAGCCCAAAGTACACAAGGTTCCTATGGCCCTGGATTCGTTCCTCCCTGGGACTTGGACATTAGCCGTGGGGGAAACCAATCGGATCAATGACCTTATACGCACCGGAACAGGGTGATCTGCATAAAGAGGTACAATTCTAGCCGAAGCCTCACGGATGACAGGGCCAGCCCAGGTAGTGAAGCCATCATATCTGGAAAATCAAAAGACATCAGCAAGGATGTTTTCCATGCTCGCCACATCATCCGGCGCACCTTCTGCTATATTCCCAAAACTCGGAGCCCCCCGCATATATTTGTTGCGTTCCGACTCGTTACGAACATCTTTGGATTTCGCTTTTTGTATACGGGCTACAGCCTCGTGGAGTACCTATTCGAGTTCATTTAGCTGGCATTGGGTGGATCTTGCATAGGCAAATGTATGATACCCAGTCTATAATGAGCAAGTGCACCGCGTCGTCCTTTGGTGAAGTCTCCAGATGGGAGAGCAGGGTCTCATGTGCAAATCTTGAACATTTCTTCCTCAAATGTTTGACGGCAGTCGTCGCCGTCATTCACAAAACCCTCCACTTGTTCTTGCTCCCATTCGGACTCCTCGTCATCATCTTCGCCTTCCGCGTGATCTTCCGCGTCCAGGGCGGTCCAGGGCACAGCCCCCTACCTCCGCCTCCACTCCCACATCAAGAGGATCACCCTCATCGGCGTCGCTGTCTTCCTCAGCATCATGGATGACACGCAAAGATGGGTGTTGCCAGTAAGGGGCTGTGCGCCCGCGCTTTACCTCCGAAAAGAACTTGACCGGCACCGGGTGCACACTTTGGACAAGATGCTTACAGATGAGAAACCTGTTAATGACAAAAGACGGACAGGTGCACTTCCACTGTTTAGCATCCGGCCTGTATTTGTCGTTCACAGGCTGCGGGATCACCGTTTTCTCTAACTTCCGCCACATCTTTTTAAAGGCCTTTCTCCAGGATGGGGGATCTCGATATCGACTGATATCTTTTTCTCCACTCAATATTTTGTCCAACCTACGATGGTATGTCGGTCCCAGCTTAGTGACTAGAATCCAGACCAGTAGGTCGCATCGCGGCATGTGGAATTGATGCAGGAAACCCTGCTTAAGGCGACTCCAACTGTAGCGATATGTGAGTTCGTTGTGCTTTTGTTAAATTCATCAATACTCACTGCGATTCGATCATCATGGTCGTCCTCATCACGGGGATCTCGTCACGTACGCAGCGCGCCCACAATTCCCACCGTCTAACACGGTACCAATTCTCCCACATGTATGCCCAGACCTCGGGCAAATCATTCTCCTCGCAGTAAGTGTACATTTGCTTAACAGCCCACTTCCTGATCCCTCCAGGTGTTGGGGCAGAGTATCCTGGGATCATAGGATGTGCACAGAAATGTCCCTCCGTCATATCTATGATGGCGTTCCTCAGGTGGGTAGGGCAAAAAGTTCGACTGTCTTTCGTAGTGTTCGCGGCGTTGCTGCCAATTTCTCCTTCGGCCTGCGCCGTCGCTTCCATGTGTTCCGCCGAGTCCGTAAGTGCATCCTGGTGTGGGTGGGTAACTCCGTCTGCGGATATGTCTGTATCAATGGGCGGTGCTTAAATGCGCGGTCGTTGGACCTGACCGAAGATAACCTTACCTTGCATATCCGAACTTCAAACCCAGCTTCGTACATGACTTCTTCTACACAACGGCCAGATTTAAGGCGCCACATCTGATCTGTATCCATCTGCCCATACCTATGTTGCATCAATTGAGTATTCAACTTCAACAGAGAACAAGAACAAAGTCCAACAACAACTCATGATTTTCGAAGTTAACCTGCTTTCCTTAGTCTCATGCTCTGTTTCTGCTGAATCTGTATGAAGTTCTGGAGTGTCTCTGTAGTTTCCGGGGATATGTTCTGGGATATGTGCTGGATATGTGCTGGGATATGTGCTGGGATATGTGCTGGGATATGTTCTGCGGTAGGTTGCCCATCTTGAAGGTTTTGTGCTTGATGGTTGCCCATAAATACTTGGTTATAGACCGTCGAGAGCCAGGTCGCGCTTCATGTAGTTGCACGGCCAACAACATTCGCGACAGTCGTCCATATGTGTCGCTGGAGTCTACGCGATCGACGCCGACAGGACCCTCTTTATCGCAAAGGTGACAGGTACCGTGTTGCTGTTCGCGGTGTATCTCTGCGCCAGCCTTTCGACCCCACTGAGGCGGAACAGGTGTTCTTCCGGTTTCCGTCAATATGATCGACCTCCATGCATTTTTGTGTGATCTACATTTCGCATCGCGCCTGCACATTCCGCTTGACCATTCTGGTTTGTCTTCCCGTCATATATGTCTCCTTTCGTCTGGAGCAAGTGATTAAAGGGGGGCATCCTGCGAAGGTCAATTGCGTTGCACCGCTCGCTCTGAACGAAGAAGGCCCGCCTGGAGACTTCGTGATCGTCTGCCATATCCCGGTTCTTGCCTAATCGAGCGAGGATTTTGTCGAGAATTCGGACGGGGCATGTATCAGAACCAATAGGGCGTAAAATAATGCTTTTCTGGTAGTTACTGTCTAAATGCCTTTGTGATTTGTCGTTTGATTCAATACTTCCTAAAAAAAGGGTTTCAGGACAGTATGAATGGGGATTGTCCGATATCCATTAACGTACCCGATGCATGACAGGCGGCAAGGCGTACTGCCGTCCTCCAAAACAAAATCTTTAACATCCTGTTTGAGATGTAAGTCCGTGTCATCCGTGACGGGCTCTGTGATGAGGGACGGGCATTTGCCAGCGCCAATGCGCTCCACGACGCCATAGTCTTGTTTCTGCGGCGTGTTGTAGCAACCGGCTGGACATACTTGTTGGTGTGGGCCAGCCAGTAGCCCGAGGGCCGGGAGTTTAGGGTCGGTACAGGGTTGGGTAAAACCTTGAGCCCATCTGCCCATTCGCATTTGTGCAGGGTGAACGCAGGCTGCTGGCAAGGCGGCGTTCTATTGATTGAGTGATGATTGTTGAAGAATTTGACAACCTCTCTCACTTCTTTGGTGAACGGTTCTTGCAAACAGGTAGTTCGACTGGCAGCTTTTCTTCATACTCTTCATACTCTTCAATAAACTCCGGGGAACGCGCAAGGATTTTCCGAGCATGAACGGGCGGCGGGCAGGTAACTAGATGGCGAAGTCCTTCCAAATGAGCCAAGCGTCCAACATCGTACTGCTTAATTTGGAGTTCTCTCGCATTTTTCGACTGAGTTGCCTGCGATTTGGGAACAAATTCTTATCCGATCAGCGGAACTTGATGGCAGCCTTGAGATGAATGCTCCACGATTTGAAAAGCAATACCAGTAACATATATCGAGATTTCCTTTAAACTTGGTTCGAATAGACGGCGGAAGCCTTTGGCATCTTATAGCGGCCGATAATCGGCATCTTGCACGAGGATGTCTTCCGGCGATGCTGATGAACCACTCAGGGGGATCGTAGAGCTTCAATACAAGGTGTTGGTACTGTTTTCAAAGCTGGACAAGAAGTTATATCGCACCCGACGGCTGAGGGGAGGGGAATGTCGGAAGTAGATGGTCGGATTTGTCGTGCGTTGTGCAAGACTGCGACCTGTTGGCCTGTTAGCGGATACAGGAGGGCTTTCGGCTGAGCGCATGCTTCATCCACAGAGATTGCCAGACGTACGACTGAGATCTTGCTTCAACAGACATTGAATTCGATTGAGCGTGGCGGGGCTGACAGCTCTCCGAACTGACAGCTCTTCGAAGACTGTGCCACTGCCGACTTTGGTAGATCTGACTTTCTGTTTGAGCGTCCTGAACTTCCGTCTAGAGCGGAACATTTGGCAAATATGCCAACAACCAGCATCTGCTAGTACTTCAACACTGCCGAGTCCTATATCAGCAGCGGCATCTTGATACGCATTGCTTATCGTGATGAAAGATCATCAGATCATGAACTGATACCGTAAGTCACAGTTTATGGGCAGATCTGTAAAGTTTGTAAAAGACGGGTAATGCTCACATTAACAACAAAAAGTAGCTGAAGTTTATGAAGCAAAGCACCCAAGTGGGATCCGATTTAAGCAGATGTGGTAGGGAATGTTAAAGGTAGGGTGAGAGCAGAGAACCGTATATATAATGTGCGAAAGGCTATTTAAAAAGTGTGATGGGAAGATCGGGGAAGATTGGGATGAACCACTTAAAACGTCGGAAATATGAGTATTTTGGGGTCGCCACAATTAGCGCATTCACGGAAAACTGAGCCGATCAGTATCTCGATATGAACGTTGTGTGGGTCCGTTTTCAATATCTATTCGTGGTGGCATTGACTTGCTGGAACGTATGTCTTGAGCGGTCAGATCCGGTTCCACCGTAGACTCTTCACTAACACCACTGGGGTCTCCGGTTTGTGGTCCACCAGGCTCCTGCATCGTTCCTGCTGAAAGCGCATTTCCTGGTGGAATATCAAGAAAATGGCTGCTAACTGTGTCTCTTGCCCGGATAATCCGGTCGGTGTATTTGATGATGTAGACGAAAAACCGGATGCGCAGGACGGTACAGACGTAGTGTACCCCAAATTGCCGATCAACTCCGGTCAGGACGAGAATGATGGCGACGGTCTCTAAAATAACAAGCGTAACCAAATTCAATTGTACCAAAATTGTTCGTCGGCGAGGCAGCTGGCCGTGTATGGAAGCGCAGTCGTGAATGACACATAGGTACAGCGTGTCGCATGCAATGGAGAATACCAGATCCAAGATAATTCCAGCCACGTAGATGTAGTATCCAGCATCGTTCGGCAAGTAAATTCCGTCTGAGTGAATGTATGCGGGAATCAGTCCACCCACTGATGCGATTATGAGAATTATGATAGCGTAGAGCGCAAACCATATAGCTCGTCTCAATTTCTGATGGAAAACAAGCACACACAACGCTCTTGTTGCCACATTCCACACGAGAAAGCTTCTCCCAAACACATCAAGCAGCGCACTGATGATCAGCAAGACATTGCGCCGCGTTCCCAAGTCACCGTGCAAGGCGGTTGAATACGTAACGGTAGCAGCTAGCCAGGTGATCGTACAAACAAGATGCAGTTGCATGGGCCTGGAGCGTTTGAACCGTTTGCTTATCAGTAGACTCCACGCAGCTTCGATACATAGCATAATCTGATTGTGAGGATTATTCAACTGATGAATGAATGCCAAAGTTCAAGCCATCGTCATCCCCTCACCGTAGTGACAATAAACAGCCTCCCAAAGCGTTCGGTAAAGTTGCATGAGGAACTCTGAGTGGGATCGTATTCCATGGCGCGCAATTGGAGCAAACGTTATTCAGCTTTCGGAACCTTTGTTTGGGAAGGACGGCGGTTGCTCTTCAGTTGCTGTGATCTTGGCGGTCACAGTCCAAAAACCTGTGTGCGGGGGCGACGATGCTAGCCTGTTTTTCCCGATATCTTAAGCCTTCGCTAATATCATTTGCATCTCCTTGCTTCATCCCTCAGCAATACGTGTTTTACTCATGCACCCGTTTTCCAGCAGGTATTTTGACAGGGCCCCCGCTCTGTTTCGACTCGTTGCGCAGCGTCCTAGAGTGCACCGCCACAGAACATTCGGATTCCACGATTCAGGATGTAAATTCGATGGTCGGCGGAAACAAATGATTTTTTATAGTGTACAAGACAGCAAGTAATATATTACAACGAAAAGCACGGCTCATAGAAGGCCAAAACACACTCTAGGCACAGTGGGTGTCCGTAAAGCAACTCAAACAAACAGGGATCGGCTTCATAGAGATGTGCTATGGTACGCGAAAGATTTCAACGGAAAATGTAAGGCCAGAGAACCGTATGGTGCGGAATTATTTTTTTAAGAATGGGATGGAAAGATGGATAAAAATCACCGAAACTGCCTGCCTTGCTGCGCTCGAATTGTTCACCGAAGTTAAAGGAAGGAGCGAAGAATATATGCGCGTCCGATCATATCAGGCACGGGTCGGTAGATGTAGCTGAGGTGCGAGTAACTTCAGAGTCGGGAGATGCTCAACTGGAGTATCGCCGACTATTATTCGAGAAATCCGTATTGATACGCATTTTTGGAAGGCTGAGCTGATCAGCATCTCGATGTGAATGTTGTATGTGTTCGTCTTCGATATCTATTCGCGGGAGTATTGAATTGCTGAAAAGTGTCTCTGGAGCGGTCAGCTCGGATTCCACCGTAGGCCCTTCACTAATACCACTGATGTCTCCGGCTTGTGGTCCACCAGACTCCTGCATTGTTCCTGCTGAGAGCGCATCTCCTGATGGAATATTAGGAAAAAGGCTGCTGGCGTCGTCTCTTGCCCGGATCATCCGGTCGGTGTATTTGATGATGTAGACGAAAAACCGGATGCGCAGCACGGTACAGACGTAGTGTACCCCAAAGTCCTGGTCGATCCCGGTCAAGGCGAGAACGATGGCGACGCTCTCTAAAACTACAAGCGTGGCCAAATTCAATTGTGCCCAAATTGTTCGTCGACGAGGAAGTTGACCGTGCACGGAGGAACATTCTTGAATGACATATAGGTAAAGCGCGTCGCATGCGATAGAGAATATCAAATCCAAGACAATCCCAGCCCCGTAGATGTAGTATCCGGAATGATTTGGCACGTAAATTCCGTCTGATTGAATGTATGCGGGAATCAGTCCACCCGCCGATGCGATGATGAGGATTATGACAACGTAGCGCGCAATCCGTACAGCTCGTCTCAATCTCTGATGAAAAACGAGCACGCACAATGCTCTTGTTGCTACATTATATACAAGTAAGCTTCTCCCGAATACATCAAGTAAAAGACTGACGATCAGTAGGACATCGCGTGGCGTTTCCAAGTCATGGTCCAATGCCGCATAATACGTGACATTAGCAGCTAGCCAGGTGATGGTACAGAGGAGATGCAGTTGCATAGGTCTGGACTTTATGAACCGTTTGCTTGTCAGCAGACTGCACGCAGTTTCGATACATAGCACAATCTGATGTGAGAGATCATTTATTTAATTGATGAATATATGCCAAACTCAGGCCGTCCTCTTTCCCTTACCGTCACGACATCACAGACCCGTCCAAAGACTTCGGCAAAAGTGCATGAGAAAGTAAATCCGGGATCGTGTTCCATGACGGGCAATTGGGGCAAGCGTTCTTCAGCTCTCGGAGAGTTTGTGTGAGCAGGACAGCCGTTGTGTTGTTCATTTGGTGTGTACTTGGTAGCATGTCTGAATCACAGCCCAAAAACCTATGCTTGTGGGCGACGACGTTTTTCCCAATATCTCAAGCCCTCGATATCGTCATTTCCATCTCTCTGCTGCTGCTTCTTCTCATCTCATCAATACGTGTTCTGCACATGGACCCCTTTTCGAGCAGGTTTTTCGACAGAGCCCCCGCTGTGTTCCGACGCGCCGCGCAGTCACATATTGACACGTCTCTGTTTTACTCGTCATGACCATTCGAGTTCTATACGATTGCGGATGTAAACTGTGTAAACTCGATAATCGGCGAAAACCGTTGGTGGTGAGCAGTATACAAGACAGAAAATAATATATTACAATGAGAAGCACCGCTCATAGAAGGATAAAGCAGACTTCAGGCACAGTTGGTGTCCGTAAAGCAACTCTCAAATGGGGGATAGATGTGCTACGGTTATGAAAGATTGGATGGAGAAATGCAGGGACAGAGAACCGCATGGTGAGCAAAAAGCTCTAGAAAAGTGGGATGAAACAATGGAAAGAAAGCTGGACCGTTACCGGAACGGCCTGCATTGCTGCGCTAGAGTCGTTCACCGGAGGCGGATACGATCTTGTCTGTTCATATCAGGCACGGTTCGGTAGATGTAGCAGAGTTTCGAGTCGCGTCAGAGTCGGGAGATGCCCAACTGGAGTATCGCCGACCATTATTCGAGACGTCCGTATTGATACGCATTTCCGGAAGACTTAGCTGATCAGTATTGCGATGTGGACGTTGCATGTGTCCAGTTTCAACGTCCATTCGCGGTGGTATTGAGTTGGTGCGACACATGTTTGGAGCGGTCAGATCGGCTTCCACTGTAGACCCTCCACTGAAACCACTGGTGTCTCCAGTTTGTGGGCCGCTCGTCTCAGGTGTCGTTGCGTCTGAGCGCGCATTTCCCGATGGGATACCATTAGCGCGGTTGTTTTCCCTGTTTCTTGTCCGCAAGATACGGTCGGTGTACTTGACGATGTAAGTAAAAAACCGAATGCGCAGCGCAGTACACACGTAGTGGGCTCCAAATTGCTGGTCCATGTCGGTCAAGACGAGTACGATGGCAACAACCTCCAAAAGCATAAGCACGACCAAATTTATCGATGCCAAGGTTGTTCGTCGATGAGGAAACCGACCGTACATGGAAACACACTCGCGAATGACATAGAGATACAAGGTGTCGCATACAATGGAGAATATCAGATCCAAGATAATCCCAGCCACATAGATGTGGTATCCAGGATGGTTTGACGAGTACAGTCCGTTGGATTGAATATATGCGGGAATTAGTCCACCCACTGAGGCGATGATCAGGATAATAACAACGTAGAGCGTGGCCTGTGTAGCTCGTTTCACTTTCTGATGGAAAGTGAGCACACACAATGCTCGGGTTGCCACATTGTACACGAGAATGCTTCTCCCGAGTACATCAAGCACGGCACTGAGGATTAGCAAGCTGTTGCGCGACGGTCCGGAGCGGATGTGCAAGGCCGCAGAATAGGTAAGAACGACAGCTAGCCAGGTGATACTGCAGACAAGGTGCAAGTGCATAGGTCTGGAGCCTTTGAATCGTTCGCTTGTCAGAAGACCGCACGCAGTTTCGAGGCATAACACAATCTGATTTGGAGGATCATTAAACCGGTTAATGAGTGCCCAACATCAGCGTATCTCCGTATCGCTTACCGCAATAACATAACAAACTGTCCCCCAGACTTCAGCGTATCTGCACCGGAAATAGAGAGCAGGATCGTATTCCATGGCAAGGTTATATTCAGCGTTTTCCAGCTTTCGGAACGTTGCTACCAGGAGGATGACGGGTCTGCTTCTTATTTGATGTTTACTAAAAGCATGATTAGAAACGATATGAATGATGGTCATCGCCGATGGAGGTTTTGTCCGATACCTACTTGCAAGTTTATTTTATGCATTGGTGATTGCTTCAGGAAATGTTTGTAGATGTCCCCGTTTTCGAGACTCAAGGCCCCCGATGTGTTTCACGCGTTGCGCTGTCACTTATTCACGAATCCCCATTTGCCAACCGTCAACGCGTGAAACACATCGGGGGCCTTGAGTCTCGAAAACGGGGACATCTACAAACATTTCCTGAATCAATCACCAATGCATAAAATAAACTTGCAAGTAGGTATCGGACAAAACCTCCATCGGCGATGACCATCATTCATATCGTTTCTAATCATGCGTTCAAGAACATTCGAATTCTGCAATGATAAATTCGATAATCTGCGAGACATCCCTTGGTACATCAAGCTTGAGTTTAAATGCCTTGGACTAATATAATCAAGGGTTATGCCGCGGTTCTGACGAGGGCTGATGGCTTTGCGCGAGATGTATTGCCTGGAAACTTCGGAACACCAACCCATAATTGTAACTCTGAATTGCCCGCATCGCAGGCCCTCGAAGGGTTTAAATGCCTCGAACCTCCCTCTATCTTACATCAGAATAATCCTTTGTTATGTAATCTTCGAGTACGATGGAGAGAGATGACTGTCATCTGCATCTTTTTGACAGTCGCACCTCCATCAATGTCTCCAGTACGAGGTAAAACATGCATCGCTATCGAGCCCCATCGAGTCGCATATTTTTTACCACAATTTGAGTTTTGCAACAAAGCCTCAAAACCCTTCCGAGGCTATGGAGGGATAGATGCACTGAAAAGCAGAGAAATCGATATATTGTCGAGGGGTATGTAGAGCCGCTCTCCATGGTTGAAAAAGATTTCAAAAATTCCGAAAACTGGTCATTCTAAATGTTGCAAAATGAAACGTGTGAAAATACATGTTTCTGATAGGTTTTCAGTAGGTTTATCGACCTCAAGCGCTGAGATACGTCAAAACCTACTGAAAACGATTCAAAACGGTGCATTTTCGAGCGACATACGGCACTTTTTACAACATGACTATCTCTGCAAACACTTGTGGATCCTCGCTCCAAACCATCCTCCGGAACCCTCCGTGGCCTATCGAGGGTCATTGTTTTCGTTTGTAACGCTACTTGTTGCCCCAGCCATAACACTCTCCCAACTCTGCCACGTCGAGTCTAAGAACATATTGCTGGATTCGATTCAAAAAATCACCAGGCTTCTGATAGGGCTTTCCGTCGCTATTTACTACCTGCTGCTCGCGGAACGATTCAAATCTTTCGGTGGGAACGACAAAAAAGAATTGTAGAGGTTCGTCGGAATCCAAATGGTCGATCAAGGGTTTTAGACCACTCCCTTAAATCAAAATAACAACGGTAAAAAAGTGACAATCGATGGACGGCAAGATGATTATACTTGCCTTTATTTCATGCTCGCAAGAAACCGTCATTTGAAATAGTTTGAGGGGAGTGTAGAGTGAATCAACTGATGCAATACTTCGCGAGATAGGGCGGTTATATGTGTTGTCAACCATCTCATCGAAGTCCTTGAAAACAACAGTCTCTCCGACAGGTGACAAGACAAGTTCATCCTCCTTTTTCGTTGAAAGATTTCGAATCTGCAAAGAGTCACGTTCATGTTCTTTAAGCAGCAGATTATATTGAACATACCGTAAATTTCCCGCCGCGCATTAACCGACGATGAGAAAACGCTTCGAATATGTTGCCTCTTAAGCCGGCAAGGTTACTAGTATTCGCAGCGGTCGATATAAAGTGGCGAATTTTTTCCTGAAGACTCTCACCGCACAACCGTAAAAGTTTGTCTGCCATGGGAATCGAAGCAAATTTGACCACTTTGTCTACGTATGGTTTCTCTGTCCAGAGATGTAACACTTGACCACTAATGGCTGCAGTTGGGTAAGTTTCGGTGTAGATGACTTCGAAACATTTTGCAAGTGCAAGATCTGAATTGAGAGAGTCGCTATCTTCCAAATGCTTCTGGTCCAATTGGCCACTCTCGCATTTTATCACTATATTGCGAGGGATCATGCCCCAGAAAGCCACTACCCGTCGAACGTCATCAAGTCTGAAGTGTGGGAAACACTTGCGCACAACGGCCTCAATCTCTTCCCAGGACCACAGCGGCATGAAACGTCGCCGGGTACGCGGCTGTTTTAATAGTACTTTAAATCGTTCCCGTTCGGGGGAGGTTACTAGGACTGTTCGGGCGGCCCAATAACCAGTTTACACGGCATCAGTAATGAGCCAGTTGTTTGCATTCGAGACGTATGATACTAATTCCACTCCTTCCGGCACCCGTACTTCTCCATTAGGAAGGAATGCGAAATACCTCGCAATACTTTCTGTCAATTGGGACGAATAGACAATTACTGCCGTGTCATACTTCTTGCGAATCTGCCACATTAGGTAGTTGCTGAAAAAGGTTTTACCAATTCCTGAAGTAATAGTGATGAGTCTTGATATAGTAACTGCAGGAAAAGGTAACACACCTGGTGTTCCACATATGACATACTTTAGGGTTGGATTCTTATCAATTTCCTCCCATATCTTGTATGCCTCGCGCACGAGTACGTGTTTACCGTAAGCGGGATGTGCCAGGCAGTACGCGCCATTCGCCATTGTGAGCCAGTCAAAGTCATATTCCCGGTAGGAAGAGGCGGAAGGAAGATGCGTCCAAAATAAATGAAAAGATCCACCTGCCATCCCGCCGGCTACTTCTGTTGACTGACCACTTTGCTGCGGCAGCACAATCAGCGGCGGCTTATTGCTCTACGTTTCCGCAAGCGTTTGTACTTCCGTTCCCGAGTCTATCCCTTTCAGAGTCTTGTTTGCGGCAATATCGGTGTCGAGTGCTGCTTTGTCGGCGTAGACGAAAAGTTCTCCGGCCGCCACGTCCTAGAAATGTTTCGACACTTTCCACTTGTCGTAGACTGCGTCGCAAAGGTTGTCCACAATCGAATCTTTCGAGACGAGTACAGAGGAAACTCTTCCCAGTAATGGTTCACCCTTCGAAGTGCACAATTGAAACCAGACTTTCGAGCCTGAGAATCGCAAAGACCGGCTGGTGGCTGTGCCACCAGTCCATGAGAGCCCAATTGAGATTCGGAAGAAGCGGAGCTGGAAAATTTGGAGACTCGGCAACACACGGCAAAGATCACGGCAGATACGCCATGAGTTTCTATAACCGCTTATCAAAGATATGGGTTCCCCATACACGACAAGATGGAGCTTTTCCAAAGACGGCGGCTCCAAGCTTAAAACTTCTTCTCAGCGCTGGATTCATTCGCCAGGTCAGAAGAGTCGGTTAATACATTCAGTACTTCCATATCGAATAAAGCTGCTTTAGTCTGGAGGGGCAGGGATATATAGCATGCTCCCATTAGCCGTTCGGACTCTTGAGCGTTTGGAAAAGCTCATTTCCCGCGAAATGGCGTCCGTAGGTAGGATAGACTGTGTCGTTCCGGGTATGATGAAAGATTTAATGACTGGCCAGTTGTGTAAATAGGCGCTCAACGAGTCGCCCTTCCATGTTTGCTGTCATCCAAAAATTGGCATAAGACAAAACGATGGAACACGGGGGGCGAGGTACAATTTCATAATCGAATCTCAAGAGCATCATGGGAACAAACTGATGCCCTCTCATAGCTATTCACGCTTCACGATCGCAAAGGGACTGAATTTTGTCTCTCGCCAACGCACGAAGAGGAAATCACAGCATTGGTGGCTGCTGAGGTCTCATCATATCGTGATCTTCCACTCCGTCTTTATCAAATTGGTATGTTTACTTTGGCCCGTTGCTGCGAACTTTGACTGAGTCCCGCATAGGCAGAAAGTATCGAGACGAAGCTCGGCCGCGATCTGGTCTTCTCAGAGCTCGGGAGTTTATAATGAAAGATCTCTACACCTTTGATACATCAGAAGCAGAAGCACGGAAGACGTACGAGGAAGTTCGGGCAGCCTATGATCGTATTTTCACGCAGATTGGGGTTCCGTTTGTGGCTGCAAATGCTGATAGTGGAAGTATTGGGGGAAGTGTCTCTCACGAATATCTGTTTACTTCAAGTGGTAAGTGTGTCGCAGTCTTCGCATACACGCATACATGGTTTTTCGATTTGACTAGGGTGGTATTGTTGTAGTGGGCGAAGATTCAGTCTTGACATGTAATAAATGCTCATATGTTGCCAACGTTGAGACTGGAGTTGGAGTTCTCCCGTCTGAACTTGGGGAATCATCGAATCAGCAAACCGTTCCATTCAGTGTACAAGAGGAATCTGGCAAAGTTACAACTGGTAAAATCATTCTGCCGGCTGGCCGGCAAGTCAACCTCTTGAAACTTCAAAAGCATCGCAAACTTGTAAACACTACTATCAAGCTGGAATCACCATCAAACGGGAGTACCGCTTGTCCAGCTGATCTTATCTTTGTGGATCATAGTTGTCACTACAATGGCGAGGCAAATATCGGTGATTTCGTGCTGATTGAGGCTGGCGATGCTTGTGCCTCCTGCTCAGAATTGTCGTACGAAGATGTCGGACTCCTTGAAACCTCTCGCGCCATCGAAATTGGTCATACGTTCCTCTTGGGGACAAAATATTCCATGCCATTGAATGCGACCTTCAAAAACTCTTCCAATGAAGTACAGCCCATCTTTATGGGCTGCTACGGTATCGGTATTTCTCGCATGTTGCCCGCCATTGTAGAAGCAAACCACGACAAGGATGGACTTAAATGGCCGCTGGCCCTTGCGCCATACGCTGCGAACATCATATACTCACCAGGAGACTTGAATGATGAGGTAGCACATGCCATGTACGAAAAGCTCGAAACCCTTCTCGGGGAAGACAGGGTTGTACTGGATGATCGAACGGGAGCGGGTATCGGAGGCAAACTGCGTTTCGCCAAATTACTGGGTGTTCCGTATTCGATTGTACTCGGCAAAGATTTTACGAAAACTGGATTTATAGAAGTTCACGTGCGGCAGACTGGAGAGATTCACAAGGTGGACTCGCAAGCCTTGCATGCCACCATCCAGTCCGTACTGCCAAGACAGATTCTCAGTATGTAGCGTAAATAATGTAGATAGTGTTATTGCGTGCGGCTAGTTACATAAATAGAGGAATAAAGGAGTGACCTGTCCGTTTTCATAGTCTTTCCGTTTCTTGCTCTGTCTTTCAAACGACGTCTGTCCTTTCCCTACCTTTCAAATTTAATGCTGATTTTATTGACGGTACTCTTGCTTCCTGTCTTTCCAACGAGCCTGTTGCCAGATTTTTCCGAGCCTTCTGGCCTATTCTGTCCACAAATTACTACGCTTTCGTCCGCTTTCGTCCCGCCGGTCTTCACAAGTCCGCTAAGGTTCTGTCCAGTCATCACTGTAATTAGTCTTGACAGTCTTTGCGTGGAGATTAGTTTTGTAGTTGTACTAGAATATATGTCGAGGGAGACCGCACTCCCCCTTTAGTGATTAGCGGTTTACCAATACACATAACCGTTAAACCAACACGAATATTCACAACAAGCAAACATAGTTCACACTGACAAGAATGGCTACGATAGTGTCGCGTCTGCCACTGACAGCTGTCTCATCCCTGAACACCATGAACACGATCACACGGTTACCCTCGGCCGCTCGCACAGCATTTCCTACATCATTGTCATGCCTATGTTTCCTGTATATAATGGGAGCCTTGAGTGCTCCCCGAAGTAATACATCCGAGTTTTTACTCACACACTACATTTCGCTATACAAAGAGAGCGTCCACCGCCGGTATATACCATTCAGCGTTTCTCTCATCCCCCGTTTCTTCCGATTCTTTACCGATATGCAGTGTCCCCATCATAAACCATGGGGGCACTGCCGGGACCCCGCTTGCGTGAGACGATTCGCGAAAGGAAAATGGCCCAGCACTTCTCAAAAACCCCCACCCCCCACCACTTCCACACCTATTGAACAGCTCAATGCTGACGCGCAACTTGCGCAACAACTCGCGAAGCGCTTAGATGAAGAATCAATGGGTGCCTACAGACTTTTCTTTCGTTACAGCTTTCAGCCAACCGACTCATGAAAATTTTTTATTAGGGCCAAAGCGTAGAAAGCGTCTGCGCCTCCAATCTCTTTCACCAGAAATTGCCCAAAAGAAAAGTAAGTGTTGGCGAGCAACTAATTTGAAACTTAAACTTACAGAGAACTGATTTTACATTACAGAGCACCAGAAGTGCCCATGTAAATGTTACCTTCTTGATCCCAGCAACAATGGGATAGCCATCCACTACCGCACGACGGCAAAACCATGCTTATTACACGGCAAATCTCCAGCAGAGAAAAAGAAAATGCAACGTCAAATTGCGGAACGGACTGGCGCGATGGGTGAAGAGTCAAGGTCTGTACTTTCAGGCACATCCGCGGCAACAGTTCAAGGCAACATGTCATCCGCTTCTGCGGGACCGTCGAATGCACCTGTTGTTCACGAAGACTCTGAAAGCCACAGCGAACATGAGTCCGATTCAACGCCGCCATCAACACCGCTCTCATCGCAACCCTCGTCTCCTTCTCCATCATCCGCCGCTTCCAACCCGCCGCACCATCCACCAGAAACCCACTCAACAACTAAATGCGCATTACATCGAATTATTCGGGATCAAATTGGCCAAGTAACCCATCTGACTCAGATCAACCAGTTTATTCAGACTGTACATCTCCTTGCCAAGCACACTACGTATTGTCTCGAGTACTACCTATGCCACAAAACCAGTCCCCAAGATTTTACCATCCTCACTAAGGAGCATATTTACGCTATATTCCAACTACTGAATAAGGGACAAGCATATCAACCTAGGACCCAACATAAAATTGCCATAAAGGAGGAGCTCTGGCCGTATGTCGAAGGATACTGTACTATTTTCGATTTTGACCACTGCAACCTGCCGAACGACCAACAAACTGCCCACTACACTGGTGACAGCATCTTGACCAATCTGACCGTCAACGTCAAGGAGCATTTCATGCAAATGTATTTGCGCTACATCAATGTGCGACTGGACGTGCAAGGAACAGTTCAGGCGCTCAAGGATTTGGCGGATGGGGGAAATCAACTCGATATATTTTATGGGCGTCTACGTCGTTTCAAACAATTGGCTACTTTGGAGGAAGATCCGGAGGAGGATGAACTGGATGGTCTGACGACGCTCGAGTCTGAAGTCTTGACTGAACTGTGGGGAATAATCCCCGTGCAAACCGAGTGCCTGCAATACTCCACTGTCGCCAACCCTCTTGCCTACTTGGGTTCTTATTGTAGGCTCTCCACACTGTACGAACAACATGGGTTGCGGCTATTCCAAGCAGTTCCGCTTCGCCGCTCCTGGGTACAATCTCATGTGCGAATCGACACCAAGATCTTGGCCCTTAGTATTCTTGGGATGCGGCCTTCACAAATGCGGGGTAAATGGACTGTCGTGCGCAAGCGAAATCTGTGGAATCGTGTGCTTCGCCTGAATAACAAGATATTCAAGCACCGCCGTCGTCTTGGGCTGGAATTTGATTTTTCCATTAGCACCGATGGACATGCTGCTTCTGTGCACTTCAAAGAACCCGGGCTGCGATATGGCTACAAGAAGATGCGGAAATCTAAGCAGGCGCTGAGGAACGAGCTGCAGCAGCTGTATTTTCAAAACCATCTAGACGAGCTTCGCCAAGCCCCCAACGTCGTTGTTATCGATCCCAACAAACGCGACCTCCTCTTTTGTCGCGATCTCAACAGACAAATCCCCTTTCGTTACACTTCGATGCAAAGAAGGTTCGAAACAAAGTCGAACGTCATTCGAAAGAAACGGGAAGCAAAGAAAGCGCAAGCGGGAGTGGCTCAGATCGAGTCAGCGATCCCGACCCATAAAAGCATGGACGTTAACAATTTTGCAGAAAATCTGATCGACGTCCAGGCCGCCACTCCTACCCTACAGCCATTCTACAGCCGCCCATGGCACATTCAAGTACGCCTTCTGTCTTATTCTCTACGGCAGGCGTCGGAAGCCAAGTTGATCAGAAACATGCGGAGTAAGTACGGCAAACATTTCAGCGTGGTGATGGGCGACTGGAACGATGCTGGACACACCATGCGGTTCCAGACGTCGACGAAGACGGTGGGGTTCCGGAAGCTCTTCGCGCAACACCACATCCCATGCTTCCTGCTGGATGAATACCGGACCTCTTCGCGCTGCATCAAGTGTGAAGGTAGGCTGATTTCAGGCTTCCGCAAACGCCCAAGTTCGCGCCCATGGCGGGGCAATGACCTTGAGACGGTCTATGGATTGCTGGGTTGTCCCAACCTACAATGTATTGAGCAATCCTGGACGCCTCAAATTGTCACAGTCTCTGGACAGCCGCAACCGATCGTCATGAAGCTGTACAACCGCGACGTCCTCAGCACCCGCAACATGGTCAAGATTGTCAGTTCCGAGTTGGCTGGAAATGGGCGCCCTTTGGTTTTTACACGTTAGCTGTAGTTGGTTTCCCATAGATAGCTTTATAGTTTCCGAGTCGGGTACCTGCCGTGCTCACACCGTAACTCACAACCTCTGTTGTTGTGCGTGCGGACATTACCTCTGTTGTTTGGACGTGCGAAAGCACTCCTTCATTACTTGTAGAGGAATAAATTAAAAAGAAAAACGCTAAAGGAAATACTGTACAAGAAATGATGGTGATAGAATGGTGAAAGCGCTCTCCTCAAGACACGCGCTTCTGTTTCCAGCTTTTATGCTGTGCGCTGATTTCCTTGATCCGTTTCCGCTTATTCAAATTTCGTTGGATCTTTCGCTTTGCAACCTCGCCAGACTGGGTAATTGCAGCTGCTTTTTGTTGACTCCTACGGGCTTCCCGCTTATTCTTTGCTTCGTTAAGAATCTCGTGGTCCGTGTTGAGGAAGTGCTCCTGGCCCACAGTGGGGTTCTCAATACTGCCCGATAAAGCGTCCCTCACCTCACGGATGACGCCATGTATTGGATCTAAAGGAGATGCTCAGAAATTTATCGATTTTGAATTGGATGATAGACTCTTACCTTCTGGTCGCGTGGCCGCCACAGAAATTCGATTCATGGTGCGCAGCATTGACGGCAAGTATGTTTTCTTGTCAGCCACTGAGAGTAAGGGATTTGCCGCTGCATACCACTGCAAAACTGTTTGTAGCTAATGGGGAGGAAGATTCTTAGTCTCCAATGCAAAACATTCTCCGAATTGACATTCAATACTTACCAAAATAAAATCACATTTTTCAGCAAGGATTTTGACCGTATTTGAAAGCTCGGTGAAAATGAGGGGTAAGAGGGGATTATCATTGTCTGGGTCCTCTGACGACTGCTGGGTTTCACAACAGACAAGGCATTTGGTCAAGAACAACAGGTTCTTGTGTACTTGTGCTGCAAAGTCCTCCGTCATGCCAATAGTCAATTGTCCACAGAGCCTATTTGTCAATTTCCGGACCGAGTACTTTCGGCGCAGTAAAATATGCGTGGTATCGGTATACAGTGATGGGGTGGAGGACGTGTCCAAGAAGGTGAATAAGAGTCCGAGAAGCCGGTTGCAAGACAAACGAATCCAAGCGTGCGGATAGTTCATAATGTCCACAATCGTTTCCCAAATTCGATTTGACTCTGTGATTTCCAGTAGTTGGGGATGGTCACCAAACACTCTTTCCAAAGTCCCCAAGCACTGGTACCCGAGCCTCCAATCCTCCGCAAACTCCTCATCAGATCTAACTGTTGAGCACGTGCTGAGTAATGTCCTCTCGAGGAGAGGGATATACTGCTTAGTCCAACCGTTCATCGTAGCAGTGTCGTCGGCGATAAAGTACATGGAAACCTGCGCGGCTACACGGACTAGAACCTTGTTTTCTTGTTGAAACCAGTGGGTAGTAACTTGCTTCAACTTAGCGAGTGTGTTCTCGTCGCATGCTTTGATCGTCAATGTCAGGTTTTCTCCGGCCAATTTACGGCATTGTGGGGACTCATCCTCCACTAGGGTATTGCACAGGGCGAGGAAAACAGCCTCAACATATTCTGCAATTGTTTCAGGCGTCAAATTTTGCAACAACCCGCCGATAGTTTTGAGCACCGAAATCCGACCGCCTTGCCCATTGTAGCTGAGATTGTGCACAAGCGACGCTATTTGCTTTCGTAACCGTGCAGTTCCAATCGGATAGCTCAACAAATATTGCATGAACAGCAGCTGACACCTAACACGAACTTGATCCGCAGAGCTTGTGACCATCGCGCGACCAACATCATCCATGATTTCGAAAATGTCACTGACCAGACATTTGCGACCGAGGAGCTCGCGCAAGAGATTGAGACAGGCCAACTGATCATGCTGCAATCCTACGGCTATCTGTCCTTTTATAAAGGTACAAAATGCGGTGGTGTGGAATGCGGAAAGCTTGAAATCCGGTAAGCTTCGGAGGACCAAGGCAATGAAGCGAGCCGCCGCGTTCGCCAATTCTGGTTGAGTTTTGTACGATTCGAGAAAGCTGAGGTGGTGATCTACAAGGTTAACGGCGTAGGAAGCGAGAGATTCTGGTAAGAGCTGAATAATGGTATTGAGCAATTGGACCGTAGTCAGACGCAAGGATGCCCGATCTTGAGTCAGGTAGCGGACCAGCTGCTTGTTGACTTGAGCCAGAATTTCTTCCAGTTCCGGGGTTAGACCAGCGCGGGTCTCATGCATGAGTTGTCCTTGTATGATCCACAAACCAAACTGTACAAAAACGTAGGAGTGTGTGTGAAACCACTTCATGTTGCGCAAGCCACTTGCTTCCGACTTGGGTTCATTTCCTCCATTTGAAAGCTGGAACTCCTGCAAGAGCTTTTGTCCTAGCAACAACAACTGCATCTGGTTCAAGTTCGTGTTAGACCTTAGTCCTGACGCAAGGCGTTTTAAAGCTTCCTCCAGTTTTCGACTGATAGCTGTGGTGTTGGCGTGGAAAAGAATTTCCTTCAAGGGAAGCAGTAAAGCAGAAATTTGTCCGACAGTTGCCGATTGAGCCAGAATCTCCAAGATATCGTTTCCTTTCGAGCCTTTCATTTCCCGCATTTTTCCTTTCAGCCCTTGAATCTCTTTTTCCTGCCCAGTTTGTCCAAAAATGTCACCCAAAGCAACATTGCAAATGTTTTTGAGTGTTTCGTCCATGAGATTTCCCTTCAAATCCAAAATTCTTTGAGATAAGATGTTGTGAATGGTGTAAACTAGAACATGCTTCTGGTATCCCCGCGCTAGTGTGGCCATCATCTCTTGAATAACGAAATGAAGATGCCGCATTCCAAGAATTGACAGTATGCCACAGAGCGTCTCCCGAGATCTATCCCTGACATCTTGTTTCCGCGATCGAAGGTGTAGAACCACAGTCACAATAAGTCGGGATATCGGCAATTGGCTGTCTGAGGGAGGCAATTTGCTCAGTACTTTGCAAGCAGCGATTCCGAGCACAATACGATGCTCAACGTTATCGTCGTCCGCTTGGCTTAGGGTATTGAGCAAATCTGGTAGAATCTGCTGCAACAGGACACGAGATGCCTTCCCATTTGCCGGCGTAGAAATGGAGATTTGTTCGGTCTCAGGTTCGTCATCCCCATCTTCCACCACCTCTTCGGATTCGTTGTCATCATCGGCTTTAACTTCAGGGCTTGTGACGATAAATTTGGCAAAAGCTTCCAAGACTATGCTCATTGTCCGAAACATGGTCTTCTCGTTGTCTACAGCACGTGAAGCTTTAACTTTGAGACGTTTCAGAAGGGCGTAGTAGTGGGTCCACTGCAGCTGCTGAGCACATATACCGAGGCTGGCGATGGCTTCATTGACGAGATTGTGATCAGGATTCTTGTCGAATATCACAGAGACAAGCAGAGGAACGAAAATTCCGTTCAAATTTCGCGATCCGATAGACCCGGCAGCAGCAGCGGCGGCCAAACGTTTCATGGCTCGCGCACGACGATGTGTTTGCATATGATGGATGTTGCGGAAGAAACTGGCCTCATCATCACCGTCTGCAGTAAGACACATCATATCTTGAACATCCGGCAGCGTGTGGCAAGTAAGGACAATACGCTCGAGAATTTGCAAATGATCTTGTCGAACGGCAATATCCAATGATGCTATACCGTGCCGGAGATTGGGAATAATAAGATTGACAACGAGAGATCCCAGAGATACGTCCTTGGCACTCTTGGCTTCGTGAACAGTACTCAAATCCTCAGTCGCCACTGATTGGATGAACTTCTCCAAAACGGTGGATGCACTAGCTCTGATTGAGAAATCATCTTTGCTCAACAAGAAGAAGAGAAGGTTGTAAAGCAAGGGAATCCAAAGACCAGGCGACAAGGACTCGCCCTGTTCCCCTGCCAACCATTCAAGAGCATTGAAGCGTGCGTCGAAATCCGGCTCATCCAAGCGACTTCTGGAAAAAGCGTTCAATCCTTGTACGCATTCATTGGTGCGCAGCAGTACTGGTTGCATCTCGGAAAATTTGGCGAAAACGTTGGCAAGCTCAATCCGACCCTCTCGAGAGTGCAGCGTCAAAAACAGGTGCGAAATCGTCCTATACCGGTTAGATTCCAAGAATCCATCCTGCCGGATACTGTCCAATTTGGGAACAAAGAAAGCAAATGTTCGGAGTATGTCTACTTTGGCAAATTCAGGGACAGTCTTGTCAGGACGCTTCGTAAAAGGTAGTAGAATGTCGAGGATGATATCGGTCTCTGTGGAATTTTCAACCAGAGGAGCAACACTTTTCAAACACTGGATAACCTTCCATGTGACGGTCCGCGCGATCGGTTGCTTTCCTACATTCTTGACATCACGTTCTAGACAGCAGCGGAAACCGCGAAGAATAGTCGACAGATTTCGCCATAAGGGGCTTTCCAAGTTGTCCAAACTCTCATTTGCAATCAGTGACTCGAGCATGTCAAAAATGGCAAAAACGACAGTACTGGCGACTGAGTCGTTTTCTAGAACGCCAAGAACCGAAAGAAGCACATTGTCCCCTTGATGGAAAACAAACCGTATATACTCAGGTTTGGATGACCAGCATATGAATAGCTTGAGCAGTTTGCTGGGGTTTTGAGTGTGTTCAACACTGAAGTTTGCTAAACGTGGGTTTATCAGGTGCTCATATAGGTTGGTTATAAAAGCATCCACTGTGTCGGCCAAGTCAACTGACGTCTTTTCGAAGAGCAATATTGTTGACTGCAGTGCCAGGGAGGTAACTTGTTTAGCATGATGGTTATCGTTCAACGTTCCGTCAGTGGGGGTAAGAGACCGCGCCAGAATGAAAGCGTTATTGAGGACCTCAAAAACCAGGGAAGAGAACGGCTCCAGGTTTTTGGCAAGTGAACTGATGACTTTGCTCAGAACAGTGAGCGCTCCTATGACCTTCCTCATCTGTACAAACTCTGGTCCCGGACGTGCCTCCAGCTCAGAATGTTGGGATAGCGGAACTTTCTCGCGTAGAGGAACCACGACCAGTTCAAGGAAATGGGGTAGCACGAAGCGTACTCCATATTCAGAAGCGAGGTAAGCAAGAATGGCGCTTGAGACTGTATTCGCACGAGCAGAGTTTCGACCACGTCTGCTCGTCATTCTACCAAAAAGAAGCTTTCCAAGGATCAATCCAAACAGGTCCGCATGAGGGGCGGATACTCTGAAAGCATCGAATTCAATGTCTGCGCTAAGCAGCGTTGATCGGAACGTTTTGTCGTCGGTAAGAGTGCGAAGGATCTGGCCAGCTTGTGGGTCAATCAAATCGCGCTGCCAGTTGAGGACACAGTCGAGCGCTAGCTTTTGAATATCCAGACTACCCAAACCCAGCAATTGCAAGAAGCACTCGTAGGCGGAATCGGTTTCTGTGAGCTTAGCTGGTGTTTTCACAGCAGCAAACGTCCGCAGAAACTCCATAATCAAACGTCGTGGACGCGATCGAGGCTCCATAGCCACATCGTCATCTTTTTCAGCGCTCTGCTCCTCTTCGTCAGACTTGAGAGCGACATAACGGCGAAAGCTATTGATCAACAGTGCCGAGGAATTTATCATTGCTTTGTCTGAATTTGAAAAAAGTTTCAGCAACTGACAGCAATAGCTGACTGGATCCGTTTGCTTGGAAAGTAACAATCGCTGCCTGTGATATGCCTGACAGCTGACCTCAGATACCGTCTCCGGAAGTGCCGTTGGTGTGATAGGACCCCCATCATGATATTGGAGGGTGTCGGTCAGCTGCTCCTCAACGAGCTTCCAATAGGAGACTCCTTCACTGCTCACGCAGACTTGCATCACTTTGATGATTTCAGGCCAAAGCGGCGTCAACTGGCATTTCAGTAATCCGAGAAAGTAAGACAATAACGTTTTCCGAAGTCTTGATGGTAACGTAGTATCCTGCAATAAACGCTCCGCTCGCCGCAAAAGCATAACTTTCCCACGCACCGAATTTCCATCCCAGGGTGAATTTTCTATGTCAGCAAGAACGTCAAGAAGTTGCTTGGCCCCGTCAATTGAATCTGCCGGCAAAGAGCGCTCCCATGACACCAGCGTGCCCGCGCAGTAAAGTGCTAGCAGACGACTTTGACATTCATGATGCGAGAACCACTTCCGGGAATGATCCAGCACGTCACCAGCGAACTTGTCTGAATATGGGAGCTCACTGGGTTTGGATCCCTTCATGAAGTTCAGAAAAACTAGCAGTCCTCGCAAGGCTTCTCTAGCCTGGCTAACGTGTGGGGCGAAATCATCTCGAACGACATTTGTCAGATGAGCGAGATTTGTGGTCCCCGATGAGCGCTTGAAAAGAATCACGATTGTCACAAGTAAACGACCGAGTCCATCAGATTGTTCGGGACTAGCTGTTTGCCGAGCTTTTGAGGTCGATTGGAGGAGTCCGATAAACAACTTAATCAAGGGTGTTAAGATGGTTTCGCCCGAAATCGGGGCTGCGTTGAGGTAAGCGCAAAGAACTGCCAATTGCGGGAATCCTGCTGATCGATCCTCCTGTGAGTCCATTATCGCCGTTTTGAGTCTAGCAATGTCTTGAACAACGACTGACTCGATATCGGCCGTCCAAGGAACAAAGTCAAAATTCAAAGGTTCGTCCAAGATGTTCATAGTGTATCGCTCAATTTCGACTTCGCACGACTCGGCGATAAAAGTTTGAAAGTTTAATCGGGATGCGCCCCACTGTTGTTGCATAGTTCTACGCAAGTAGTGAGCAGTGCAAGTTGTTGTACGCAAACATTACAAAATCTCACCTTTTCAGAATATCAGACAAGACATAGGTAAAGCGTCGCCCGTTGTTGGACCGAACTTGAGCACACATGCGAAGAATAGTATCAATATCCTGAGCATCTCGTTAGTCAATTAAAGCAAAAAAGGAATTCAACATTAGCCTTACACATCGCTTCTCTTCAAATATGAGCTTGATAATGCCGTGCAATCGCTCTCTTTCGGTACTGCCAGATATGCATATCAACTCTGACACGGTCGCGATAAACTCATTATTGGAGGAAGGCGGGAGTAAAAGCAGGGAATCTTTCGGCATATCCTCGAGTATAAGTGATTCCAGTGCCGCTAGAAGTTCATTCTTATCTGCGACAAAGTCAGTAAATGGGCCAGGCGCATCTCTTAGAACATACTAACCCAGCAACTTATCACCGTGGTTGTATGTTGTCCAAGTTCGAAAGAAAGGAAGTAATCTGATCAAAGCACCAGATGAGAACTTTTGGTCTTCGGCACCTTTGTTTGCCAGCTGGGAGCGCAGGAGAATATCGAGTAAAGGTCGTAAACTTTCGCCATTGCCGTATTTCACAAGCTTGAAAACAGTAGCGCGAAGTAGTTGAATGCTATCGTCGTCCTCTATGTCCAACATGTCCAAAACAAGTCGGAACCGATGATGCCAGTCGTGCGTAAAATCACCGTCCAATAGCTGTATTAGTTCATGGTAAGTATTCTGTCGTTGTCGCAAGCAAACCCAACAAACCTTGAACGACTCCAAAAACATGTCGCTGAGAGGCTCGGTCACAGATTGAAGAGAAATCTCTTGGCGGGGGAGTTCCGATAGCAGTTGATCAATAAAGCTGGCAAAATCGGCAAGTTTTAGACTTTGCAAGAGCATTCCAAATGTTTCCGCGGAAAAGCGGCGCGTATGAGCCTTGGTGCTCCCGAGCGTATTGATAACCATTCTATGGTGGAATATTAGAATGTAATTGAATGACAATCGGGAACACCCAAAACCTACCCGATACTAGGTTCCAAGATATCAGGAGCCAGGAATTGCTGATTATTTTTGTAGATTGAGCCAAATGCACCAAACGCAGCCTGAGTAGATCGTCAGCATAAACATCGCCACGATTGACATATGTAAAGCTAACCTTGGACAATTCCACATCGGAAGATTGCAGTATAGGAGTTAAGGCAACCAGAAAGTCTTTGTTATAAGGAGAAAAGTCATCCTGCAGGTCCTTTGCAAACGCGGTAAACAACCTGGAAATGCGTTCAGCATTGTTATTCCATGAGAAATCATGTTTTATCTGAACATACTGTATCGCGGGCCCAATCGCAAGGCTTTCACTCTGATTCAGAGCCTCCACAAGTATTTCCTTGATTTTCTCTTGGTTCAGAAGTACATGCATTAACGATCCGATGAGGGGTCGCAAGTTCTGGGCAAGCTTGACAAAATCGCCAGTACATATTGATTCAGATAATACTTCCAGTTGAGAGTTGATGTGACACCAGTCTTTTCCATGCTGGATCAAGCAACTATCAGAATCGATCCCTCTGTTTTGAGATACTAGATCTTCTTACATTGGCAACATTTAATTCCTCCTTGACCTGTTTGAATACTCCGACATGCTCCTTCTGAACGGTTTTCGAGTATTTCTTGAACTACGAGACAATGAGTAGGTGGACAAGACGAGGGCATGATCGAGAACAAACCTTGAATCCTCTTGTTTCTTTTAAACTAGGAATTGCACCTTTCCTAGCGGGCTTCTTCATAATGCCCATGACATAAACGTAATGTCAAATCCAAAAAAAAGTAAAACTCACTGATCCCCCATTCCGCTCAAATCACATGACTGCGCACACGTGTATGAAAGCTGCGCAGCAGCGCAGACACATCATGGAGGTAGACCCAGAGCCCAGAACCACTTCTAAATAGAGACCTCCGGACTCCAAGTGCACCCTCATCAGGGAGCAGAAAAGCTAAATCCGCTTGTCAAGGAAAGCAGTTCCAGTTGAGCAACAATTTCATGCTTTCAAGATATGGGATATGGCTCATTTGATTTTGGATGACATTTGGGAAGGTGACATGAGAGGTTTTCATGACAGTGGAGATGGCTCGTTTCTCTGCCTAGTTCGTGGTTGATAGTTGTATTAGAGGAACGCATAAAATGAGTAGGACCATGCATTGCACAGTAAGTATGGAGAAAAAAAGAAAAAATGCAAAAATAAATTTGGAAAGCCTACTCGTAGATGAATGTGTTATCTCGGTTCTTCAACAGATCGATCTCGGCACTATCCGGTCCGACGTACTCATACTTGGACAGAATGCGGATCAGTTGCTTGACATTCATCCACCATTGGTCTTTTCCGCGACGAGTTTCGAAGTCAGCTCCAGTGATGATGGTATCCACAGGAGTGTACATAATGTCAGCTCCCACGATTCCAATAATGATGCTGTCAGAGTTATCTATTTGATAACTGATGTCCGTGGTAGAGCCCATCTCGGGTGCCGTGCGCGCTTTGGCGGCAATCTCTTGAATCCAATCCACACAGTTGACGGCAAGGCGGGTGGCTCGAATACGGTCTAAAGGACTGGGAATACCACCTTGCTGAAGATGGCCAAGAACGGCAGTCCGAGAATCAAACAGGCCTTTTCCCTCCGCCCTCAGAATGTTGGAGATGGTGTCAGTCGTATAAGTTTTGGACGCCAGCTCCGAGCGTAAGATGAGTCGTCCCTCGTTGGGGATACCTTTCCGATCCTCCTCTTTGTAGCGGTGCACGATGTGCTTAATATCAGCCTGAAGCTTGTCGATAGAGATCCCATCCTCTGGAATATACACAGTGGTAGCGCCAGTGGCCAGTGCGCCCATGGTAGCCAAGTAACTATTCGGTATTCGTTAAATCAAAGCGACATGAGTGAGGGTCTCATAGTGAACGTACCCGCAGCTTCCACCTTGAACTTCAACAACAAAGACACGTTTTCGACTGGCGTTTGCACTGAGTTTGATCCGATCACATGCTTCCACAATTACATTCAATGCAGTGTCACTCCCAATGGAGTATTCCGTCCCCGGAACATTGTTGCTGACTGTAGCTGGAAGTTGGACCATTGGAATGCGAAAGATTGGGAACATACGCCGCGCGTCCGTCAATGTCAGCTGCGAAGTGTATGCCTCAAAACCTCCAATAAGCAGCAGAGCTTGGATGTTATGCTTTTGCATGTGGTAAGCAATCAAGCCAATATCAACAAAACTACCGTCTCCCTTTGGCGAGACCTTGGGACCGCCAGGGAGAGAAGATGGATGGTCACGATTGGTGCCGAGGGCAGAACCACCGAGAACTTGCCACCCGACAGTATCATGCCAGTTCAATTCAGAGACCTCATCGTTTACCAGACCTGTGAACCCGTTTCGAATTCCGAGCACGGTATGACCACGGCTAAGACAAATTCGGGCAGCTGTTCTTGTAGCGGCATTCATACCACCAGCGGGTGCTCCGGTGTGAATAATTGCAATGCGAAGGCACTACATTGTGATATTAGTACTTTTACACTCCCCCTTGGAAACATTGAATGACATTTACCTCCTCAGGTTTCAGGCGTTTAGTTTTGTTCAAAGAATGTACCGTTGTTTCCAAAAAGGCGTTGTAAATTGCAGTAAAGTTTGGATCGCGCAGCTCCATGGCCTTTGCGAAATCTTTCTTGCCAATGGCCTCTGCTACAGCATGGGTTAATTTGACCGCCTCCATCAGGGGAGTAGCGGTAATTTCGTTGTGGCTGATTCCAATCATGGGGGATGGACTTCCTGGTTTTGATTCCAAAACAGCCTCCACGGCCTTCACTCCTTGGACTGTGGCTAGGTAGCGATCGAAGGCACAGGGAGTTCCGCCTCGTTGGACATGGCCTAGGCAAGTTACTCGGGTATCCAGGCCCAAGCGCTCCGTGAGAACCTTTTGCACGTGGTCCGGCTTGATGGGACGTAAGTGCCGATCCACCGCTCCCTCACAGACAATGACCATCGACTTTCGGTTGCCAACTTCACGATACTTTTTGATTGTGTCACACATTTCCGATTCCCAATCATCGCCGTAATGGTCAGTGTTCAAAGGTGGTGGTCTCTCGGGCAAGAACACCCAATCCGCACCACAAGCAATACCCGCCATCAGACCGAGCCATCCACAATGGCGGCCCATGACTTCTACTACAAAAGCACGTTGGTGAGATAAAGCTGTGGACGTCAGGTTATCTACTGCTTCACAAATTCTATGCAAAGATGTGACAGCTCCGATAGTAATGTCGGTGCCTGACATGTCGTTGTCAATGGATCCAACCATCCCAACCAGGGTAAGCTCGTCCTTGAGCGATCCGCATGCATCTTCAGTAATTTGACCAGTCTCTATCAAGTCTTTAACCAGTCCAGGCCATTCGGATCGGAGGAGGTCGGCTCCAGTCAGAGATCCATCTCCCCCAATCACAACCAAGGCGTCAATGCCATTCTTGAGCAGATTGAGTGCGCCCTTGAGGCGGCCAGCACGACTACGAAAGTCTAAACAGCGAGCAGTTCCTATGGAAGTCCCACCGACGGCCAACAGCCCACGGACGTCCTCCCATCCCAACTCTTTGATATATGAGCCTCCGTCGACTAAGCCTTGGTATCCTTCATAAATGGCGTATGGGATATAGTCTTTCTGTAACGCCACTCGTGTAATGGATCGGACAGCAGCATTCATTCCAGATGAATCGCCACCGCTCGTCAAGATGCCAATACGGCGTCGGACATCTGCAGGCTTTGGTTTCTTGGGGCGATCGGCCACAGTAGCTTGAGGGAGAAGAGCAGCTGCTATCGCAGCAGAGATCTTTGCCGAGGGGACTTGAGTTGCTCCTCCGAAAATGGTTGCGCTCTTGCTCAGGAAAAGGCGGTTCCCACATGGATCTGAGACAACGATGATGGCATGACTGACAACATTGCCATGGTGAACTGGGTGGGCGTAGGGGTATTCAGCACTCTTGAGCTCTTCCTGTAATTGCTGTATGACAAGTTAGTTTGCTGGTGAGCCGGGCATCAGGTCACACATCACGTACATCCAGATTTGTTATTGTCCAGCTAAAGGTGACAGTCCGGCCTGCAGCAGCCTCACCGGCTTTAGGGGGCTTGACCACCACCGATATTTTGAGTGTGATGGCCGCGCTTAATTCGTCCAGCTTGACATCTGCCGCTTGGATAATGCGCAACCAGGTGTTGCCCTCGGGCTCTTCGGCGACAACGGCAAAGCCCAACCGCGCGTAGAACCGGACCGTGTCTTCAACCACTTCACGCGTAGGAGCAAAGAGCTCAATGTGGGATAGACCCGTAACAGATGGCCCTCGGGATTCTGCCATCTTTGTCGTTGATTAATGTGTGTGCTTTCTGGTGATGGGCACCTCTGAATAATCGATTTCGCGTTGATACTCTCAGAATGTGGCGCGTGCACAGTCACGTGCGCCGATGGGAGCAGCCAATCACAAGATTTCGGCAGGCAGCAAGCAACCGCCTCGGTCGTCGTCAAGGTTTTCCCGTTCCTCATCAGCGATTTGACATTAGCCTCCAGCGGGGACGAGCGGGGCATTTGAAGCAGCGGAAGCTTGCGCTAGACCTCTCGAACGAAGAAAGAACTCTGGACTCTATTTTATTGTGCTTTTTATTTGTAATTGAAGCGGACTCTTTGCAAGCATGTTGACCGGAAAGATTGCCCGAACTGGGGTTGCATCGCGGACTTGGTTCTCACGAACCCTGCCAGCCTCCACCGTCACCTCTCCTGCCCACCCTGAAACTTCTATGCCGAGCGCCGCCCACCCTGCTCGCAGCTCAAAGGTTTCTACATCCCTGGTCGGCCGCCACGCGCAGTTGGCTTCCAAGACTTCCTACGCCCGTACGAACTGTGTGATTGTTGATGTTATAGAGCTTTTCACATTGACTCCCTTTGATTTGATACAGGCTCAAGCGTCTTCATCAACCAGAAGCGATACTACGCCGCCCCCGTCCAGCGGGCAGATTCTTACCACGATGCGACAGCTGTCCCCAGGGACCAGGAAGAGTACAAGTTGCAGAACCGAGATGATCAATCCCGCCGAAACTTTGCCTACTTTATGATTGGAACCTACAGTTTTATTGGAGCCGCCGCCGCGAAAAACATGGTCACTGACTACCTTGTCCACTTTGCCGCATCAGCAGATGTTCTGGCTTTGGCCAAGGTTGAGGTTGACATGGCATCTATTCCCGAGGGAAAGAACGTGATCTTGAAGGTAGGCTTTCACCCTTTCTTATCGTGGACGTTCGTCATTCTTATTCTGGGAAAAAAAATAGTGGCGCGGAAAGCCAGTCTTCATTCGTCACCGAACAGCAGATGGTGGGTAGACTTTTTATCGAGAGCTGATTTGAGCCATTGACTTACACACGAGACCCCATTTCAGAAATTGCGGAAGCCAACACTGTTGCTTTGAGTGAGCTTCGCGATCCCGAGACGGACGCTGACCGAACGAAGAAGCCTGAATGGCTCGTCATGTTGGGAGTCTGCACCCACTTGGGTTGTGTGCCAATCGGTGAAGGTAGGGATATCCGTTTGGTGAATTTGATGTGCGGGCTACTCACATTTCTGAACTATAGCTGGAGAGTACGGCGGCTGGTTCTGCCCATGTCACGGATCCCACTACGACATCAGGTAAGGCCAAAATATGAACTCGTGCATAGAACTGATACTAACACTCACTCAGTGGACGTATCCGTAAGGGACCTGCACCACTCAACTTGGAGATTCCTGCCTACGAGTTCAACGAAGCTGACGGCAAGATTATTGTTGGTTAGACATTTTTTATGCACGTGAATATGTACTTTGTGCTGCGATCACGCTCGATTGCGATATGCTCCCCCAAAATTAATTTGACAATATGCATGAACACTCTGATACCACCACCCCCAATGCTTTATGATTAAATAGTGTCTTAAATATTGCAGTGACTATGAAGAAGAAGAAGGAACATCTGCGGCGCCAAATTTGACCCGCAGCAACTCGTAGCGTCGACGATCCTACCCGACAAAAGTTAAGGACTATCATGTGTGAACAATGGCGATGCTAGCATACCTTTTTGTTGACCGACGGGAATACTCGCTCAAACGCGCGAATGAAATGGTTGGTAGTCACTCCGACACCAGCACTCATGGTTTCCGCAGCTCCCACAGCCTCCAATCCTCCTGCCGAAGGCAAAATCTCACGAATAGCGCCCATCGTAGCTTCCCTCACCAACGCCGCCAAATCAGCTCCACTAAACCCTTCACATTTCGGATGATAGGCAACTTCCTCCAAATTCAGATCTGCCGCCAAAGGCGTTTTCCGCGTAATCGCTTTGAAAATCTCGAGCCGTTCTGGGGCGGTGGGTAAATCTACATAAAGGGGTTTGTCCAAACGGCCAGGGCGGATCATGGCTGGGTCAATCATGTCGGGACGGTTGGTGGCCCCAATGACGTAAACTTGTTTCCGGCCTTGCATGCCGTCCATTTCGGTGAGCAGGGTATTGACAAGGCGAGAAGAGGATTGAGACTGCAGTGTGAGTTGGGATTAGCAATATATATCACTTGGCGGTTTTGGTAAGGAGCCTTACCTCTGAATCATTTGATCGGGCGGGGCAAAGCGCATCGAGTTCGTCAAAGAAGATGATGCAAGGGGCTGAAGCTTGAGCGCGAGCGAAAACCATCCGAATGGCCCTCTCACTCTCTCCCACAAACTATGAAATAGTGATTGATATCAGGATTCACTTTGGAAACAAAACACCAGAAACTAACCTTGTTGAGCAACTCTGGCCCTTTGACAGATATGAAATTACAATGCGTGTCGTTGGCCACGGCTTTAGCCAGTAGTGTTTTACCGCAACCGGGAGGTCCGTACAAGAGAACGCCCATTGCCGATGAGATGCCCATACGAGCAAAGATCTCGGGATGTTTGACGGGCTCAATGATGGACATGCGCAGTTCTTCTCTGACACTACCCAGGGCACCCACATCGGCCCACTCTATGTCGGGGACGGTGGCAAACCCTTCACGTTTGGCAGAAGGCTGTACGATCTTGATGGCTGCCAGGAAATCATCGTGTTCGACATTCAGAGTAGCCAAGTCGGCCTCGGTGAAGGTTTCTGAATGCGCCGTGAGCAACGCTACCAGTTGCCGGTGGGCCGCATCGGATGTCATTTTGCTTGACAAACCGTTTACACCACCCATGGTTGAATTTGAAATCTCCATGGCATTTGCATTGAGCTCTCGGTCAGGCAGTCCAACTGAAAGTTTGGAAAAGATGCGTTTAACTGCGATTCGGCCTGCCTCTGCTGCCAACGCTTTTAAATCCGCTCCAACGTATCCTGGAGTCTGCCGTGCTAGCGCATCAAAGAAGACTTGGCCGCCTATCCGCATCTTTTCGCAAAGCTTCTCCAAAATCTTTTTTCGGGCATCTTCATTGGGTATCCCGATGGCAATTTCACGATCAAAACGACCAGCTCTGCGCAGGGCCGAATCAAGAGAATCAGGTCGGTTTGTCGCGCCAATGATGATGACTGCCTTATTATCGGTTTTCGATAATGATATGTCGTCCATACATGTGAGGAGCTGTGCAACAATCCGCCGCTCCATCTCTCGCTGCGCTGTTTCTCGTTTGGGCGTGATGGCATCGATTTCATCAAAGAACAAGATGCAAGGAGCGAGATCTCGTGCCTGCTCAAATACTTCTCTTATTTTCTTTTCTGATTCGCCCGACATCCCGGAGACTATGGATGGCGCGGATATATTCAAGAAGGGAACCCCAGTTTCTCCCGCAATGGCATGCGCCAACATAGTTTTCCCACAGCCAGGCGGGCCATGTAAAAGAATGCCTTTTGGGGCTTCAATCCCAAGATGCGCATACAGCTCCGGATGTTTTAATGGTAAACCAATCAACTCCAAAATTGTTCCAATGCTCATGTCCATACCGCCAACGTCGGCAAGGCGTGTCGTGGGAGTTTCCCAGGATGCTGGCTCCTCGCCCCCCGCAGACTTTTTGGATCGCTTTGGATCCCTAGTATCATTGCCATTCTCTTTTATCCGCCGTTTTCCAACCTTCCCTGCTTTATCAGCGAGTAAAGACGCTAGTGGCCCCTTTTCTGTAGTTTGGATGACGGTCTTCTCTGACGATTGAGCATAAACAGGGCCATCACTGCTGCTCTTCTGAACGTATAAGCTCATGAGGGATTGATTCATAGCATTGGTGTCCTAAGGAAAACTTGCAGCATGAGTCATTAAACTCAAACAGATGCTCGGATCGCTCTCCCACCTTGTATTCGACCAGATTTGTTTCCTCCAACTGGTCATTAGGATATGAGTCGCTATCTTCCGAACTACCTTCGTCACGGGAGGACTTGTAGCGCTTCAAAGCTGCACAGGGAGTCAATATATCGTTCGAAAGATAAGGGTCAGGATGCTACTGACCAGCTGGTATGGCCTGCCGAACGTTGCGCTCGGGTTTACGGGCGAGTACTACGTCGTTTGCCCGAAGAAATGCGAGCATGGCATTGTCGTCCGGAGGACATTGGAAGATCTCCGGCTGTTGTTTCTCATGCTTGTCAAGCAGGTCATATATTCGGTCTTCTAGCTGTCCTTGCAGTGTCCGGCTTTTGTATTCTGGAGGCATTTGTCAAATGTCAAATTTCCAATTACAAACAAGCAAATTCAATATGAACTGGATGGTCATCTCCATTTCCCATTTCGAGTTGCCAGGACGACGACCTGCTGGGAATCTGCACATTTGAAGGTCGCTGGGATCTCCCATACTTTTCACAATTTAGAAGACAAAGCCTAATGGGACGAACAAACCCTCTCGCTCTTCGCCTGAAAGGCTCGCTCAACTGGCCCGGCAATGTCCGCCATCAATTCTTATCCAACTACGTCCGCCACGCCTTCCAGGACTTTGTCGTTACAGAACCGCACATTCGCTCGTCAACAACGGGCATTTGGATAAATTGCGTTATACTCCCAAGACAACCCACCTCCTCCCCATCACACCCCTTCATCCAAAAACCCGTCCTCGATTTCCGGAATGCCAGCTTTGTCAAGGAGGCAGAAGAGAAGATTCAGACTCTGGGACGGATACAAACCCGCGTAGATCGAGTTGCTTCAGCGCACAAGTACTTTTCTCCACTATTTGCTGGCAAAGCAACAAATTTTGTCACGGCCCTGGACGGATTGTCAGAACCTCTCAAAGCCCTGCAGATTCATCGAGATGTTCCCATCAAGCTTAACGTGACTGTCTTATCCAACCCATTACTCAACGCTGATGTCTGCGCCGCCTACATTGCCGAGAATTTGAGCAATGGGAAACCGATCAACAAAATGTACCGACAACTGCTCAACAGTCTCTCTGGATAAAAGGGATGCATACCCCTTTGAATAATTTAAATACACACACAATTTCAACTGCAACTTTACGAAGACGACGATGATCTTCTTTTGAAAATTAGAATTAAGAACATTAAAACCACCACCACCACAAGTACAATGATGCAGAGTTTTGCCCTTGATCCGTCTTGATACTTCTTTCCCTATGTAAGATGTTAGTGACGCCGTCAGAACGTCAATGAAATCAAAAGTCCTGTACCTGCAGGAGCTCCTTATGGGCTTCCTCCACATGCACGTTCACCAATTCAATGTTGTAGTCTATCCGATCCAATACCGTGCCCTGATCAATGACCATAGTATGCAGCTCTCGAAACACCTCTGCCACGCCCAACATGGATTTGACAATCTCATTGATTTCGCGTTCCCGCTCTGTAATTGCTCGTTCGTTATTCTGCACCATCTGTATCTGAGCGTCTGAGAAGACCTGTAATACATTGTTCTTAGCATGCCCATCTGTGAGAAGATTGTGAAAATGCCTTACTGCGTCCAATTCGTCGTCATTCGCTTCCAGTTGGCTGTCTGCTCCAGCAACATCTTTGTTGCGTAATTCGCGTCCACGGAGCTCTGTCAATATAGTCAGTCCACTAGTAGGCCCTGAACGGTATGCTTGTGCGTACTTTGCAAATAAGCGGTCTGCGTCTTTCTTAGAGCGCTCGAGAGTTCTTGAAGTTTGGTGGCTAATGATGTTTGGATGTTCTTGGCTAAAATTTCGTTCTGTTTCGACATGGACCCATGGTGACTATCATGGACCAGTTTTTTGACTTTTCGCTCGCACTCGCGAAACATCTAAACAGGCTCTGTTAGCTCTGCTCTCTATATGAGCGGTCCGACTTGATGCTAGCCTCTCCAATGTTGTCGGTCAATCGCTCGATGGATTGTTCCTCACGGGACGAATCGTCAAAACCAGGTAAAAGATGTTTCTTGTGTAGACTCTCCAGCTCCGTTACTATTCTCAAAAGTGAGTCAAATCTGGGAGGGTGTATTCACCACTATCGAAGGCCCTTACTCCGAGCCTTGATTCGATCGATGACCTCCTCAACCTTTTGAGCGAACGTGTCAGAGTATTGTTCCTATTTGTCAGACAATATACCGCATACCTCATCAACAATGTCGATCCTGGAGAAAATTGTCAGTATATATCATTGATTAAGGAAGGGAGAGGTCTTAACCCACCATTTGGGAGGTAGAACCGACAACTCAACGACAACTTCTGCATCCTGGTCAATTTCGTTCGCAATGAGACCTGCCCGTTCAGAGGTATCGGGGATGCCCAGCCGGTTCGTCCGTCGCGAGCCGCCCGTCGTCCGGGAGAAGGAATTGCGGTACTGCAGGAACAGCAAGGTTCGACTTCGCGTGGCCATCGTGCTCCATTTCCGCGGAGTTTGCCGCCGTCGCGGAATCTGGCTGGCAGTGACAGCATCCGCTTACATGAGCGGGTTCGGAAACTGTGCCGCCTGTTGGGCCGAGCGCACCGAAGGCAGCCCCGCATTATACGGACGAAACGGCCACCACGGCGAGATCATCCAGACAGACTATATCAATGTAAGTGAAGCATCCTGCTGCTGGAGGACGGATGCCCGGCGGACGGAGATACCTACGACTGGACGGCTCGTCAAATTTGAACGGATGGATGGATGGATGTTTAGAGGCCAAATGCGAAGAAGGATGCTAAGCACCGTGACGATCTCGACATTAACTCGACCATGTTTTCCGCAGGATGGCATCCGAAAAGGCTCAGGAGCGCCCCGAGGACAAGGTCGAGAAGGTTGAGGAGTCTGACGACTCTGACGATCTCCCCGAGTTGGAGGACAACACCGGAGCCGATGCCGGAAAGAACCAAAGCCGTGGTGAGAAGAAGGCCCGCAAGGCCATGGCCAAGCTCGGCCTGAAGCCCGTTGCCGGCATCACCCGTGTTACCATCCGCCGCCCCCGGAACGTGAGTTAGAATTGCTTGCAAATCTGCGGAAATAGCTGGAGTTCTGATGTGACGGATCTCAGGTCCTCTTTGTCATTGCATCCCCAGACGTCTACAAGTCAGGCACCAGCGATACCTACATTGTTTTCGGTGAGGCCAAAATTGAGGACTTGAACTCCCAGGCCCAGGCTGCTGCCGCTGGCCAGTTTAAGGCCCCCGAGGTCAGCCAGGCCACCACCGAGGAGGAGGTCCCAGAGCTCGCAGATGATGAGGAGGCTGTTGATGAGGAGGGAATTGAGGACAAGGACATTGAGCTTGTCATTCAGCAAGCCAGTGTCAGCCGGTCCAAGGCTGTCAAGGCTCTCCGAACTCACAACAACGACATTGTGAATGCCATTATGGTGAGTTGCCTTTCGTATCCAGTATTGACATTTGATATTAATCTTCATTTATTACAGGAGTTGACCATGTAAATAGTCCCATAGAGGAACCCCATTCTTAGCCACATAGCCACATTTACAAATTTCCATTTCGAAACAATACAGTCATTAGCGTATGTGATCAATTGATGGCCGGCTGTGTCTGCGAGGGCTTTTTGCAGAGTGCCCATGCCCGTGTCCCCCGTGTGATGGTGATGGAGCCCCTTCAGCGGATCGTGCAGACCTTTGACTTCGACCGCGACTTTTACGGGTGGGCGATGGACTTGCGGAGCGTGGGCTGCTGCTCAAATGAGCGATTTCTTCGAGGTCGCCGTCCAAATCGGTGGTCATGAGGAGTTGGTGGGCTTCGGTCAGGATTTCCAGGGATTGAGCGTAAAAGTTCATTTGTTCTCGAATCAGTTGGCCGATGGCGACCTTTCATACAGGATCTGTTACCTTTTGGTTGGTCCAGCTTGTGTTTGCCTTCTTACCTTCAAGTCGCGTCGCTTTTGGCTCTCAAACGTATGAACATGGCCGAGGAGTGTTTCCGTCACGCTAGCCGCACCGTGATTTGCACCCGAAAGCGCCATTTGTCCCTGATATGATGATGTTTTGGTTGGGTGGGCAGACGTTGCTAACCATGTTTGTTTACCTGAGTCTGTTCAGATTAGTTTTTGCAGCGGACGATGTGTTGCAACCTTTTTCACCGTACGATTTTGCCCCTGTTTGCTGCGTCTTGTAGCAGCAGCCTATCCAGCTGTTCCTGCTTCCTCATTTCTTTCATCACGGCAGTGTCACGCATCCGAATCTCGTCCTAATAGTCTGATTGTTGGCAAAACCATTAGGGGGCTGTCCTCGCGCATTGTGGCTTACTCTGAGTCGAGAGCACAACGCCTACCAACCAACGAAGATGTTTACTACTCCATCCAGGTGCGCATGTAGCGTCATGTCCCTTACCTTGTAATATTTGAGCGGCTCTCGGGTCATCTCAATCTTGGCCATGGAGACCTGCCGAGCACTTTCCACTTCTGCCAGCAGATCCGCCACGTCTGAGAGCACAGCTGCCAGTTGTGGCCCTTCGCTTTCCGAGAATTGTTTGAGTGCTAATGCCGTCTTGAGGCCCTTGCGGCGTATCCCTGCGTTTTCCCATTTAGATTCCCATTTGATTGAGTCCATCATCGTGTAAGGCTCACGTTCTTGGTTGCGCATCAGTCCGCCAATGTTTCTTTGCAAAACCGACATGTGTTTTTCTACACATCTTGCTAAGTAAATAATGGATTGTTGCATGGGTGGATCTGACGCCTTACCGGTGTCGCGGACACTCTTTTGAAGCACGGCATACCCTCCATTTCTATAGAGGACATCTTAGATATAACACTGAGTACGACCTTTTAAAGAGTTCTCACCCAGTAATGAGTGCGGCGGCCATGATAAGTGTCGTTTGTTGGGCAATGTCAAATCCGAGCGGATTCTGAAAGCGCGCTGCTTGCGTAAGGCCGCCACGTGACTGGGGAAGTCAGGGAGAGTCCGTTTGGGTTTGGGGCCAAAGGTTCCAAAGCTGCCCCTTCGTCGAAGAGCACCGCAAAAGATGCCTTACTTGGGCTCGGAAATCAGTCTCATTTCAAAGTCAGAGGTCCGCTACGTCGGGATTCTGACCGATATCAACCAGCAAGAATCGACTGTCGCTCTCGAAAATGGTATTGTCTTTGCATTCCTCCTTTAACAGCGAGCAATTTCCCTAACCACAACATTTTGACAGTGCGATCGTTTGGAACTGAGGGACGACTCGGGGATCCGGCAGAGGAGCTACCCGGTAGTGATGAGATTTATCCCTATGTTGTGTTTCGTGGAGCCGACGTCAAAGATTTGCATGTCATGAACGCACCTGCCGAGGAACCTGCGCCGCCGGCGAGAACGCTTAATGATCCCGCAATTGTATCGGTGCGTGTGTATTTTGACCCGAGATGTTGTTCGATGGCATGTGTCGTGTGCTAAAAGTATGCTATAGCAAAAGGCCCGGCCCCCTACTGCTGATGCTTCGCGCAATTACGGTGATTATCGCGGATTTCCACCCGCCGCAGCAGGACGTAATGTAGCTGGCCCCGAGTATAATCAGCGACCCGATCAAGGATACAACAATGGATATAACTATGGCCAGCAGCAACCCCCGTCACATTTACCTCCCAAGGGCGGAGACAATGGTGGTTACCGTCAACAGCAGATGGCTCCTCAGAAACCAGCCGTAAGTTGCTTCAGATTATATCGTGAAGCGAGTGATGGGAATTAAATTTGCGCGTTACTAGGTCGAGCAGAAAGGAAAACCGGCATCTCCAGTCCGAAAGTCCCAGCAAGAGCCAGAGGAAGAATTGGCAGTTGATTTTGCCACGCTCAATGTGCAGGATACTACAGTCAGCGCTAAGCGTCCCGAGAGCCCAAAGGCCGCCAAACAGCTTGATAACCGCATTGACGGCCGCTCTGAATACCGCCAGGATAACCGCCAAGGTGACCGCCATGATAACCGCAATTGGCAATCCAACGGTCACCAAGGACGGCCTCAGCATTATAACAATAACAACAACTACAACAACAACCAACACCCCAACGCGATGAATCCCTCAGTAGGTCCAGACTACCAAGGTCCGAATCACGGAAACTTTGACCATCACCCCGGTCGGAATGATGGCATGTCGCGAGGGCGCGGTCATCAGCAAGGCCCATTCCGTCCTCCCCGTGGCCAGTATGCCCGCAGCAGAGGTATGGGTCGTCCAGGCCCTCACCCACACCATCATCAGGGCGGCGGCAAGATCCCTGTACCCGATTCAGACTTTGATTTTGAGGGTGCTCTTGCCAAATTCAATAAATCGGAAGTGGCTACGGAAGCTGCTCCTACTACGAACCCTGAAGCGCGTGATGAGGATGAGTCTTCACAGGATGAGGAGTTTTACCAAAAGTCCTCCTTCTTTGACAATATCTCGTGTGAAAGTAAAGACCGGAACGATGGGCAGAATCGGTAAGCTCGGATTTGCGTAAGGTTGCTTTTCATAAACTCATGATACTGATATAGGAATAGACGTGCCCGGCATTTCGAAGAACGACGCCTCAACATGGAAACCTTTGGCCAAACTGGTGCAGGAAACCGGGGATACCGTCGTGGTGGATACCGCGGGTACAGGCGGGGCGGCGGCGGCGGCAGATCTCGAGGTGGTATGGATGGTGGTCACCGAGGCGGAATGGAAGGAGGACACGGTGGACAAGGTGGACCTCCTCCTCCTCGCCGAAACAGTAACCACAATGGAGACAACCGGGGGACACCCAACCGACGGGATTCTGCTCCTCGAGAAGCCCAGCAGGGCCAGCAACAGCAGTAATGAATCTACAAATGTTCTATTTTTTAAGGCCTTATATAAGAATATTGCTGTGACAGGGAGGTGGGGGGTAAAACATGGAATTTGTATAAAGTGGGTGGTGTACATGAATGTGCATATATAGACTGCTTGTGAAGTCCTTATCGATGCAGGCCCTTTTCGACATTATGGCCCATAAGCAGGTTCCGACGTTCCCGGAGTAGCCAACTTTTTGGGTTACGGACGGGTTCGGACGGTTGTGGTTGTTGTTGATGGTGATGGGAAGGGGATCGAAGACCGGCTGCCCAGGCCGATGCAATCAGGATTTGTTCCCGTTTGGCGGCTTTACGCGTCTCGGTGATTTCTTTGGCTAACCGCTGAATGTCATTGTCTTTATCCACCAGGAGCGTTTGCATGGATGTATAGGTTGGACTCGTCAAATCGCCCTGAAAAAAATCGAGTGTTGTGAGTCAAAAAGAGTGACCGTTTAAAGAACGCAAAATACTTACCATCGATGACATGGCTGCATTTTCTTTACACTGTCGGTCCAGAACAGCGATTCGCTGGGGGAAAGTCCAGGGATTAGGTTCAATTTGGACGTTTGACAGAAGGATAGAACTTACGTTTTTGGCTTGTTTGAGTGCTGAGTGCAACTCTTCATTCTTTTGTTGCGACTCTACAATCTGTTTGGTGATGTATCCCATCTTCTGCATCATCTCGTCAGAAGTCTGGCTCTGACATTCCATGGCGGCCAGGTTGCCGCGTAACTCGCTGTATGATCATAAATCAGCCATGTCAAACCACAAAGGAAAAAAAAGGGGGATGTGCGCACGTAATTGTTCGGTCCCGTTGCAGTATTTCCCCTTTTGCATCGAGTAATTCGAGGGAGAGGCGTTCCCGTTCGCTAGCGATGCGGTTGACTTCGCCCATGGATGCGCGGAGTTGTTCGGCGAGGCGCTGGGCTTGGACGTGAGCGTCTGAGGCGAGTGAGTCCCGTCTTGAAGAGGCACTAAAAGATAGTCTATGAGTTGTGGGAGTAACGTTTTTTTGTGTTCAGGAGGACTTACTTGTCACGGGGAGAGGTGGCGTCGTCTGGGATGGGGGATTTCGGTGTTTTGGGGTGGATCTGCATATACAGGATATAAGTAGTTTGCATAGGACCCAAGTACGTACACAAAAGCACAAACCGTGGGAATTTTGGCTTCAGCCAGATTTGGAAGGTCTTCAAAGTTGCGCTTCGAGTGAAGCTCCCCTTCTACAACACACATAAAATAAATTTTCAACATAGCTGCAGTTAATAACCATTGGCACATACTCAGCATCTCCAGATCCGCAAGTTTCTCTTCCAGCATATGGATATGATCCTGATCGCGGACGCGCTCCGACATTTGCTGATCCGAAAACGAGCGCGTTTCGGCCAGTTGGGCCGACATGTTCTCCAGCTCGGAGCGTAAGGACTCGGATGCATGGCGAGAGCCGTCCAGAGATTCCTTTAGCTTTTCAATAGTTTGTAATAGGGCGGGTACTTTTGAGGCATCCTTCTCGAGTGTCTCATTTCGCTCTACCAGTTTTACCACATTGGACTCTGAAGCCTAGAAGTACAGAGTTTAGCACTTCACGTCCAAGGAAATAGGAGTTTGCTCAGGGAAACCATACCGCAAGTAACTTTCGCAAATCTTTAGTTTCCTCAAACCGCCGTCGGTATTTGTCGACCAGTGCCTCTGCCTTTTGGAGCTTGTCGGCCATGGCGCTAACCTCCTGCACCGAATCTCGCAAAGTTTCAAGTTCGCGCGTCTGCTCTTCTGCATATTGTATCTATTGATGAAAGTATTGGAAATGCATTCTTGTTGAGCAGGATTGGTTACCCACCTTCCGATTCAGTAAGGCGGAATCTGCCTCATGTTTTGCTATGCTCTGCTCAAGATCCACACGCGCCGCTTCGTGTGTTGCTCTAAAGAAGACCCGATCATTAGATACACGTAAAAGGTTCAGTAGGTGCATATACGTACATTTCCTGGCGCAGGGTGTCTGTTTCTGCGCGCCACATGGAATCTCCTTGCCCGGCTTCGGGCATATGAGCCAGCTGCAGTTCCAGCTCTTTAACTCTATCCTTCAACATTGCGTTTTGGGCTATTATCTGTCCCTAGTGTGAGGAGTATGTCAGTTGGTGGCGTATCATTCAGGATAAACAAAGAACGTACGTGCGTTTCCCTCGTCGACACGCGCCGGTACCCAATGTCGTTAGAGGTCGGCTCAGTGGCCGACTGCCTGTGAAATGAAAATGGTCCGCCATCAGAGTGGTTGGCACTGCATTGGACGAATCAGATGTGTCAAAGCAGAGGTCACTCATGTACAAAACGCACCTGATGTCAGTTGACGGTGAGGCTGATACCGCCGTCAACTTCATGACCTATACGCAAGACACGGGGATCAGTCCACATAACCCAAATTGTCTTGAAAGAGTTCCGTACCTCTTCTATTATCATCATGAGATGATGCTGATGGTCACTATCCAATGACTGCATTTTTGTAATAAACTTTTTGTTGTTTTCACATTGGACCGTGAGGGCGACGACCAGTCTCGCAAATTTCAGGATCTCATCTTCATTCCTGTCCTTAGCAATAGCGGTAATATTGCAAGTCTCAAAGTGGGTCGTAGATAAGCGCAGCACTTGTTCATAATAGCCAAACAGGAGCTTGTGCAGCTTTTTCCACCGATTAAAGCGAACAACCCAGTTATCGTCGTCTGCATCGCTCTTGACTTGAAAGCGGAACCATTGTGGATCCCTAGAGGACTCTTTTTAGTATCTTTTCACTCAGGAAACTCTTGCGCAAAGGTTAGACACTTACGCACTCGCAAGCACTCTGGCCAAGATAATGCCGTCGGCGAGGTCAGATATCCGACCGATCCCGGCAGGCTCTGCCCCGAGCACACTGAACCATTGCAAGATGGCCTCCTCCATGGCTCAAAGTTGTTATATGCGCTCTCTAATTCGTTGCTATTTTCCTTGCTCCAAAATTTCCGCCGCTGGCCAATTTTGCGGTTCAAGCGTGATGCCTATTGCCGCTGACTGTGCCACCGCGAAACGTCAACACATTCCTCGTTCCGTTCAAATTTGACATGTCATTTTTGGGGATAACAACAGGGGATTCCTGATAGATCCAGCAGAGGTAATGTGGCTGCTCAATACTATGGCAAACCCAGGTAACCCAATTCCCACGGCCACTGTCTGATGATCTCTGATGAAGATGGGATATTTGGGCTTGACCGTCAGACGGAATTTGAGGCATGCTCTCCATACTACTCTCAGTATATAGTAATGGTTTCAAACGAAAACGTCCATGCCCGGCCTATCGGAGCCTTCATCTCTCTTGAGCATTTCATTGGTCTCAGCGTCTCAGCTGGTCCAGACTCTGCATTACGCACGAGAGCATGGAGATGTCTCCATTTTATAAGACCGATGAATGCTCTGGCCAAGAAAAGACGGGAATTTCTCCCTCGGCAAGAGCTGGCGGTTTCTGGAGACATGTTATGGGTCTACAGCCTGTCCTTCTGCGCCGTCGCATGCAATGTACCGCATTGCATCTGCTGCATCCCCTTCTGGTACATCTCTGCTAATCCCTATATCACACCCTCCCTACATCCCCCCGACATAATCCCGACGCTAGTGCCCTGCTTCAGGATCAGCTCCCGGCCAAGATCTTGGGAGAAGGCCAGCCTGGCCACGGACGCGTTTATTAGAGGAGAGTGGCACAGCACTGCGCAGCTTTTTGGCTGGCTGCTTTGGTGTCCGAAGGTTGCCCGTTTCGCGTTGCCAATTACCCCTTCCAACCCGACAAACCCCAGATCACACCTTGAACCACTACAATCTCTGCACGCAATGGCCATCTCAAAGCACACCCCAAAGCAGTTCCAGGACAAGGAGAAGCCTGCCGAAGTCCGCTCTAGCAACATTATTGCTGGCAAAGGTGCGCCTTGATCTCGTTGCACCCCCCAGATTGCGTGTAGGTGTGCTCACCTCTGTAACTCCTAGCTGTTGCCAATGCCGTCCGAACAAGTCTGGGTCCCAAGGGCATGGACAAGATGGTAACGTCGTTGAAGCAGATCCGCTGCAAATTCAATAAGATCCTAATGATTCTGCAAAGATCCAAACCGGAAGAGCTGGAGAGAGTGTCATTATCACAAACGATGGTGCCACCATCATGAAGCAAATGTCTGTCATGCACCCCGCCGCCAAGATGGTAAGCAAATTGCTTACTGGAACCCACCCAGCGACATGAACACTAAAGTTATGATTAGTTGGTAGATTTGTCTGCCGCCCAAGATGTTGAGGCTGGAGACGGTACAACGTCTGTCGTCGTTCTTGCAGGAAGTCTTTTGGGTGCAGCAGAAAAGCTGCTCGAGAAGGGTACGGACGCAATTGTTTTCCGCCATATGTGTAGCCACTAACCAATATCATAATCAGGTATCCACCCCACGGTTATTGCCGAATCATTCCAGCACGCCGCCGGAAAGGCCACAGAATTCCTCGAGGAAATGTCCATACCTCTTGACCTGAACGACCGTGAATCCCTTTTGAAGAGTGCCTCTACATCCCTCAACTCCAAGGTATTTTGGAGTTTCTCATTTCAGGCAACTTATGGTGATACTTATTACCCCAAAAAATCTTAGATTGTCTCACAATACTCGAGCTTGCTTTCCCCCATCGCCGTAGACAGTGTCATCCGTGTCATTGACCCAGCCATCACCGACAACGTAGACCTCAAGGACATTCGTCTTGTAAAAAAGCTGGGTGGAACTATTGATGATACCGAGCTGATTGACGGTTTGGTGTTGAACCAAAATGTCATCAAGGCTGCCGGTGGCCCAACACGCATGGAAAAGGCCAAGATTGGTCTTATCCAATTCCAGCTCTCCCCCCCAAAGCCCGACATGGAGAACCAAGTTATCATCAACGACTACCGTCAAATGGACAAAATCTTGAAGGAGGAACGTCAATACTTGCTCAACATTTGCAAAAAGATTAAGAAGTCTGGCTGCAATGTCCTCTTGATCCAAAAGTCTATTCTCCGTGATGCCGTCAACGAGCTTTCTTTACACTTCCTCGCAAAGTTGAAGATTTTGGCCATCAAGGAGGTTGAGCGTGATGAGATTGAGTTTATCTGCAAGGTAAGGGTTATAGTTACTGATGAAAGTCTGCCACAGTTTAGCTCATCACGTTTCGCTCAAAGTCTACCGGCTGCAAGCCAATCGCTGATGTTGATTCGTTCACCGAGGACAAGCTCGGATACGCTGATCTTATTGAGGAGGTTGAATCAGCCGGTGCCAAGGTGGTCAAAGTAACTGGTGTTAAGAACGCCGGCAAAACCGTCTCTATCCTCATCCACGGCTCCAACCCTCTGGTCCTCGAAGAGGCTGAGCGATCCATTCACGATGCCCTCTGCGTCATCCGTTGTCTCGTCAAGAAGCGTGCGCTGATTGCCGGTGGCGGTGCTCCGGAAATTGAAGTATCTCGTCGCTTGATGGAACACGCCCGGACACTCAAAGGCATGGAAGCATACTGTTTCCAGGCTTTCGCCGAAGCATTGGAAGTCATCCCAACGACATTGGCCGAGAATGCTGGATTGAACCCCATCGCTATTGTCACCGAATTGCGTAACAGGCATGCGTTGGGCGAGATTACTGCTGGAATCAATGTTCGAAAGGTATAGTCCTTTGTTCCTACGTATCATTTGTTCCAAGCCAGTCACTAAAGTTTCAACCTTAGGGCATTATTTCAAACATCCTGGAGGAGAATGTCGTGCAGCCTCTTCTTGTCTCGACCAGTGCGATCCAGCTCGCTGCCGAGACGGTCAAAATGATTATGAAGATTGACGACATGTGAGTTTTCCTATCTTAAACAAATGTTATCAATCATCATCTAATTACATGTTTTCTTCCTCGCTCAGTGTTGCTGTCAGATAGTGTGTGTTTTGTAAAAAAAAAAGTAATATGATTTGTAAATATATTTGGTAGGCATCCTCCCACCATGTATCGTTTCTTTTTTTTAATATGGAAAGAACGGGAAAGTTAAAACAGAAGGTGACAGAGTTAAAGTCCAGGATCGTGTCCAAACAAGAAAGAAAAATTCCGTTGGAATGTGCGTGTTATGATTTAACAGACAAAATAATGTCTACTATTTCGAGGTCCGGTGTCAATCCACAATACGAATCATCCGACTAAAATTCTCTCTAACCAAACTCCCCATCCCGAATCAACAAAAAAAGTCTTCAGTAATATATAACTTTTTTTCTTCAAGGTCCGTTTGCGCCCCTTCACGACGGGGAAACAGCCGTTTTCGATGTTGGCGTCGTACCACTTGCAGCAGCTTTTTGTGTCGTGAGTTCTTCCAAAGACTTGTGCCGCGAGAGTTCAGACAGGACGGTTTCGTCGACTGGTAACACGGATTTACGGCGGAACCGCTGCGGGGTGGGTCGTTCTTCGAATTGTTGCTGGTTGGAGTAAAAGAAATATTGATGAGTTATTATTCACACAAATGGAGAAGGATTTTTGTACATACCAGTTCCTTATTGAGCGCATCATCTTCAACTGGTTCGGCCTTGACGGGGGTTTCCTCCATTGGATCAGACGTAAAGGTCGCTAAAATTAGAAATTAAATGTCAACCAAAAATACCTCCATAAACCAAGTTGAATAGAGGACACTTACTCGCAGCAGGAATCAGGACATTGGCAACAGGTACACTAGCCCCACCGCCCACCCTCAACGTCACATTCCCACCACCGGGTAATTTCCCGGCGTTTTGCGCAGCGAGTTGTTCGAGTTTGGTCCATGTCTCTTCGCGGTCTTTGAGTTTCTTGCGTTCCCTGTGTGATAATACAGGGTGAGTAAATGGGGGAAAGTTGGTATCGGGGAGCGACTAAACTTACATCTGACGGTTTTGCTTGTACTTGTTTGTACACTCGTCAAACAACTTTGGGCTGATTTCCATAAAGAGTTTGAGGGCGTTGTAAACTAGGCCGTGTATAGTCCTAAAACAAATCGCCGTATTGAGCCCAAATGAAATCCAACAAAGATGAGCAGATTCATAGCCTTACCGGTTCCAATGCGTTTTGGAATTTCGGTACAAGGATGAAAACATAATGGGCAGAATCACACTCGCATTATCCCCAATGAGATTAATAATGTAGTCGTTGTTCCAGTAGTAGAGTGCTCGCTCTGCGACCTGTCAAAAACGAAAAAAAAAAATCAGCGGATGTTAAGATATGATGGGTAAGAGACTTTGACGGACCTGGAAATGCGGACTTGATACACAACGAGAGATTTGTTGGAAGAGCGGGACTTGGACTTTGACAAATTCTTGGGGCTCAATTACGTCCAGGATCTCTTCAATCTCGTTTAGGAACATGACCTCCTTGGGACTATTCACTTTAGGCCAATATCGCAAAAGCCCACAAACCACCTGTTTGGAGAGAAAAATCAACAGGTCAGTCAGCCCAACTTTTGTATCGAGTAAGTAGTTGAGCCATTACCTCTTCGGTCAATGCGGGATCCTTCTCCAAAAATTGTACGACGCAGTAGGCCAGTTGAGGGTGGTACAATGTCAATGACTTTGCTTTGTGCAAGGGAATCAAGACCCGGGTCAAAAACACTTTGTGTTCCTCTTTCAGCGGAAGGGCGAACCCGTTAATGATACTGAATAAAAAGGTAAAAGTGTCAATTGATACGCTCTGAAGGAAAGCGACAAATGTCATTTTCTTTACCTTCCAAGAATTTCCAAAAGTTCTGCAATGCCATTGTGTCGCTCTTGCTCATAGATGAATTGGAAAAACACGTTGTTGATCGAGCGCCGAATAAAGGCTCGGAGGTTGAGGAATTTTCCGTAAATGCGGTGAAGGGTAGTCTTCAAGAAATCGCGCTCTCGAGGGTCCTCACTGTCAAAGAGATCCAAGAGCTACATAACGGTGTTTGTTTCAGAGGAAATTTGAGACACGAAATGAAGGTTTCCGTCCAAACCTGCAATATAAAGTGCTGGTCTATGTATTTCTTGGCAATGTTGGTATTGAAATCGGGTGATTCAATAAATCGGAGAAAGAATTCATAGACGATTTGAAGGTGAGGCCATGCCATTTCGAGCACTGGCTCATCTTCCTCCGGGTCAAAAGCGTCTCCACTTGGGTTGACCTGAGGTGGTATAGTACGGAACAGGTTGGTAGAAAACTGTAAAGAGCATGTGAGCAAAAAAGTTTGCGGAACGGTCCCGTACGCAAACATCTTACCATATGTATAACCTCGGGGTAAATAGGTTCAGTAATGACTCCTCTATTGTTGCTAATGTACTCCACTAGCTCAGTCAGTGTCTGCCGCTTGATTTCCTTTCCCTTCAAGTCGGAAAACGCATCATTGAAATCAAAAATGACGTTGCATTGCTGAATCTTTCTAATCAACAGATCCTGGCGTTCCGTTGCCGCGACATCCTTGAATCCAACAAGCTTCTCCAGTTCGACGCGTTCCGTCACATGGAATCGAGAAGATCGCTGGCGACGAGGGGTTTTGCTTATGGGCACCGTGTCCTTTGGCGTATTCTTTAACCGGTTTAGTGGGCCACTCTTTGGCATTTCCTTGTCCAATATTTTGTGACTTCCCCCCTGGGCAGGCTAACATCGCGATGCATGTCAGATTGACTTTTGACACGAAATTTATCCAAAAGCGCGTGACTTACAGGATGGGCTATGGATATTAGAGGTGCCGAGTCCATTTTTGTTTCGTCTTTCTTTGCCACAGACGCGGCAGTCTTTGCTGTGACGGGGTCTTTGCTTAGTCTGTCCTTTGCACTCGGTGGACCTGAGACCGCTGTGGGTGAAGTAGGAGCCGAGGACGACCCAGATGCTTGCCCTTTCTCGAGTTTTAGGTTGCTATTCGGTGCAGCTGCAACTTTATTTGATGGAGTAGATTTGGTAGTGCTGATTGGGACGTTTGTTTCAGGAGCTTTATTTCTGGACAACTAAGAACGAAAAAGAGCATAGGTTTAGTCTCAATGTGCCCTGACATCAACCCAAGACTGCAATAACGCGCATATCCCAAAAGAAGAGCAACTCACAACGCGATTTTTCAATCCTTTCATTGCGGAGTTAACCGGTCCAAGTGAAATTGCCACCACGAACCTCGTACTAGTTAATGTTGAATATTGTTTTAGTTGCCAATGTTTTTCGCATCCAATTGATGATGTAAATTGTACCGCTGAGTACTGGCCCTCCAACTTGCTAATCCCGAAACAATCACTTGCTTTGATAGGAATTATGAAATATCCACCCGCGAATGACAGGAGAAGCGGTCGAGTTGTGTCTTGCAAGGTTTCCTTCCGTCAACAGCCTTTGTAGATGGAAATGAACAAAAGTATTTAGCTTTTGTCTAAAAGGCCCAGGGTCCTTCTTCTCGTCGTCGTTCCCTCGTTCAAGACCGCTATGCCGGCGCCGTTACTTCCTCCCCCGTTCCCCGATTTCTCAATATATATTTCGCAGGGCTCGAATGCGGCTAGCCCGCGAAATGCTTCAAGATGGCGTCGCGCTCGTCCAAAGCCAAACGTGGCCAAAAGGGCTCAGCACCGTATACAAAGGTAAATCCTTGGGATTGCGAAAAACAAACAACTCTTTTTCCAGATTGCCGTATATACACTCGGCGAGATTGCTGGTCGTGCAGGCAACAACTAAATAGGTCGAGAACGGCGGGACCTGGTTTGGTGCATCCGACTAGCCCAATAGTAGTTGTTATGTAATGTCTCATCCAAGGTCCTGCCGCATACCCTTACTTTCGAAGTATATATTCCCTCCGCCCAGATTCTTTGCGTATAGCAAATCAAAGTAGTTCAGCACTCACCTTTTGTAGCGATATCTCCTCGAAAAAATTGCCGCAAGCCTCGTTTGGAGAATCGTTGATGTCCCTACCGATTTCCAGGACGTTTGATGATAGTCGGAAGCAAGCAGCAGCTAGTAGCAAGGTATAAAACGGCTGGAATAAACGGAATCTGGCAACCCAAAAATGGTCCCCCTTTGCAACGCCTGAAGTCAATGAATAGAGCAAACTAATAACAGGTAGAACAACGTTGGTTGCTTATTACAAGACCCTTTAAAAATAGCACAGGATCTTTGGGGGCCTGCGGGGCATTGTTGAGCGTGGCGGGGCAGCACCTCACGTAAGGTCCGTAGAGAAGGAACAACTATGTATAATTATAAGAACAACCTATATGACAAAGCAGCTGGCACCGAGTAGGTGCCCAAAAAGTGGTGGGTGACTATAAGAATGAGTTTAATCAAGGGTCCAACGGGTAGAGTCCTTGGCGGTCGCAGAGTTTGGCATATTGTCTAGTTCTAAACTCTGTCCTTTGGCTTTATTTACTGGCGAATGAAACATAAATCGTGAGCGGCTGATCCCCGGACTGAAAAACCGTGCGAAAAAAAGACTTACATTGTTCTTTCAGTCCCTTTCCAAAGTTGCGGAAGTTGATGATTCCAACGAAAAATGTGGCAATGGATAAAGCTAACGTGATAGCCTCTGCAAAACATCTTCATTAGATCGCCTAGTCACATTTCGGACGAATTTTGGCAAACATACCAAAGAAGGTCAGTGAATTTCGACTGCCTGAATATTTTGGAGAGTCGCCATTCTTGATGACATCAACTAATTTCGATATGAGATACCCGATACCGCCCGAAAGTCCAAGGAGGGTGAGCGTCATGAAGATGTTGTTTTCCCTTCGAATCTGTCATGACGTTAGTTCAATATTTTCTGCAAATGGAGAAAGCAACAGTTTGTGACATACAGCGAAATATGCGAGAATGAGGAGAATGAAGGTGAAAGGAATAGCGATAAGGCCGTGGGTCCAGCGAAGACTTTCGTCCTCGTTGTTTAAAAGTACCAAGACGAGGTACTGAATATCAAAGCCAAGAAAGAAGAATACATCGAGCTTTAGCAGCATCATGTAGATGTGGTACATCTTGAGCCGATCTGATTATAACACGCGATCAGCCACCAAACTAGCATGGTGAACAATGTGAAAGCGGGGAGTACTTACTGCGTACTGTGATATCAGCTCCAAGACTTTTGAAAATGCTCCATCCAAAAACGCGGTACAGACGCTGACTGATGAGAACCCAGCCCAAAGCAAAAATGGACATTGCAATAATGACAATGATTTCTGGCACCAAGGTTGGGTGCGTCGACAACGGGTTGTCCAACCCCAATTTGATGCCAATATCCCGAGCTTGTTTGAATTGCATGAGCGAGTAGCCAAAGAGGGCAACGTTGTATAACGTCGTAGAGACGAGCTGAATCATGGACGACGTGTATACGGCATCGGCGGCAAGGATCCATTGGAAAAATTGGGCAAAAATGAAAAGGACGTGGTAAATGGTGAGGGCGGATACGTTGGGAATAAGTTCGCGCTTGACTTCTGCATCAATGGCGGATGATTCGAGTGTTTTCCGATAGTCACTGTGGATTTTGGCAATGGCGCATTCCGCCAAGAATACAATGACAAGTTGACTTGTCGTCCAAACTATCGCAAACTTTGCCCATCGATCCTTTGGAATCTGTTTGTGGAGATATTCAGTTAGGTTCTTGGGGGGACATTCAAACGTTTTGTTTATAAACAACGTACCATACGAGATCGCCATGATCGATTTATGGGTTGAGCGGGTGCATGGTCGGGAAAGGTAAAGCTTCCAGTCGGTATCCGTTGCAGTGTAGAGTCGTAATTCATCATCTTTTGTGAGAGTCCCGTACTTGAATATGTGGTGTAGTCTATGTAGGTTTCCGCGCCGCCCGAATGTTTGCAGCTTCACCAGCGGAGAATGTCGCCCGCAGAGTGGACCGGCAGACCAAGAAGGGGAAAAGTCTAGCAGCGGGAAAAGAACAGCATTACCAACCCTTTCGTTCGTCTATATGGCTCCCGATTGTTCCTTGGCTCTCTCCAGAAAGGCCAAAAAGTGACAATTCGAAAGCGCTGTGCTTCAAAGTCTGCCGCATGGCGCAAGGGCACGTGACTTCAAAGCCGCTCCAACTCCGCTCCGGCCGCTCCGCACCCGCTCCAAACATGAAACATGAAACTAACAGCTAAAAGCAACGGATACGCACGGATACGCCGAGCAGCATGGCTTAAATCAAACGTGGATGACTTAAATACTCTAAAATACATGTCTCAGATACAAGAGGGGCCTCTATTTCTTACTTCTCCACCCCTTTGCTAACCCGCGGAGTGAGGACGACGACGAGGATGACGAGCTGGACGGTTGTTGTTGGGGAGCGGCCGGCATGGGTGGTTGTGCAGCAGCAGCTTGGTAACGAGAGCTGCCCTGGGAAGAATCAGTACGCTGGAATTGAGAGCGGGGGTTATATGCGGGTTCCGTTCGCTGGCTCTGGGGAAACGACCGCGAGCCTTGTACGAGGTCCGGTCGGGATAGCGAGCGTGGGGGTGGGGGACTAGATCGTTGGGAAGACCCTCGTTCCTGTGATGGTGGTGGTGGGCTAAAATTCCTGCGGGCTTGCGATACCGTGCCGGGAGCTATCCAACGTTTCGTGAATTAGTATGGTGCGCTGCAACTGGTAAAGGTCCTGTTCCCTACCCGGCACTCTTTCACGATCCGGATCCCGATCCCGGTCTCGCGAGGAGGTTGAACGTATGCGATTGTCTTCGGTGGATGACGATTTAACGGGCCGTGCCAGTGTGCTTCGATGCAAAACTTTTAGCTGCTCGACAAAAATATGGGGATGAAGAATGCGTGTCGTTCCTAAAAGGCACCTTGAGTAAAAAGATGGAACTGGAACGGATCCAAGTCAACCTACCGAGAACCACCTCCTTATCAAAGATCCTGGAGACGTCGTTGCAGACTTTCACTTCCGTCGGGGTAACCCCTCCCAAAAAGAAAACAAAGGTTCTGGGCCCGCTAAGTTTCCTCTCGCCTGTGGGTGCGGCGTTGATTGCGCTGTTGGCAGTGGCGGAAACCACAGCCCGTCTCGTGGCCCATGAAGCCTTGCTTCGAACAGAGGCTGTGGGACTGGCAACATTCCAACTCGATGGCCTCTGATCGGCATCCAGCGCGGCTGCCCGAACGTAAGGAAACACCTCTTCATTGAGCCGCCCCTTGAAGTGATCCTATTGAAACAGGTGAGCCGAGGAGGCAACGTTGTAAAGCAAATGTTGGGCGACGTACCGTCAAGACATTTTCTAATAGCGGACTGAATCGCTCATCCTCAAATCTATTCTCCTTGACCTTTGGCTTAGTGTCCAAAATCTATTATTGATTGATGAGAGATATGATAAAGTGGTATATAGCAAGCTGCAAACCTTTTTGTTGGCCCGAGCCTTTGACATGCTAGCGCTCAGTCGAATGCCCAACATACTAAGATTATGCACAGCCTGCTGTTCCTCCATGGTCAGCTTGGCTCTGTCAACGAGTCGTTGTCGCTCCGTATCGCTGACACCATTCTTGGAGATGATGTACAGCAAAATCAACCGCAGTTTGTCTTCATGTCTATTGGGGCGTTAGGAACTAGTTTTCGACACCACACAACAACTACACTAACCCGACGCGTGGGTTCTCAACCATTGATTGTATGTCCAACATGTTCAAACGGCACGGCTTCCCCTCTGCATTCTCTCCAGTAGCGAGCTCTTGTTCGACTTTGGCCAATGGACCCAAGTCACGTTCTGTGTACTGCCGCATGGCATCCTGGCAAAGGGTTGTGTGGCGAGACAGCTGTAAATCACAAATTAGCCATGCGAAAGACCCTTGGATAGGACAGGCAGTCACTGACCAGTTCTTTGGTCTCCTGATACTCTGGAAGATGCGCAAGGGTGTCTTTCAGCTGGTTCAGTTTGCCATCGGTTGACCCATCCCTACACCACATTCAGTAATCGTGACTTTAGCGCACACGAAAAGGTCCATACTGTTTTCCACCACCGAGTTGGAATGCAGCGGCCTTGTTTTCCGACGTAAACGTCTTCACCATCTGAGCGAGCATCTCCATCACTTCGGCAATGTGATAGTATCGGATTTGATTCTGTGCCGTAGATATTTTAATAGTGCCATTACGCCGCAAAGGTACGCCAAATAGCATACCCAAACTTTGTCCTTTTCATCCAAAGTAGTCTTCTCTCCTTTCTCATTTCTGGGAATGGAACGTCAAACCAACTTCGGGCTAGAATGGGGCCGCAACACGTACATAAAGTTCCAGTCGTCCATAGTCAAAACATCACCAATGAACGCTTGATATGAGAATTGATGTACCAGGGGGGAAATGATGTCGTTGGCACGATCCATGATAAGTATAGTGGCTGGTGGTTTCCCAGCAACAAGAAGTTTTGGATCATTGCGAGCTGCCTCATCCAACTCTGCTTGGAGGATATATGCCAGTTGCCTAGAGACGCTGTCATCTGATTTTCCATCCGGCTGGCAATACCGAATCTGAGGATTTTCGCCCAATGATGCCAGCACAGACGTAATCTAGCAAAGACACCATGCATGACGATGAGCTTTACTTTGCAACTTGAAAGAAGACTCGGGCCCCTTACCCGTTTGGCAACTTTTTCGAGTTCATATTTGCGCAGTGATGGTGAAGTGGCGTTATACAAGCATCCCAAACCGGCGGCGGCGTTGACGGTAAACACGTATGGTTCAAGGGCTAAGTCGCGGAGGTTAGTGCTGTTCAAGTCAAAAGATACAGGGGTGGGATCCTCACGAGAAAAGTCGACATTAAGCTCTTTGATGTTTCTGATGTACTGCGAGACCTTGGCTGTGCGAAGCGACTTGAATAGCGTGTCGGGGATGGCTGCGTATCGTTGTTAACACGGGTCAAAAGCACAAGTACCGAGAATAACATACTGCTGCAGGTAAAGATGTGCACGGCAGCATAGGGTGGTTTGGGTCCTGTAAAGTCATCGATGATGCGCTGAAAGGCGACAGGTTCGGCAGTAATGAAATATATCACTTCGCGGTCTGGGTATGGCTGCCGGCGAAGATGCAGGCCTTCCACCGCTAGGACGTGTGCATTAGCTTCAATCAGCTCATTCCCCCCTCATCCACAGGTGGCCATACATATAACATGCTCGTCCTGCAGGTCCGTTGGTCGGCAAGCAGAGTTCAAGATGCGCAACGCCTCGTCGTCGACGACCATGACCTTCCAGCGAGCAGCCGGCTGGACAAGCCGGACCATGCTGTCCAACAGCTCTTTTTCCCCCGAGAGTTACTACATATTCTCTGGAATCAAGTCAAGGCGGTGTCTTACTGTCGCGTAGGAGGTCCTTCAGTGTCATGATGTTGCTAATGGAATAGAAGCAATCCTCATGACAATTTGAAGTTTGAGCCACTGCCCAAGCGGCGCCAAAGTTCATATCGTGTCATGTTGCCATGCCAACATGGAGGAGGGGCAGTCTGGCCGAATTGGACGCTCCACGCCCAACGTGAAATCGACATCCGACCGATGAATCCTCACCAACTGTCCGGTCTCCCGCTGTCAACACACAGTACAGATCGCCCCAGTATCCTCTCCCGCAGCGACGCTTCCAAACCAGCTTTTCCGTTCGCTTTTTCGAACATTTCTGGATTGCACCTGCTACCCTCTCGGGCAACAGACGTGTCCAGTATCAGCAGCGGCGGGGGCACAAGGGCCCATAGAGGGCGTTTCTGGTCTACTGCAAAGCCTGATTACGGCTTGCGGAATCCCATTCTCGCAGCGTTCGGTGGTATAAACTCAGGTTCGGACGCTGTTCCGAGATAGAAGACTCAGTAGCGACAATCTTCTAACTGACCTTTGCAGTATCCTCCACCACTCCTGTCGACCAATCCAGCCTTTTCTTCATCAGCTCTGATTTCATTCGAACGTAAGACTCTTTTGTGATTTTGCGAGAATAATGGCGCCGCCAACTTATAGAATTGCTTCCAGGATGAAAGCGGAAGCATCATTGGGAAGTGTGGTTGGAGCGGCGGTCAAGGTTTCTAGTATTATCGAAGAACTGGGATATGCCGCAACAGCGTCCGCTTCCGTTTTAAAGCAGTTGCTGCAACGGATCGGCCGTCCCGCAGGGGAACTACAGGATGAGGAAATTGCAAATGTCCTACTCATGATGATTCGCACCCGGGAATCTATCGGTAACAGCAACGAAACACGAGGAATGGCTTCATCTCTTTTTGACGAAATCGGGGCCAGCCAGTCGACCGACCTCCGGTCCTGGGATATTTCCGTGTTTGCTTCTGTTGTGGCAGAGGGACGGTCAGAGTCAGATCTGGCGGAGATCTTCCGCAAGTGCGATTCGGCTGAAATGAAAATCTCAAGTCCCGACGATTTGGACGTTCTTGTGCAATTTCATCTGCATTTCACCCAGGAGCCATCCGAGTTTCCAATTGAATCTTTTGTCGTTCCTTGGGATCACCCCGCTGCGCAGCTATCAGTTTTGAAAACCGCGATCCTGCACAAGCCAGACGTATTTTCGCTTCGCACAACTCTCCACTACGCCATACCCCCTACCGAGACACTGAACGCCTCTGCTCCATCCCAAAATGTACCCGCTAATTGCATCGACTTGATAGAGGCGCTATTGAGGACTTCGGATGCAAATCTCGAGGATGTAAAGACTATTTTCGACAATTTCGTTCAGCACTGCCCGGAATACTTCATTTTATCTCTATGTCAAATTACGATACCATGGAGCAACCTCGCAAAAGAGTATGCTTCTAATTTGACCATGATGTTTTTGAACGGCCACCCGCAATCATCTTTTGTGCTGCCACATCTCTGGAACGCCAACAAGCAACTGGCCATTAGTGGAATACTGCATCTGTACAATCAAGATCCCAGCCAGATCTCTCGCATTCTTGACGTTGCGCAAGAGATGCGCGCCCTATCCCAAATCCTAAAGCTCCAACCTTACTCTTTTACGATTGATCTAGCCGCGCTGGCGTCACGGCGAGAGTTTTTAAACCTTGAAAAATGGCTTCAAGATCATCTGATCGAAGGAGGCGATCAGTTTGCAAACTCATGCTTGTCTTTTCTGCGAGAAAAGGTGGGTTTGTCGCAACGAGCAGATGCTGGAAAGGGCCGGATGGTACCACTCTCTTTGGACGTGCTGGCAACGTTCTTGAGAGTGCTGCACGCAAATACCGCTAAATTGAACAGTTTACAAGCCGAAGAATTAAAGTCAGTCACGAGTATGTCACTCCATGCCCATCCCAGGCTTCTCAACGCAGCGTCACTCGAGGACAGCAGCCGAATTGCTAGCTCTTTCGCCGAAGATGTCGAGGAAGAGGCAAATTCGTACTACGAGAAGATCTACAAGGGAGAATTGACTATCGAGCAAATTGTGGAGCTTCTTCAGCGGTTTCGAACGGCTGCTGAACAGAGAGATCAGGACATTTACAAGTGCATGGTCCGCAACTTGTTTGACGAGTACAAGTTCTTCTCTCGCTATCCCGAGAAGGAGTTGGGAACCACGAGCGTTTTGTTCGGCGCCTTGATCCAGCATCAGATTGTTACGTCAAGGGCCCTCGGTGTTGCATTGCGCTATGTGCTTGATGCCCTGCGGCAACCTATCGGCTCGAGGCTGTTCAAGTTTGGAGCCAAAGCTTTGATGCAATTCCAAAACCGTCTAGGTGAATGGCCCCAGTATTGCGCTCTTCTTTTACAGATAGATCACCTGCGCCAAGAGCTTCCTGACCTGGTTCAGTTTATCCATTCTCGCCAGAGGGCGGCGGAGGAACAGCAGCATGCAACGAGCGAGCACCTCAGCACAGAAGCGTCGTTGGTATTGACTGCCGGGCAATTGCCGGATCCTATTGAACACGCCGTTGCCGCTGTGGAAGCACCGATTTTCACAGCTTTACGTTTGGATACCCTGTTGGATGCCGCCTCACAGGGTGCTGTGGAACTTCCTTCCGAAAGCGTGCAGGATCGGATTTTATTCATTGTGAACAATGTATCGTTCGCAAATCTAGAGCAGAAGGTCACGGAGATGAAAGAACTTCTCAAAGAAAGTTATTATCGATGGTTTAGTCACTACATTGTCGTGAAGCGAGCAAGTATTGAGCCGAATTTCCACACTCTGTATGTGGCCTTCCTGAACGCTTTGAGTCGCCGCAATCTGTACAAAAATATTTTGCACGAGACATACTTGAATATTCGGATTCTAATAAACTCTGACAAGACTCTCACCTCGTCGCAAGAACGCTCGTTGCTCAAAAATCTGGGAACATGGCTGGGTACCATCACCTTGGGCAAGGATAAACCAATCAAGCACAAGAATCTTTCCATCAAAGATTTGTTGTTGGAAGGGTACGACAGTGGACGCCTGATTGCAGTTATCCCATTCGTCTGTAAAGTTTTGGAACAGTGCACATCCAGCAAAGTTTTCCGGCCCCCAAATCCATGGTTGATGTCCAACTTGCGGGTCTTGGCTGAGTTGTACAACTTTGCGGACCTGAAGTTGAACTTGAAGTTTGAAATTGAGGTTTTGTGCAAAAACATCAAACTTGATGTGAAAGATTTGACGCCCACCAAAATTCTTCACAACCGACCAGCCAAGACCACTGTTGCTCCCCCCATTGATGCTACTTCTGTTGACTTGACTGCCAAGGGATCGATGCAGCCATCTGCATCACAGGAGCTTTCGGATTCTTCGCGTATGTACCAATCACAACAAATGGCAACTTCTCAGATGGGCGAAAGTCTGACGGGGGCTGGTGCCAACTTGTCCACTCAAACGGGCTCGGTGTTCAACGTCGACCCGCAAGATCTGGGCCCAGATGTTGGTATTTCGCTGCCAAACCTGTCAGCATACATTACCTTCAATCCCAGCTTCTCCATCTTCAACTCACAACCATCTCTCAAACGCATTGTGCATATCGCGATTGATCGCGCGGTCCGTGAGATCATCGGTCCAGTGGTCACTCGCAGTGTCACTATTGCTGGCATCGCCACCCGCGAACTAATTCTGAAGGATTTTGCGCTGGAACCGGATGAAGCAAAGATGCGAAAGTCTGCGCATTTGATGATTTCGAACCTGGCAGGCTGTCTTGCTTCCGTCTCATCACGGGAGCCACTTCGGGTTGCCATGATGACGCACCTGCGGACCTTGTTGGTACAAAACGGATTTACGGAACAAACTATGCCCGAGCAAGCTGTGTACATGATTGTCGCGGACAATTTGGATCTTACATGCTCAGTTTTGCAAAAGGCAGCGGCGGACAAGTCCATTCCTGACATTGATGATGCGCTCGCGCCAGCGTATGTCAGCAGGCGAAAACATCGTGAGCGGAGCACCCAACCCTTTTATGACATGGCCGTCTACGCTGCATCTCGGTATCCATCGACATTGCCCGAGAGCTTGCGTTTGAAGATTGGCGGATTGTCAGTCGCCCAGATGCGAGTTTACGAAGAGTTTGCTCGTGTGCAGCAAGCGAGCTACATTGATGCCGCAGACAAACCACGAACATACAATGGACTCCGAGCAGAGATGGCCGGAGATTTGACTATCCAGCCGCATGATGGCCTAGCGCATGCACGTCAATTGAGCGTCGACTCTTCATTTGTCGGCACCCAGCATTGTCTGGACAAGGCCAAAGAGTGGCAAGCCTCCGTGGAAAAGTTGAAGACCGATGAAGCTGAGACTTCACAGGCTGATTTGTTTGTCAACGATGATGTTCAGCAACTACTTGGCGACATCGACGGATTCCTGATTCAACTCAGTGGACGCGAGGATCTCAAGCTTGTTCTTGCTCAAAAAGTTGTTCAGATCATGTACAACGATGAAGACCGAAGTACCCAGCAAGTATTTGCCTCCATTTTGGCAAAGATCTGTGAGGGGTCCAAGAAAACCTCTTCAGAGATTCGAGAATGGTTATTGTATCAGGAAGACGATCGAAAGTACCGCGCCATCCCTATTTTGTCGTTCTTGACGTTCAAGATTATTGAACCATCCGTTCTGGATATGCAGCTGGCGCGCCTGATTGAGTGTGGACAAACCAATGTGCTGAAGTTCACCATCACCCTTCTTTCCAAGCTGTTGGAAGTGGAGACTTCGGTTGTTCTTCGTAGTGATTTCCTCAACAGCTTTGAGATGCTGGACAAGATGCTTCAGCAAGGACGCCTGTCGGAGAGGTAAATTACGAACTGGCATTCACTGCATTCCCTTGCTTGAGGCTCACTTCTTCCCTTACAGTGACGCTCAGAATTTCGAGGAGATGAAGAAAAACATTCCCTACGTTTCGGTCCGCCATTTGATGGCTAAAGATGCCGATAGTCACAAAGTGCGAAGCCATCTCGTTTCCATCTTCCGGGATTGGATGACCGTTTTCTACCATCCCGCATCAAACGAAAAGTCGCATGCGGTGTTCATTCAGCAGGTAAGCACATAGTTTGTTTCGAGTAGAGTACAGTGACTTACTCGTATTGCAGCAAATTCAGCAGCAGGGCATCCTTCGTGCTGAAGCGATTTCTCCATTGTTCTTCCGCATTTGCACCGAAATTTGCGTCGAGTCGTATATGAACGAAAAGCGTACACATGGCGGTTTTCCAGCCCAGCCACTACAAGCGGCTGATGCATTCGCCCGATTGATTGTGCTGTTGGTCCGATTCCACGTGGACCCATCAGGAGTGGACAACAACCACGCACGACTCAACTTGACGGCCAAGATCTTGTCCATCATTGTGTTGGTTCTTGTTCATGCCCACGAGCAGCAACAGGCGCAGTTCAACCAGAAACCATTCTTCCGCTTGTTTTCTACCCTTCTGAACGATTTGCACATTTTCGAAAACAGCCTGCAACCCATTTACATTCAAATTCTCTCCGCCGTTAGCAACACGTTCCACACCCTCCAACCATCGTTCTTGCCTGGCTTCACCTTTTCTTGGGTCCAACTGGTCTCGCACCGATATTTCATGCCAAAGTTGTTGCTGGCTGAAAGTCAAAAGGTATTTACTCTTTTACTGAAGCGTATTTCATGCAGCATGTTGAAACAATCTCCCATAGTTTTGGCCATTCTTTCAACGCCTGCTAGTGGACTTGTTCAAGTTTTTGGGGCCATTACTCGCTCATCCTACGCTCCCCGACACAGTTCGCGCACTTTATCGGTCCACTCTGCGACTGTTGCTGGTTTTGTTGCACGATTTCCCAGAATTCCTGTGTGACTACCATTTCAGCTTTGTCGATTTCATTCCTCACAACTGCGTTCAACTTCGCAATCTGATTCTGAGCGCTTTCCCCCGGAACATGCGGTTGCCGGACCCGTTTACGCCCAACCTCAAGGTTGATTTGCTCCCTGAGATCAACCAGCCACCCCATGTCCTGTCCGACTATACCAGCACACTGATACCCAACAACGTAAAGGCAGATGTGGATCAATACCTGAAGACGCGCGGGCCAAACTCGTTCCTTCAAGAGTTGCCGTCCAGACTTGTCAAGTCTGTCGATGAGGCGACCGGTGAAAAGTCGTACAACACATCGCTGATGAATGCTCTTGTTTTGCACGTTGGTGTACAAGCCATTGGACCCACATCGTCCAAACCTTCCCAGGGACCTTTACCCATCACACATACCGCCCACATGGATATCTTTCTTCAGCTTGCGTCGGATTTGGACACTAATGGTAACGTTTTTGACCTGAGTTTCCATTCATGTGATATTTCAAGTTTGCTCATTTCTTGAATGCAGGCCGTTATGCGTTTTTCAATGCAATCGCGAATCAGCTCCGGTATCCCAACAGCCATACGCACTTTTTCAGCTGTACATTGTTGTTTTTATTCGCCGAATCTAGCGAGGAAATTGTCCAAGAACAGATTACTCGGTACGTTCAAGTTTCCTTTTTAAGAGATCAATGATCTTTTGTATGCTAAGAAATCTTATTTCAGGGTTCTGATTGAGCGCTTGGTTGTAAATCGTCCCCACCCCTACGGTCTCCTAATCACCTTTATCGAACTGATCCGCAACCCCCGCTACAATTTCTGGGAACACACCAACTTTATTCGCTGCGCTCCCGAAATTGAACGGTTGTTTACCAGCGTTGCCAAATCCATCAACCAGTCATTGCAGCGCTCGCCGCCGCAATAATCACCGACTTTTCCTTTACCTATTCTTGTTTTCTTGTTGTGTATCGAGGCTCATTGAAACCACCCACACACACACACACACTTTGTATTATATTTTTTAAAGTTTATTTAAAGTTTTATAGATTGTCACTTATACGTTCTTTCTTCTACAGCTGTATTGAATTTCTTTGGTGTTTGTGTCGACCCAAAGCAGGTCTGATAGGCCTGAGAAAACATTGTAAACAAATCGCGGAGTTCGACCAACTCTCACCTGTCCAACCTCAAAGATCACCACGCATCGCATGCGAATAATAGGGACAGGAATTGACCTGTGCCATCTCCCCCACCTCTCTTCCCTGCTAACCCGTCGATCCCCTCTACGGCTCGCCCGCCGTATCTTTGGTCCAAAAGAGTACGACCTCTTCCTGGACACATTTTCGGGATGCCACCAGCAGCAACTCGAGGCGCGGTTTGAGACGAGTACGCTCTGGACACACTTACCCGTTCAACAAAAGAGATTGGTCACGTATCTGGGCGGACGGTGCGCTTTACCTCTGTTTTTTACTCTTATGATTGGGTTGCTCATGGTTTATGTTAAAGGTGGGCAGCCAAGGAAGCAACCATTAAAGCCCTATACCCATACGACAAACTCTCCGCCAAGGATGTAGTTATTCTCAAACGTCAAGGTATGAATAGTCTTTTACGTCAATCCTACTATGACATCTCAACTTGATGTTCCAGGCAAGCCGTATGCGGAATTACCCCCGCACGTAATCACAAAAGAAGGCATTGATGCAAGTCATATTTCCATTTCGCATGATGGCGAGTATGCGGTTGCCATTGCTATTCTGGAGGGGACTCCCCCTGTAGACAAATGCCCTAATCTCATCAGTCTGGACTGAAAAGGACCAGGGACCGTTGATGGCATTCATTGACCGGATGGCAAGCTTCACCTACGAGGATTCCGTATCGATATGGGTTGCGCACCATTTTCGGCGATGGCAACAGAGTTTGGATCTGCATTCTGATTCCCTGAAAGCAGACGGATACCAATGGAGCATAACGTGCATGTTCTAAATGTATAACTTAAGATCTCAAATTGATAGAGGAAAGACTGGGGAAGTAATAGCTTCCTTCTGCCAAAAATCTTGATCTCCAAAAATTATCTCTCTTTGAGAGGCTCTCTTCATCTTTCATTGATCAAATTTGACTGTATTTCGCACAGTCGTTCTGTTTTGGCACCGTTCTCTGGTCGAAGTTAGCAGCTTCCAACCACTGTGCCACATACATGTGGAAGGCCAACTGGTGACCTCCAAACCCGAATTTCACTAAGTTTTTGCCCAGTCAATCACGGACGATAGAATTTGTATCATGGCCCAAAAGACAGCAGGCAGCAGCTTGGCCCCTTGCGAATACAAGGTCAGCTCATTTTTCCTCATTCTGACACAATTTGAAACTGACTGTGGTTTTGCACTCAGACTGGCAAAGCACTGGGTCAAGGAAGTTATGCCACCGTCAAGGAGGCCGTCAAGGTTGTAAACCAAGATATCTCACTGGGATGATTCTTCAAAGTCTTATGCAAATTGGAAAAGATTAGCACTGGGGAGCGATTTGCGTGCAAGGTTATCAGCAAGCGATTGATGCAAGGCCGGGAACACATGATCCTTAATGAGATTGAAGTATTGAAGAAGGTATCAAAGGGACATCCCAACATTGTGACATTATGGGACTGTAAGTGATGGTTTATTGAGGGAGCTACTGGTATGTAGATGCTGATGATGATACATTGACAGATTTTGAAACACCCAACAACTGTGAGTTGCTGGAAACGTGACGGAATGGGCCATATTGTTTATGTGATGTGATAGTGTACTTGGTGATGGATCTTTGCACGGGAGGCGAGCTTTTCGATCGGATTTGCGAAAAGGGCAGTTTCTTTGAGAATGATGCTGCTGAAATTGTGCGGGTTGTCGTGGACGCGGTGGCCTATCTGCATGAGCAATCCATAGTACACCGGGACATCAAGGTGCGTTGTGGATTTGATGAGGGAATGACAAAACATCTAAGCGCAACTTTTTTTTACGAAGCCCGAAAATTTGCTCTTCAAGACAAAAAACACATTAAGTGACTTGGTCATTGCTGATTTTGGATTGTCCAAGATTATGGATCCGGAGAAGTTCGACGGGCTCATGACTACATGTGGAACTCCGGGATATATGGCCCCAGGTATTTCCCGTGCATTGACATGGTGCATTTTGCATTTGGTGCATAACCGGCAACCATATTGACGATTCGGTTGATAGAAATCATACAAAAGAAGGGTCACGGCAAGCCTGTAGATCTGTGGTCCATCGGGGTATTGGCATACTTTTTGTAAGTTCATTGACCATGTATCATCAATTCGGGCAAATCATTTCTGACCAAAAGTCTACCCAGGCTGTGTGGTTACACCCCTTTCGACTTTGAAATCAACTCTCAAGCGGATGAGCTTGCAAATATCTTGGCGGGGCAATACAGCTTCTCGTCGGAATACTGGTACGAGGTCTCAGATTCAGGTAAGATTGCCGAATCCGTTCATCATCCGCTGGGGTATTGTTGACAAATCCCTTCTTTACAGCTAAAGATTTCATTCGAAAGCTTCTACTGGTGGATCCGGCCGCGCGAATGACGGCTAGCGACGCACTCAAACACCCATGGCTGGCCTCTGTGGTGTCCAATAATGCTGCGCTACCCAAGCGAAAGCCAACAGTGGATCTGCTCCCTCAAGTCAAGGAACGGTTCAACGCCCGTGGCATGTTTCGCAAGGCCGTTGATGTGGTCAAGGCAGTCAACAAGCTTGCCCAATCTCCACATGGATCTGCGATCAATATGGATCCATCGCAGTATCAACCGGCAGCAGAAGAGAATGAAAATGGCAATCTGATGGTTTTGCAGAAATAGGGTGGCCGACATTGATTTCCGCTTCCTTTGTTTGTAATTTTGGGACGCTTGTTCTTTTCTCATATTTTTTTTTAATATCTATTTTCATACCTAATCATCCTCCATCGGCTCATCGATCTTTTTGTCTTGTTGCCCTGGGGGAAGGCGATCCAGGACCGTGGCTGCCTGCTCCCCCCTCGGTCCACCGTCTATTTGACTCCTGGGCAATTTGAGCGATGCACGTTGACGGTGCCTTCCTTACTCGAGGACTAGGGGCATCCCTTCATGAATTCCTGCCCTGCCCCGCTCCGCCCAACGAGTCCTCTTAAGTATAAGTAGCAATGGTAAAGTATGTATATAGGAAATCCTCGACGCGTCGTGGAAGAATGGCTTAGTCGCGCGTCGCAGGCGGTTTGTCACGACTTGGCGGAAATCAAGCGCTGGAAGAAACACGCGGTGTCGCGCCGGCCTCCGACTGGCCACCCTGTTGTTCGTTGTTGTTCGTATCATATGGTTGCTTTGATCCTTGGGGGTTTACTGTTGAGCGAGGGCTTCCAGTAGGGTATACTTGTACTTATTCGCAGACCCCAGGCCAGAAACAACGTCCATCCTATATATACATTCATCCCTCGACCGGCGACCCGCACTGGGGACAAACTACCTTACCACTTGATTCGACCAGAGATACATCGAGGGAGAGGGATTGGGTGAACGAGAAAAAAAGGACACAATGGAATTCATCACCCAACAGCAACAGCATCATGACCAGCAACACCATTTGCAAAAGGAGCAACTGCCGCCCAACTTGATTGCCATTGCAAAGGCCACAGAACCAGATCAAGCACTCCTCTCTGACGAATCGGCATCCCCGCCCCAAACGCCTCTGAGCACCCCAGGCACGGCCGAGTACCTCTCCTCCTCGCCTTTCCACTATGAGTATGCGGCCAAGCTCGGTGACCCCAAAGTCACTACATCAAATCTCACCGCTGCAGCCAGTCTGCACACTCCCATCTCTCCGGAAACAGACTCTGCGGAAACGACGACGAACGATGGATCGCCCAAGAAAAAGCGACGCGGGCCATTGAATGCGCGACCTGTCTACTCTGGCGATTTCGAGCCTGAACGTCACTTTTACCCTCGCGTCCTGAACGCCAATATCCATCCTCTGGTGGCCTCCTTCTTTTCCCTCGGCAACGAGCGTATCATTGCTCGATACACCCATCTCAACCCTCAGGTCAACCTCGAAGCGTTGCGCGGAATCCTGAGTTACAAGTCGAAATATTTCCGTTGGGCTGGTTCCGATCTTTTTAACGTCACGACATTTAACGGTCAACGCCAAATGATTATCGTTGAGACCAATTCGTGTCCATCCGGACAAAAATCCATGCCGTTGCTCTCGGATCCTGAAGAGCTTGGCGGATACGGCGTAGTCATTGATTTGACCTTCAAGGAATTGATTCTTCAGGTGGATAAAAGCATTGGTGATCTCGCCGTGGTGTGCGACAAAAACATGATGGAGGCGAGTGGATACGCGGCTGTTATTGCAGAATCGACCGGAGAACGCGTGTGGCTCGCCGAATACTATACGGATGATACGGACCCTCCGGTTCGATGGACCGACGGGCTCATGTACATCAGAGATGAAAAGAAGGGTGAGTCTTTTTTTGCGTGAGTTATTCCAGAGTCTATGGCGGCTCATAGTTCTCTTTTTAGAATGGCATCCCATCCGAGCCTGCTTTCGCTACGTTACTCAAAAACCATGGAACAGGTTTCCCATCAACGCGAAAACGCTGATTCTAAACGATGTAAGACCTTTGTGTGTGTGCTCTTATGGTCAAAAGCGAGATACTAATTAGTGCTGCCTCAACAGGTGGTATCATGCCTCGCCGGCGGTCGCAACAAGATGATGGCTGACAGGGCCTATGATTTCTTGAATGCCGAACTGGCCGGTACCGGGCTCGCTGTGCGTGTTCCAGAAACCATCCGGAACGTTACCCGGAACGAGATTCCTCTCTGGATTCAAAGCATGGGTGGCCACGGGGTCATCAAAGTACCCTACTCCAATGCTGGTAGGTTTGGACTCTTGGCCTTTCATCCCCAACAACTTGACATCTGACCGTGACTATGTAGGTCAAGGAGTGTATACCATTACCAACCCATCCGAGTTGCAAGCGTTCATGGATTCGGCCCAACACTACGACAAATTCATTGTCCAATCCCTGGTCGGTAACGCGTCTTGGTCGAGCGTCACTCAGACGGGCCGATTTTACCACGTCGGTACCATTCCCAACAAGAAGAACCATACCTTTGTCAGTGACCTCCGCATGATGGTCACGGCCAACGCAGATGGATTCCGGCCCGTGGCCTGTTACGCGCGACGCGCCCGTAAACCTCTTCTCCGACACTTATCCGACGACCCTTCCATCTCCTCCTGGGAAATGCTGGGAACCAATCTCAGTGTCAAAGTGGATGACGAATGGACGACGGAAGCGCAGCGGTTGTTGCTGATGGATCGCAAGGACTTTAATCAGCTTGGGATCGGGGTGGATGATTTGATTGATGCCTACATTCAAACGGTTCTGAGTGTTATTGCCATTGACAAAATGGCTTGTCGGTTGGTCAAGAAACCGGCTGGGGCACCCACTGATTCAACTGACACTTTCCGAACCGAAACCGAATTCGATTTCGAGTTGTTTGAGGCACTCAACCCCGACAAGGCCCTACTTAGCGAAATATTTCACTGGAAAGAACATCAAGACCAACCCAAACCCGATACCCATTGATGACTTTGTTCCGCTGGCCGACGATGATATCTTACTCTCTTTCTTACATACAAACAGCCCGATGGGCCCATCAGCGCCAAAACATTGTAAACAGTCTTTGCTGCTTTTTTTTTCAAATTCACGAGAAAATTTTGGGCTCCCCCCGATGGAGCCATGCACTCTTTGATATCTTTGTATGTAACCCATATTGCATAAAATAACCAATGGCATTTGCCCCACATATCTAAAAAATATCCCAGCTGGACAGTTCCTTCACGCGGCGGGAATGGTTTTAAGAGGCTCCGCTGCTGACATGAGTGAGAGTCACGTGTCGCGCGGCCGCTACCTGGTGCAGCTGCGACCCATTTCAACGTCAGCTACCCAGAATCCATCTTGCAAATCTCTCCGGCTCACCAACCAGCGTACCCTCCGCAACACATTTCCCCGCTGCTCGCCCGCAACCCGGAACACTTGACTCTACAGACATTTCGTCTTTGTAACCGCCACTAGCTCCCATAAGTTGCTGATTGACGCCCCCGCAAGGTCCGCCATCTCCATCCACTTTACCTGTAAGTCGCGCCAAAATCTACCGTTCTGAGACCGGCCGGTATGCTCTCAAACAGTGCACTTCAATTTCAAATTGATGAAGCATGAGACGGCAAATCTAGCAATTTGTTGCGGAAGTGGCAGGCCGCAGGCACGTCTCAGTAGGCGTTGAACATATGACTAACTCAGATTTGTCCTGCAGTTTCATCACCTCGTCTGTCATCATGAACCCCGAATAGTGAGTACCGCCAACACTAATGCTAGACGAGCATGGCAAATGATGTTATGACCTGGGACGTGTCGTACTAAATGTAATTTCTCTCGTCTATAGCGACTACCTCTTTAAGCTTCTTTTGATCGGTGACTCTGGTGTCGGCAAATCTTGCTTGCTTCTGCGATTTGCTGTAAGCTCTTTTTTTGGGGTCTCGAGACCAAATTTATGAGCCCTGATTGACAGATTATTTTTAGGACGATACATACACCGAATCTTACATCAGTACCATTGGCGTTGACTTTGTAAGCAATGTCCCTCTAAACTGTTTTTTTATTGGCACTCACTGACTTTTATGCATCCAGAAAATTCGAACGATTGAATTGGAAGGAAAGACTGTCAAACTTCAGATTGTACGTTTCGGAAAGAACGAACCAACCGGTGCTTTTATGTTGACTATTTTTTTACTTGACAGTGGGATACCGCCGGTCAAGAGCGTTTCCGTACCATCACTTCGTCATACTACCGTGGTGCCCACGGCATTATCGTCGTGTACGATGTGACAGATCAAGATACTTTCACGAATGTGAAGCAATGGCTGCAGGAAATTGACCGATATGCCTGTGAAGGAGTCAACAAGCTGTTGGTTGGTAACAAGAGTGATTTGACCACCAAGAAGGTTGTTGAGTACAACACTGCAAAGGTATGCTTGGCTGTCGTGCAAACATTTTGAGGGTCACATTTTTAAACGATGCTGCTCCGGTTATTAGGAATTTTCCGACCAGCTGCAGATTCCTTTCTTGGAGACAAGTGCCAAGAACGCCACCAACGTAGAGCAAGCTTTCTTGACAATGGCCAAGCAGATCAAGGACAGGTATGTTTGCTAGTCATTTCAGTCGCTACACGAAAAGTTTGTGGTTATTGACGGATTCTGTGTAGGATGGGAAGTTCCGCTTCTGCCGCTCCCGCCAACAAGGCAAATGTCAAAGTAGGAGGTGGCGCACCAGTGCAAGCTGCATCAGGCGGTGGCTGCTGCTAGTTTTTCCCCCGCTCCCCTTTTAACCCCCCCAACTTTTCTCGAATCGAGAGACTGGCTGGTAGCAGATTTTTACTATTCTTTTTTGTCATATTACGAAATCAGAGTGGTCTTGACGGGCCGATACATAATCATCATTTTTTCTTTTTACTACCAAGTAGCCATTTTTGGACTACTGGATTGGGGTTCGTAAACTGACCTGATAAAATGACTGAAAGATATCATAAAAGACAAAACATTCGAGGGAAAATATGTGTATTGATCAGTATCCTGAAAATCCTTCATCCCCTCCGCTATTTCGGCCAAACCATAAAACCATAGATCTGAAAAAAAGTACCCATCAGTTTCCAGCACACTTTTTTCGGTAGCAATCATGGCAAAATATGAGACGTACGAGACAAAAATTAATGCGCTCTGCGTGATCACACATCCCCCAAAGTAAAACGCATCACCCTCCAATTTCGGAATGATATACTTCATTGCTGCAATAGCCTACAATACCAACTTAGGCCTTTGTCTATTGACTTTGGGGAAGTAAAAGAGACGCTTACCACTGCACCGAGGAAGGATCCGATGGCCATTGAAACCCCCACGAATGCCCACGCGCGAGCCTTTGTTGCCACATTTGTGCCTGAGAAGCTCGAGTCGTCGGCACTCAGCATATTTCGGTCAATGAGGTTCACTCTGTGGGTGAGCCGTCAGTTATATACATCAATCAACACATCTTGCAAAGAAAGAGGGCCTTACATTATAAGCGCGATAGTTGACAAGATACCCGGTATCCAGTCCTCGAATCGAATGGCATTGGGCAGTTTTGGCTCGCGCGTTGAAGAAAAGACGACTCCATCAATGAATATCCACCATCCCAATGCAAACTATAGCAACTCAAAAGCATGAGATGAAATCAGGACACCTAAATGACATTAGAGGTAAACGCACCAGCGCCCCGGCAATATACCCGACCACCTCCACCCGGGACGGTAGCCGCTCATAGAGCCCTCGAAACAACTGAATGCTGATATCGGCGCATCCGTTGCAATAAAAGGCCGTGCGAGCACGTTTTCGGCGACTTGCAGCTCCGGCTCCAGCGTCGTTGGCGCGAGTGCCATCGTCGGCATCCAACGAAAGTGGTTGGTAGCGGGGCATGATTGGGCAAACTTAAATGTCTTTCCGTGCTTTAAGTCCTGTTTTCCTAATGACAATGGGGCCGTGTAAATGTGTATAGCAAGATTAGGATGCCTTTGTTATGAAATTCTGGTTGATGACCTTGCAAATAGTGGTGGCACCAAGCCCCCCGATGACAGCACAGCGAAAGGGCAGCCTTTTCCCGCAACTTTCCGGCGACAAATCTGCCAAATCTTATGGACAAAACCGCCCACAATGCAGCCGTTATTCTTCAGTAAGTGCCGCCTAATCTAGGTCTTGGAACTATGTAAAGGACTGACTGGTATAACCCGCAGTGGAAGATGACCAGAGTGATCTCGACGAACTCAGCCCGACTGACGGCAACCTCTTTCCGCCAGTCGACATGTGCACCACCCAGCGCACAATCATAGCCTCCTTGTTCCTCCCGTACACCGTCGGAGTCTCTTCATCACCCAAGAAGGGAGACTTGAAAGTCCAGGCACCGCTCGAACGGCGGAGAAGTGTGGGCGCGATCGAATTCAAGAGGCAACGAAAGGCATCCGAGTCGAGGGGATTACGCCCTGAACAGTGCCAATGGACCGTTGAACCCTGTGGCTTGGGCAACATAGGTCTGCAAAATGCGCTAAAGACGATGAAGCGACGCATGCCCGATCCACTTTGGGTCGGAACATTGGGTGTTTCTACGCAAGATTGGTCGGATGACATGAAGCAGTCCACGAGGTCAAAGCTCAAAAACTCATATAGCAGTGCCCCTGTGTTTTTGACTGATGAGGAGGTTGAGGGCCATTACAATCAGTTCTGTAAGCAGGTAAGAAAATGACCATTGCCTTACTTCGATGCATCTGATGTTCAAGTGATTAGGTGCTCTGGAAACCGTTTCATTACCAATTGCCTGACTATCCGAAAGGAGAATCACATGCACCCAAAGCCTGGAAACAGTATGTGGCGGTGAACCAAAAGTTTGCCCATCGTATCGCGGAAGAGTACCAACCAAATGACGTTGTCTGGATCAACGACTACCATTTGATGCTGGTTCCCGCGCTCCTCCGCAAGCTTCGGCCTGAAGCTACCATCGGTTTCTTTCTGCACATTCCATTCCCCAGTTCAGAAATTTTCAGATGTTTGCATGTTCGAAAGCAGATTCTTGAGGGCATGCTGGGAGCAGATTTGATTGGGTTCCAGACGTATCCTTTCATGCGGCATTTCCTGATGACGTGCACACGACTATTGGCTTTGGAGTCTACGCCCAAAGGTGTTCAACTGGAAGATCGCACCGTATCCGTCATGCCGATTCCTATTGGCATTAATCTCGACGCTTTGAACGAGAAACGGTCCGCTGGATTCATTGAATGAAAGTGTGAACATGTCCTAATCATCTTTTCTACAGGCTTGTACCCGACGTTGCAGAAATCGTCGCATCCTTAAAGGAGAAATACGCGGGAATGAAGGTCTTGATTGGTCGCGACAAGAATGATTATGTGAAGGGCGTTCGCCAAAAGTTCTTGGCGTTTGAGCGCTTCTTGAAGGACAATCCTCAGTGGCACGGGAAGGTACGGATTCTTTTCATTCTGCCTCTCAGGAAAATACACTGACGCTGCAAGTCTCTCGACAGGTCATTCTCATTCAAGTGGCTCTTTCAACCACAGAAGCAAATGAAAACGAATGCCGCGTGTCAGATGTTGTTGCTCGAATCAACTCGCGGTTCGGAAGCATTGAGTATTCCCCGGTTCTGTATCTGCACCAAGATATCTCATTTTCCCATTATCTTGCGCTCTTGACGGTATGGGTTTTTTCTTTACATCGGTTTTTGGCTCGCCTATTCACGTTTGGGAGTAGGTTGCGGATGCTTGTCTGGTTACCTCTTTACGCGATGGAATGAACTTGACGTCACATGAATATGGTATGTGGCAAGTGGCAGTCTCAGAAATTAATCACTCAACTCATTCGCGCGCGAAATGTAGTTGTCTGTCAAACCGAAAACCACGGGCCTCTCATCATCAGTGAAGTATGAGATAACGCATGCTTGTTTTTCTACTCCAGACGCTTACGTCCGTTACTTTTGTGTAGTTTGCGGGAACGTATGGTAGCTTTGGCGCCGCGTTGCGGGTATGTATTTTTGTTTGAAGCCATCACGAGGCGACAATGCATATTGACAATGCATCAAGGTCAATCCTTGGGATGTTCAAGAGGTGGCTACCGCTATTAATGATGCGCTCAGCATGGACCCAGAAGAAAAGACTGCGCGATGGAAGGTATGTACATGGATGGCCTGAACTCTCATCGGGAAATTAAGGAAATTGCACTGAATCTAGGAATTATATTCTCATGTTGTCGGAAACACTGGTAGGCATCCTATTCTTTGCGCATGTATTCTATAAACAGCTTACGTTTGATTCAAGCACAAACCTACGTCGAGACATTTACAACAGAACTGGCAAAGGCGCATGAAGATGTATCAGCTACAGTAGCTGCTGGTATACCACCTCTACCCACGGATTTGATTGTGCAAGAATACCTACAAAGCCGCAAGCGTCTTTTCGTACGTTCACTTTGCCTGTATATTCATTGGCTCAATGACTTATGTGTGAACGCTTGGCAGTTCTTGGATCAGGATGGAACCATCATGAACTTTAACAAGCATTCTTCCACCAAGCTCCTGTCGAGCCGAATTCCCTCAGATACCGTGGTCCAGTTGGTCAAGAATTTGGCGAGTGATCCCCGAAATATCATTTATATCATGAGTGGACGCTGTAAAGCGGATATGAGTGAATTTGTTGGCCTCCCTAATGTTGGACTTTGGTATGCATCTCGTTCTTTTCATGCTGAAACAAGTTTACTTATGGTTGGAATTAGTGCCGAGAATGGATGTTTCTTGAAGTACGTCAATCGGAGCAAATGGGAGACTATGCTTCCTGATCAGAATCTGTCGTGGCGCCAGCGGGTCCTTGATATTCTCGAGTACTACACAGAGTATGTATCCGGAATATATTGTTTGCTACAACGTTTTTTTATTCACTCTCTTCCACAGCCGAACGCCAGGAGCATATATCGAGCAGAAAGAGATTGGAATGGTCTGGCATTATGGAAACGCGGATTTGAGCTTTGCATCCTGGCAAGCCGCCGAGTGCCGGAACCACATTGAGCAATCATTGACGACATCCTTTGCTATTCACGTGCTGGCCAAAAAACGTAGTATCGAGATTATGCCCCGTAATGTCAACAAGGGATTCGTGATTCGCCGGGTTATGGATTACCACCAAGGGCGGGTCCAAGTCAATCGACGCGTCAAACGCACCGTATCTGTTTCCGAAAACGTTCTGGGAGAAATGGAGATGGGCGATAGCAGTTTGGAAAATTGTACGCCTCGCTCGGAACCTGATGAATTTGTCAGTAGTCCTAGTGGGCGAGAGTCGGAAGGCGGATTCGAGAATGATGCGTCAACGTATAGTCGCGAACGCGTCGATTTCATCTTTTCGGCTGGAGATGATCGGGCCGATGAGTACATGTTTGAGTATCTTAACCGGCTTGAACTGCACATGCAGCGCAGAGAAGTGGGTGATTACCCATCGGCTATGAACGTCATGTCGCCCGAAGCAGAAAGTTCCGATGCTGTTGCATCCATGGCCAACGGAAACGACGCTGCAAATGGAAGTGCACTTGGCAGCGTATCCCGCAGCCAAAAGATTGAAATTAGCCGTCGACCAGGTGGTGGTTCAAGCAGTGACAAACCAGTAGACCGCCTCCAACCCAGCAACAACCTGCACCGAAACCAATCTGTTGTCGACGACTTTGATGAAGATTTGGGCAGTTTCCGGAGTCGCGCTTCCATGCCTCGCTCCCTGGCCGGTCACCTCTCCATGGACCAAAATACCCCCACCATGCCATCCACCCTTCAAAACGGCGGTCGGCGACGCCCCTACGTGACTACCTGCACCATTGGCAAAAAGAGCAGTGCGGCAAAGTGGTTTTTGGGAGGGCCACAAGAGGTTCTGGACCTGGTGACCCGATTAATTGCGAGCCGAACGCGTGAACAGGGATGGCGACTCACGGCGCCCGAAAAGGGCTTTGATTTACAATCTCTCCAGTCCGTCTAGGGGCAACGAACCAGCATATTTTACTTTTTCTTCTTTTTACATAACATCATTCTCATTATAAACCACCAAAAACATACCTTTTCATGTAGAGCTGATTTCTTTTCTCCCCTTGTACTCTCTTTCCCTTCATTTTTTGTAATTAATGCCTTTGAAAACATACAACATACCTGAGTGATACATGAGCCTGACTCTCAGATCATGCAATAGCGGACAGCAAGACCCAAGAGCAAACACACCGCTTTCATTATTCCACGAACGGGAAGGTATGCCCCTGTCCGTGCTGGAAATGACATGTCAGATTCCCGAGCCCTAGCTGTAAGCACGTGAGAGGCGTTTTGCGCAGTCGCAGACTTTCCAAATCCAAAAAATTGCACCAGTTGGAAAATTTCTGGATAAACAAACTCACACAAGGAACAAAAATCAACATGACGGACGCATTTGAAACCAACTCTGAGATTGTTCTCCTCGAGGAGAGCACGACCACCGTTACAGCCGATGCCCCCAAGGCCGCAAAAATGTCCAAGAAGGCCAAGGCCGCCGCTGCTGCTGCCGAAGTGGACGCTTCAAAGTCGAGTGTCGTCTACTTGGGCCGCGTTCCGCACGGTTTTTACGAGACAGAGATGAAGGCCTACTTTGCACAGTTTGGAGAAGTCAAGCGATTGAGGTTGTCCCGTAACCGAAAGGTATGTGGCAATTGGACACAAAATACCGGCTTGGAGGCTTACTTTTGGACCTACGATAGACTGGAAAATCAAAGCATTACGCCTTTATTGAGTTTGAGACCCCTGCAGTAGCCGCCATTGTCGCTGAAACCATGCACAACTACCTTCTTTTCAACCACTCCCTTATTTGTGAGTTCAGACCTTTGCATCAAAGTTTTAGGGCAGCGGATTGATTGTTTACTTTGAATAGGCAAAGTATTGGATTTGACGCAGGTGCACGCAGATTTGTGGAAGGGTGCAAACAAACGGTTCAAGCGGTTGCCTCGTGCCCTGATACAGCGACACGTACACAACAAGGTAAGCAATGGCTTGTTTCCTAAGTCGTTGGAGATGAATGCTGACCCGCTCGTAAAGGAGAAGGACAAGGAGAGTCACGAAAAGCACACTCAAAGCCTCAAGAAGAGCGAGAGTGTGAAACGAAAGAAGCTCGCCAAAGCCGGAATCGAGTACGACTTTCCCGGATTCTCATCATCATCATAAATCTTCATCTGTATATACAAAGTGTGTCCCACCCGCCATTAATTTATTTTATTTCTTTTCAAGTCGCATTTTTACTCCCGGGAGACGTATCGCAAGCTCGTCAAGTCTACAATGATGTTTTCCCCATCCTGTATAAAGTCGGGGACTTGTATGGATGTGTCGTCACTCAGCCAGGCCGTCTTGAAATTGGTGCCCTTTTCGCCGGCAGTAGCGTGGGTGCTAGCATCCGTGCGGAGGACTTTGAAGGATGCCCGCTCGGGGGCCTGGATAGACACGGCACCGCCTTTGGCAAAAGTGACTGCGAGATCCATCCCTGCTTGAATCAAGGGCAAAGCTTTCCGCTCTGCGAGATCGTTCATCAGAAACGGTTATAAACAAACTGAGATTCACGAAAGCTGTATACCTGTAATGATGGAGTCTGGCAGGGTATGTTCCTGTAAAGTCTCTTCATCAAAGAGATGCAGATCACCCCCGTCATGATACAAGAACTTTAGCTGCGTAACACTCACATCCACCACTGCACTGGAAAGCATTAGCGTGCATTTTACAGATACAGATGTTCCACGCACCTTCGACGTTTTGGGTGGTAGTGAATCGCTCCTGAATCTTGCTGGATCCCTCTAATGTTGCTGCCGCGACTTTATAATGCGCACCACCCCGACCTGACCGGTGGTGTGTAATGTCTTGAACGACCCATATCTTTTGTTTGAGTTCGATGAATTGGCCACGCTTGAGTTGGGATACAGCGGTTTGGACGTAACGACGACGAACAGCTGCCGCTGATGTTGGTAGTGGAACTGGGCGGCGGGGCAGGAAGAACTTGAATAGCATTTCGAGTGGTGGAACTTGGAAAAGCGAAACTTCGAGACTCCGACGACTTTCTAATGATGGGTGGCGCAAGTGTTGATTTAAATCCTAGGGCTGCGCCTCGCCTGACTGTCGGGGCTTTTGAGCAGAAAGTCGAAATCCAAAAATTCCGACAATCTGCACAGTCCTAAAGGCAATATGACAACCAGAGTTCAGCACCACCGCAAGCAATTGATTGCGGTCCTGGCCGACGGCAGCAAGCTGTCCACCCTTCTCAACCGAGTGCCGGCGGCTGCCCCTCTCCCAGAACCCATCCTCCCTCCACGCCTCCGCCCACAAATCTCTCGACCCCGCCTTACCCCCGAAAACATCCAAACCATCCGCTCCCTCCGCCAACAAGATCCTGACCGATGGACCCTGTCTGCCCTCTCCAAAGAATTCAACGCAAACCCGGCCTTCATCTCGCGGATAGCCCCGTGCCCCAAAGAACGGGTAGCGGCCATCCAACAACAGGAAAATGATCAGTTTGACCGTATGCCATGGACAAGGAAGAAGAGATGGATCGAGAAAGTGCGACGAGAGGCCCTATGGTAGTTACTCTGAGGGAACTGGATTGGAATCGTTTAATGGGCACTGGTCAACTTGGATGATGTATATACATAAAACTCTCGACGCAAACCATCCACATCCGCTAGCCGAGTGAGAAGATCCTTGTTCTGATCTGCATTGATGGCCAGCTTGTTATTTATGTACACTAGCGTTAGCATGGCCCCTAGTGGTAGAATGTCATTACACAACGTTTCAAACATTTACGCGAAGGGAAAGAAACATACATTTGCTATTTTCTTCGAGCTCCAGTAGTTCGCTGATGGATTTTTGTTCTTTGAGCCATTGATCTCGATCGTCGGCAATGGACCTGCCCTCAAATGATTAGAATGCGTTTTCCCAACGCCCAATCTCGGTCAACATACATGAGGAGCCATCGGTAGTATAGCCAGGCACTTTGATCTTCAGGTTCCGTAAATATGGCGTTCTTCACCAATATCAGATCTACAGTTTTGTCAGCGTTCGGCATCTTGGTGGATGAAGGGACCCCCTCGTGCATACCTGCGTCGATCGCTTTGCGGAGCTCCTCTCCCTGATACATTTGCTCCAACAACTTGTTTCGGTAATGCCAAGCCGAGTAATTTGAAAAGTTTTGCTTAATCTTTTGTGTCGTAAAGTCCAATTCTGACGAGGGAGTGCACTTGTCCCAGCTCTGTGCCACCACCCGTCGGTAATCCCATCCATGAACTAAGAAGAGACGTACTATAAGCCTTACGGATCATCTTCCGGGAAAGGATAGACATACAGTTGCGGGCATCTTTATCGAGAAATTTGTTGGTCATGGCATATTCAATGTTCCAGGTGGGTTCGGGCATGGTGTTGAGGACCCATCGGCGGTGGTTCCACACCCAGTACGATTTGGGGTTTCCTCGCAGGAGTAGCTCTGTAAATGAAAGCTCTTCTTTACATATCTCCATTTTCTTGTCGTCCGTCCTAGTCCCAACCAGTCAGTGCATCGTTTAATACGCTCAATTCCAGAAATGTTATGCCTACATTGACGGAAAGAGGGCGAGAAGGGCCTCGCGACGGATGTTCCATGCTGTATAACATTCGGGGTTGAGGCGGAGAAGCTGAGATGTGAGACTGACCGTCTCCAGAGTCTGCACCCCGTCCTTTCGCTACCACCCAAGGGGTTTGAGTTTCGTCGTCAGTGCTTTTACATACCGAGATGGACCCACTTTTTGCGACAGTTCGGCAAAGATCTCTCTATATTTCTGCACCTTTTTCGTTTCTGCGGCGCTTTCCTCGCGCGATGGGCCGGCCACTGCCGTCTTTTTCTGGTGATGCTGCATCGTCTCCAAAAATCTTGAAAATGCGCTTGTTTGTACTCGCCTGAGATTATCAGATCAAAACTCAAACGCGACCTTTGCGGTGTAGATACCGAGTACCTTCATTTTCTAAGTCCAAGACCGTCACTCCATCGTAGGTATTATATTTTGTATGTGACTTAATGAAATATCATGACCCATACATTAGTACATTTTTTTCACAGATATCTGAGCAATACATATATGCATGTATTGCTCAGATATCATAGTCGATGAATGCAAGCCAGCACGAGATCATTCAAGCGAGTTACCACTCCCCCTCATACTTCCACTGAATATCCTCTGCCAAATTGATGAAAGGCCCATTCTGCGGCTTTCCCACCGGACTTCCATGGTGAAACTTGACCGTGAGAATGTGTTTATTCTCTACATCGACGCAGTCGATGCTGAATTCCGTGCGTTCGGCACTATATTGGGCGCAAATGATGGGTTCCTTGGCAAATAATTTCGTCAGGCGCAATTTCTGCATAAACCAAGAGCGAAACTCGTCGGCGTCTGCATTCGAAATGTCCAATTTCTCGTCGCTTGTTTCTAATTCTGGCTGGTAAACGTACCCGTCCTTAGGTAGTTTGACGTTAATAAAGTTGTATGTCCCTTGGGGTGCAAAATCGGATTCGTAACGGCAATCATGTTGTTTTTATCGTGGTGGCCCAGCGATATTGTCCAAAGTTGAATTCTCTTTCTGAGCGGGCCGCTCCACCAAATTTGAACTCTCCAAGTCTTTCCCACGTTTTGGCGGCTCCCATCAAGTCCTGCAAAACTGCGAGTTTCAGCTTTTCGGGAAACAAGGCTCTTGCCATATCGGAAAGAAGTACGGCATCATGACTGCGGGGTTGGCGTTCGATGAGGTTCACGAGGCGATTGATGGCCTCTTCCTTTTCACGTTCGGCAGCCATTATGATACCCAGCTATAAAAAAGAAACGGCGATAGTGAGTGTCCAACAAATCAAATTTAAATGTCCCAGCTGTTATATTCTACCTGTCAACTATTGCAGAACGTTTCTTTGAGGAAATGGGAAGGTTAGACTTTTATTAGGCAGAGTACTTGTAGACTTTCGTTTGGGGAAAAACCACAAAGTCGCAATCCGGGCATTCACTATAGCACGTTTTCACGTGGATGAAAATGGTCAAACCGCGTTATGCAGTACCTCTCAGCAGTACCTCAAACATTCTTCGCTCTGGTCAAACTTATTTATCAAGGAGGACTTTACGGCGAGGTTCACTCATAGTGCCAATGACAACCTCGGAAGAGCCGCAAGGCCAGTCTCCGCCCCTCTGCCCGCGCCGGACATCCCTCCATTCCGCGTCCTCCTCGTCCTCGTCCTGCTCCTCCAGGACCTCCACAGCGTCCGAGCGCAGATCCGCCTGCCTCTTGGCCCCCACTACCACCGATCTCACCTTCCGACCCTCAACGCCCAACCCACAACCTCCCCATCCCCTCCGGGCCGCCGCTGACCTGGGCGACAAGTCGCGTCTTCAGTACTCAATACATAAGCCGGGTCGAGGTCTACTGAAGGAGATTGCGCTCGTGTTTCCATCTATACCAGACATGAAAGATGTGGTGGTCGTACCCACGTTCCAACAAACTGCTACAGACCTGGTGCACGTAAATGGGGATACAGGCTACGAACGCGATTTGCTGCTCCGCTATGTATGTTTTCATTGTCTGCTTTGCTCTGATGTCTGGCCAGAAGCTCACAATTTCCCTACAGATTGAACAATGGGCTACCCAAGTCTCACAAAAGCTATCCAAACTTGGGTACTGGTCCGACCTGGCTGACCCATCTTCTGGATACCCCCTCTTCTCCCAACGCGGTCCTCATCTCTATCCCGACGTAGACGGTTCATCCACCCTCTTGCGCTATCAAACGATACAAGTCGGATGTTGTCGCGTTTTGGTCCATCCGACATGGGGAACAAGAGCATACCCGGCCACTTTCTTTGCCTGTGCACCCTGGGAAGCGGTTCGGGATGCCATTGAAAGTGTGGGAAGTCAGCCGATTGAAGTGCCGAACGTGCCATAGCACCTAAAAGCACCTTTATTTCACTTTTCCCCAACAAACGTATCGTAACCCCCCAAAGACCTCTTTTGAGGATCCCCCAATATTCCCTCTGTATCACCCTTTTGGTAACCGCTAATGTACTTAATTTTTATAAATGAAATAGTAAAGTTTGTCTCTAAAACTACGCGTTGCAGTCAAATGTTATTGAGGGAAGTATATTCAATCTAAAATTTACTTGTGGCAGAACTGCGCTAAGTGCTACGCGCAGAGTATCATTCTACGTCGCGTTGTCGACAACGACCAACTCAAAATGATGACTGAAGCGGTATCCTCTAGGCCATCAATCCTTTCAGTTTCCGAAGATCTTTAGTCCTCAGCTTTTATGGTGTTTGTATTGGAAGCTTTGCGGTCTTGACCTCGTCTTGGTGAATGATAGAGTGAGATTTGACTTCATCCTAATGGATTGGGCCAAACGTAAGATACCTGGAGTTGTGGACGTGGTATAACGCTCGTCACTCACCACGAAACGGATAAAACTGCCCAAACTGCTGATTGTTGACGGGATATCCTGGATGGTTGTGGGAATAGGAACACTGCTAATGCATCGCATGCGGCGCCACTTGTCTTTGAAAACTTCCATTCTATACCAGAACATCGTCGATCCTAATACAGCAGTCACCATGGCATCCGTCAGCTGCCTGCACAAAAGATTGATGATGCCGTCTGCGCGGGTTGATGGTAGCCTTTTCTTGAGGGATCGTGGAAATTTGCTTTTATACAACGTCGTGACGGCGTCTTGTTGGGGGGAGGAGGTGTTGTCCTTTCCTGGTGACCATAGAGTCGACGGGCTGGGGGCAAAGGTATGGTCTAGCCCACCAAACGCAACGTTCAAAGCTGGAACGTAAAGTACGATTCTCCAGACACTCTCCATTTCCAAGAACGCCCGGTGCGTGCGCAGCTGCCAGACCAGCTCACGCGAGCCTCCCTCCTGGCCTGTCAGAGCTGGCAAGTCATATTGCGCTGAGGGGTACCCGCGATTGCTTCCTCAACGAATTGCCTAGTTCCCAGTAGCGTGGTTTTGTTCAATGCATGAACAATGTTGGAATGATTTGGAGTGTGTTGATGTTTGCCTCATTCAAGTTCGAATTAAATGGACCTGATAATAATTCCGTTAGAATCTAAAAGACTTTCAAAAAACGATGATATTACGGTACCTTGCAGAACTTCGCATAGACGTTCTCTTCAAGGTGCTCACAGAGAAGATCTTTAATTCAGGCATACTTCTCCTCGACCTCGGGCAGGTTCCCAATCTGGATGATGCGACCTCCTGTCTTTTGAAGGGGTAGCCGCCAACTCCAGGTTATCAATATCCATCAAGGATCCGAATGGTTCCAGCAGCGTGCGATGCAAACTGGCGCTGGCTGCTGCCCTGCTTGCCACATTTTTAGTAAGATTTGAATGTCACGAAGTGCACAGTTTTATATTTACCTTGCCATCACATTTCATAGCAAATATTTGATGAATTTCCATAGTAACTCCTCTTCAATGTCGGTGCATTACAGTCCAAATCCATGTCATTGAGCAAACGCAAAGCCTTGGAGGCTCAGCAAAGAATGCGCATCAGCGGACAGCTGATAATAGAATAGGTCTGTAAACAATGTGTATATGTATCCTACAAAGTCACTGCGTCCTTGCGCAACTCGATGTTCCAGGCCAGCTTGTTGGGCCATGTGTCCTGTAGACGCACGAATTGCACCGAAGCAACCGGTTCAGTTTCCACGAGAGGAGTGCGCTTTCCTTCGTATGTCGTCCATTCCATGCGCGCCGCGTAAACTATATTGTCCATGGCCGAAACTTGAGATATAGATTTTTGGACGTTGTGGAGATCGACTGGCGTGCCGTATCGAGGCCACAGATCTGGGTGCCGGGCAGGTGCTGGAACACACAGAGGAAAGTGTCTCAAAGAGCCACCATCCTTTGGCATGAAGCTGTCCAAATGACCATTCAGCGTCCACGATCTACTTTAGTATCTCGCAGTAGCAGAGCAACGGAGTGCAAGAGTTGAGGCAGCAAACGATATCAACTCCTCAAACGGAGTTTGTCCAAGCGGTTGTGGGGTCCTTTGAAAAGATGTCCCGAGAGATGTCGAAGATGTCAAGATGCCTGAGATGACAAAAATCCGAGAAAGCCTGGGAGAGGTGACAGCTGTCAGTGAGGCCTGGCACAGCGCGCGCGGAAATCAATGGGAAGCCATCAAACCCCTACATCCTTTATATGAGATGCCCCCTGCTTCCACTTGATTCGGTATTTGCTATAGTAGAGTACACCCAAGACCTTCTTTTTTTCGGATCACCCATTGTACCATCCTTTCCGTAGACGCTCATATACTGAAACGGAAAAAACAATGGGATGAAAAACAGTTTCAATATGTGCAAAGGAGAGTTAATATTATCTAAAAACGTTTAAAGTCCATAACCCATGAAACAGATACAAAATCAGGTGCTATATGCAACTATGTACAAGTGTCAAATATACAGAAATGATGGGAAGGGGGCTATATGGACTCGAGCGAGACACTGGGTTCGTGGCTCATGACTCGTACGTCGGTGTGGGCAATACAGAGGCCTTCGACTAGGAGCTCGTAAGTCGAGCCTTCAAAATTGGGCGGGCCGCAAATCACGACGCGTTGGTCTTTGGGTTGTTGTGGGGGTGGGGGTGAAGAGCTGCCCGGGATTTTCTCGTCATTCATGTAGGCGACAAAGTCATCGACCAGATCGTCGGTGGTTGAATCGTGGTTGTTGGATTTGGAATCAAAATTCCATTGGGCTGTTTCGCGTAAAACATGGTCGAGAATATCTTGCGTCAAATGTCCTTCATGGACCGTATGGTCGTGCGGTAAACTCTTGGTGGAGCCGGTGGATACGACCCAGACCAGTCGGACTTGACCCGGGTATGCCAATAATGCTCCTGTAAACATATCCAAGTCGGTGATATCGTCGACGGAATGCACGCACGTCACCAGGGTGATAACGGGAAGCGGGCCACAGCGCGGATATGTAACGCCCAAGGGAAACATACCGGCCTCGTTGGTGGACAGGTTCATGCCTTCGGCCCAGCCGTCATATGAATGTCCGTGCAGTAGAATCTTGTGGCTGGGTTCGACGGCCAATTCATCCGGTTCTTGGGGTTCGTACTGCGCACATGCTTCGATGGCGATATTGGTGGGAAGGAACAAGTACTGGATCGTTTGCAAGGCCGCGACCATGGCCGAGCCAGCTGTGATGAAGACCATGTTGTCGGGGTAAACCATAGCTTCGTCGGTCCGAGCGGGCGCATCCGTAGAAAATGCCAGGTACTGATGCTGGGGGATAAAGGACGGTGCGGGGGGTTGGAAAATGGGGATTCCGCAGGGTCCACGAATCTTCCATTGTCGCTCGCCAGCCTTGGATTTAGTCAAAAACGAAGAAACAAGTCCTTCCGTTGCCGAAGTTTTGACAATAATATCAAAGCCGCCCATGTTTCCTTCAATGGGTGTGTAAAAGCGGGTTTCGATGCGGGACTGAACGCGCGTTTGGAGCTGGATGACTTGGCCCGGGAAGAAATCGGGTGGGGAGGGGTACGCGTTGGGGTACAGCAAAGTAAATCGCAATCGGTATACCGCAGGCGAATGACCTTGGGGTGATACGAGCGTGGACGAGACGAGTGCGTAACGGCGGTACTCGGCAGGAGTCCAGGGTGTCGAGGATCGAGAGTGTGAACTAGCTGATGATTCCTTCCTTGACACAGCCTTGTCACTCGACAAGTTATCGCTTCCATCCACTAACCGTTTTCGAGACATTGTTCCGTCATGTCCCCTCGCCAATGTGCCAGACTGTCCCGGAGACACCAATTCACCCACCAGCAATGTAGTCAACCGCGAAATGGCCGAAGGCGTGTGGACATGGGTCCGTCGCGACTTCATAATCAGTTTCCATTCCTTCTCCGTAAACCCTGATGAGCCATATACGGGCGGAGAAGAGCGCAGCATTGACCGGCCCCGTGCAGCCGACTTGCGCATGGGGAAATTGGACGAAGTAGCTGAATTGGCGACCGAACGGTGCTTGAATGATTCACGGGTGGTGGTTGATTCCTTCTTGGACAACCTGTCTTGGATCAACCGCGACACTGACCGCTCATCTCCCATAACTTTGTAAAACTTGTCGGCGTCTACACCGGCCTGCCCAAAGAAATCATTCGTAATATCCGTACCCGCGACCGAATGCATAATGGATTGTCCGCCAGGGTGAGATCCGATAAACTTGGAAATGTCGTAAATGTAGGTTCCATTGGCGACCACCAAAAGTTTTCCCTGCTCTGTGGCAGTTGCAATATCTTGCCAAGTGTACAACTGCACTTGTTCCTTGATGGCGTCGGCAGAAAGAGCCATGGCGTAGTCGATTGTGGAAGTACTTGGTTGAGCCTCGTTTTGATCACTAGAAAGACGTCGCAAGGCAATTCGATCCGATGAAGCGTCAATGCCGGCCTTGACATTTCGCTTGCTGAAAAGGGTTTTGGGGGAGGTGGTAGAATTCAGCGTCTTGAAATTCTTGACATCGCTGTTTTTGGCACTTTCGAATGGCGGTGGTCGCAGGTCTCGATGTTTGCGACGGTCCCACCAGGCTGTAGCCTCTCCTCCTGCTACCAGAGCAATCCACACTCCCATTGACAAAAAGTACAGAACCCAGACAAGCCGTCCCCGGACCTTGTTGTCCTCGAGCGGGTATAGAATGTCCAGTCCCAGATACGCTTGGGCAAATCCGAGGACCAGCAGTACGCGACCCATATAAGTATGAACCATGCCAATCAGACGACCAGGCCATTCCTTTGATTCAAACCAGCCAAATCGAAGGCGCAACCGGTTGAAAAGTCCCAGGCCAAACTGGAAAACGATTGCCGCAAAGAGAAAGAATCCGGCAAGCGGGTGAGGTCGCTGGTCATGTTTATCTGCGCTAGGTGTGTTTCGTGGATCGTCGGGTCGCAGTGCCACAAAGACTGAGCTCACAAAGACGATCGTGATGAGACTTCCGGCCGACTGCGCAGTAATATGGATGAGCAGCCAGTTGTTGGTGTGTCGACGGTATCGGGCCCACCAGACTCCAAGCGGCAAAAAGATGCCCCAAGCAACTGACATGCCCACTGCGTGAATAACTTTGGATTTGAGCCCATCGCCCACTGGGTTGTTTTCTCCCGTAAGAAAGTTGAGCGAATGGACGCCCCGGTTCTCAGGGCCGTGCCAATCTGACGGTCCACCGGGATTGCGCGGGTCCGGAGAAACACTGAACGCCCAAATGATTCTAAATGGCTCGTCCGCGTCGATATTCCAATGACTGGAATCCCCTGGTCGCATGGGCCGATTAAACTCGAAAATCATGACGCGTTGGTCTACGACGGTTTGCAGCAAGTTGTCAATCTCAATGACGCGACTCCTTTGGGGTACGGGATCGCTGTATCGCTTCGAGGTGACTTCAGTGAGGGTTAACCGGCGCGTAGTTGGGTTAGCAAACAGCATCAACATGTCTGCCGTCAACATCGACGGGCCGAATCCGAGTCCCACCCACGAGTTCCAAATACTGGGGGTCGAAGTAAACTGTTGTTGCTGCCAGTACCGCGTAGCATTGAAAATGACGAGACAATGGAGCTGGGCGAGTTCGACTTTCCAGTAGAGGCTGAGCGCGTTGCTGGGCTCGAACGAGTCAATGCCGTATTGAAATGTCAGATTGGTGTCGCCACCAATGAGATCCTTGAGACCGGCGGCTTTGAGCTGGGCTGCAGTAGCGGATGCCGGACCGCCGACTGTTGTTTGAATGGGAAGGGCGGTGGCTCTTGTCTTGGTGGCCTTTGATGATGATGTCGTCGACTCTGAGGTCTTGGACGACTTTGGCTCTTTTGAAGCTTCCTTTGGTGCGTTTTTGGGCAGTGGGGCCTCCTTTGGAAGGGGAAGCGGGATCGGAGCTGGAGATGAGGTTGGTGATGGGATGGGCGGATCGGATGTTGGTGGTGGGGGAGGTGGTGTTGTTGATGTAGCTGTGGGTATAACAACGACCTTGGCATCGACCGAAATGGATGGAACGATGGTGGGTTGCTGGGTAGTAACGATACTTGTGATTGCCTGTACCAATGTTGTTGTGGTCGTCTTGACCGTCGTTTTAAGAGTAGACTTTGTGGTAGTTGTCTCATCATCATCGTCGTCGTCAAAATAGTCTTCTTGACGATGATGATAATCGTCGTCGTCGTCATGTACCCCAAAAATACCCAAGTCCAGATCGCCATCGCGGATATCCAGCCGGACCTTTGAACTGCTGAAAGGCTGCACATCCACTGCTGCAGCTGAGGGGGTCGCCCAAACACACACCAATCCCACCCATATCAAGAATACAAGCAACAGTCGCTGAGAACCTCGTCCATTGTCGACTAGTGGTCCTCCCGGCTCACTCCGCTTATCCCATACAGCCATACTAAACCCACAGGCGATTCTACTGCTCTTCTTTCACTCTTCCCAGTGGTTTCGGGTGATGACTGTTTCGATGGAGGCGCTTTTTGTTCAGAGGACGGGAAGGTAGGAGTAGGTTTCTTGGGTCAACAGTGAATGTTGCAGGTCCTTAGTTGGCGAATAAGGTTGTTGTAGTCGCTTGCAAAGGATGAGGCTCCCGCGCCAAAAAGCCTAACTTATCCCCAACGGTTAGTCTTGACCATGTTTTCGGCCAAGTCTGTCTTACTTACCTATGGTCGTTGTTGAATGTAGATTTCAAGCAGATGCCAGCAAAGGGAACAAGTTTTTTCGACAATGACCCAAAAAAACCAAGACCAGGAACGACGAACCGTTGTTTCACAGGTTGTTCTAAGAGAAGCGGCGTCGGTGGTCGGTGGAAGTGACGCTTGTACAAACCGGCCGCATTGTGCGTTGCGGTCAGCCCGCCGCTCGATTTGCGGTGTGGCGCGCGTCTCCGCTGAGCTGCGCAGTCGCCACGCCGGCATTTATGCCACGCTTGGGATGGTGGGTATCCATCATATAGTATCATGGTGCGTCTTGAATCGTATTATTTGAACATCCGTACTCATGGAATCGAGAGACCAGATATGAACTGCTTACTTCCCGGCGCAGAATGATCTTTTTTTCATGTCGAGAAAACATTGTCATTTTCGCATCTATCGTCCATAAGTAACAAGCATCAGAAGGATGTAGGCGTGAGACACATTGAACAGAACACTCTACGTTTAAAGTTTACAAGACTTGTGCAATCATACTAAATAGATCCCATTTCCCAAAAGAGAGTAAAATGCCGCAAATCACCCCTTTCGTTCACGAGATGTCCCGCATTCTGCAGCATATGCGTATGAGACACCCATTCATGAAGATATCCCAGAGATGTCCAACCATAGTAAACGGCTTCATGGATCTTGCCAGAAGGAAAGGAATCAGAGGAACAACTGAGTACCAGGAAGCTCGGGACCTTTGTTCATGGACCCACATTTTTTTTTGCGTATGGAGCTTTTGAGGCCCCTCAAATTTGGTCTTTCCAGGTGCATACAGAGGCGTTTTCGTACTTTGTCACGGCAAAGCATCAGGTATAGACGTTTATAAAGGCATCCACGAAACACTATTACAACGATGGATGCCCTTTGATGAAGACTTTTCACCTACTGTAGTGGGATTCCGACCACGGTCGCAACCCCGAGTCCCAGATCTCATATCAATCTCATGCAACGGAAGTTCCATCAGAAACTTGAACTTTTATCAAACAAGCTCCTCAGAAGCTCCTGGAAGTAACGAAGTACAGAAAGTTCAACCTCCGCCCGCCAAGCCACAGCAGGATCAGGCACAGTCATGCAAGCGACCGGGGCGTCGGAGCGGAGCGGAGAGAGAACAATTTTATATCTTGGCAAAAAATCTTGGCCCATTAGATAGATCTTGGAACAATGTCCAAAGCCAAGATACGGAAAAGTGCTATCGTACCACCCCATCCCCCATCATCAACTTCCCCCTCCCTTGAACTCCTCCTAATCCTCACATCCCTGACCTTCCAATCCCTCACCTCACCTAACCAAGGTCAGCATTCCCCATCCTGAGTTCTGAAAATCAATCCCCACCGGCCAACCCTTTCTGTCTGAAGATAGGATACTATATGCGGGAATACTGGGGATACTCTGTTTCTTCATTGATCGGCAGAGGACGGAGCGGGATGGAAGTTATCGGTTGGTTTTTTTTTGTTTTTATTTGGAGTGTAGAGTTTTTATTTTATAAAAGAAATAAAATAACTGAATCAAACATACATGTTCTTTCTTTGATATTTTGTGTAGGAGTGGATCGGGACATGGAACTGTGGTCGGGTTAATCCTCATCCCCTGGGTCATGCTATCCTTGGCCTCATCCCTTGGTGATCAGGATAGCAGCTGTACGTAGGAATACGGCTTTTTCCCACCCAACATGAATGACATTGATTAAAATAAATGTTTTAGTGTATGTATCATCCCTATCCAGATCCTGTGCCATCCACGCCATCTTCACCGGTCTATTCACCCTCTCCCGAAACCCCGCCATCTTCATTCTCCTCCCCTGCCTACTTATCGCAACAAGTTCGCCCCTTCTGACACTCACCTACGCTACGATATGTGAGGGTGTCCGGTATGCCATGCGCCCCCTCCGGAAAAGTTTTACGTGGGGGGAAGAAATGATTGTGTGTCAGATGGTTGCGGTGGTTGGCACCGATGTGATGTATAAAGCAACGGTATGTATATACCCATCCTCTCTTCACACGTCGTGTACCAATACCTTTTTTTATAAAGCATCCAGTCACATCATCACCATCTACGAATCTATTCCTGATTTGCGAACTCTTGGTCATCGGCACACTGCTAGTCTGTTGTTTATTCCACCATACCTACCCATCCCTCCAAAAGCGGTGGTCCCAAGTATCAGCAAATTTCAAACTAGCCCTTCCGTGGGGGCTTCTAGGAGTATACCTCCTCATTTACGTCATAATCGTCGAACTCACGTACCGAGTCAACATCATCGGGACCCTCTTCACCTTCATCTTTCTCCAACCCGCACATACCAGGCCCCTCCTCCTCTTCAGTCTCCTCCTCACAGCGGCCATCGGTGCCGGTATCGCGTTTTTACTGGCATCACACTACCCCGACCTCAACTCGCGCCGAAAATACTTTCATGTGTTGGCTACCACCATGTTTATACCGGCCGTTTACGTCGACGTACGTTCCTCTCCCGTCCAACCTTTACATCCACCCAACTAAACCTTCATCTAGCCCCATTTAAGTGCGTTAGCATTTACTGTCGCACTCTGCCTCTTCTTCCTTCTCGAACTCATACGCGGATACCGCCTCCACCCACTCGGTACACCACTCCACACCGCGTTCGGATCGTTCTTGGATGCTCGGGACTCGGGGCCCGTCATTTTAGCCCATATTTATTTATTAGGGGGGTGTGCACTTCCCGTCTTTCTCGCCTGGTAACGTTTTACCCCCCTCCTCCCCTTTATGGTTCGATTTTTTAACGTATTTGGTTATAGCTTGAGTTCCAACCATTCCGTATCCCAATACTCTGGTATTCTCCTTCTTGGCATCGGGGATACAGCCGTAAGTCGTTCCATCCCCCCCCTTCCCCACAAGTTCCTCTGACCATTCTTATTAGGCGTCGTGTATTGGTCAAGCATATGGAAGCATTTACTGGCCAAACAGAAAGACGATTGAGGGGACTGCCGCGTTTGTCGTAGGCGTTTTTGGGGGTTTTATGGGGGTGGGATTCATGAGTGGTGGGTTGAGTACCAGTCAAGTGGTAAGTGAATGGAGTTTGCTGCACTACGTAATTATGGGATTCATTTTTTTTTTGATTTTTGTAGGTAGTGGTATTCGTTTCATGTCTGTTATCAGGTAAGAAAAAACCCACCTCAACATCCATTTTTTTACTTGTACTCACGTATGCGTTTGATATTTTTTAGCGATCCTGGAAGCCGTCACAGACCAAAACGATAACCTGATTCTTCCCCTCTTTTTTTGGGCTCTGCTTGGTGGATCGAACTAAGCAATTCTATATAGAATTCATCCAAGCACAAAACATGAGTTGGTGAAAAGGGAATCGAAGAAAGTTACATAGAAAAGTATGAATAGGGAACCATGAGCAGATTTACCACACGAAAATAAAAGTCTTGTCATCCTGAGTTACAACGGGGCAGCCAGTGAGGCTAAGCACGAAACAACGTGGGAACAAAATACGACGCGACCCCGAAATGTTGAAGGGCAGCAGACGTATAGACCGGCCAGGATGAGACAAAAAAGGCATCACACCAAAAATGCTCTGGGCAGCACTTGCTAAGTAAACACCATGCTGATTGGTCCATGCTATAATGGTGTGGGAATGATGTACATTTCTTTGTCCGGAGGCTCAAACGTTGTTCAACTTGGGCTTTTTTTTTGGCCAAGCTTGCAAAACATCTATCTTGGAGTGTATATATCCTGAAAGACAGTATTCAGCGACCGAGACTTAGTTAACCTGCTGGGGCTGGGTCCAGGGGGGACCTTTCATTTTTTGCAAATGATTCCGCGCCCAAACTCTCCCAAAACGCACAGACACAGACTGAAAAATGGACATCAAAACAAACTCATTTGCGAAAAGAAAATAGCTCATAAAGGCGAAAAAAGCAGTAGTAGCTACCAGCTTTAAAGGAATCAGCCAACAAACACTATTGGAAAAAAAGGTGAGAGTGATCCAAAGGACTTGTCCTATTTTGGGCCTCTCATCACATTGACGCTCAGCACATGTGCATCTCCCAAACGTTTTTTTCCCCCTCCTTGCAAGTTGTCCGCCGATTACGGAACCGAGTGGTACATAATATCTGCAGCGGAAAAGAACGGTCTTTTGTAGTTTGTTGTATGGTTCACCCCGTCAAAAAAAACACATTATACGCGTCAAGGATTCCAACTCAAAGTAAACAGACGGAACAAAGAACAACCACTCGAGAAACGACTACAATCTCCCGCAAGTATGGAAGGAGATCCATGCGTGCAAAAGGAAGGTCTTGCACGTAAAAAAGTCATGCATTACACCTACTTGGAAATTCTCCCATAACATCAGCGGTGGTAAACCGCTATTTTCTTGTTTGCCTTGTCACAAATCTTATAAAAGTTGATGGCGGGGCTGTGGTCTTGAGGATGAGGGAGGGGGTATGGCCGGGAGGTTTTTGTGTCGCGGTGATTCATGAGACGAGAGAACGCCGGATGTAACACCTGGAAATTATAGGGCTCGTCCGAAATAGATCCTTGCCTCAGATACAAACCTTCTCGCATGCCCACACCAATGTCCATATTTCTGATTTCCCAAGACTAGAAGCACCAGTGCAAGGATTTTCAGAAAGCGTTCAGGACATGTCCTGAGTGGGGAGATCGCATTTTGAACAAATTATATCCTTGCCAGCAAACTTCCTTAGATATCCTGGATTTGGGCATGTGCTCCCCCCCCCTTTGTTTCGTTTCGGTCGTGGGGCGCTCTGAGATGGAAAACATTTACCCATGATTCCTTGTAATATGGAGGGGGGGAAATTTCCCAGGCAGAGCACAGATGTTATACGTGGGAATGAGGACGGTCCTGTCTCAGTACACCAGTTTCTTTTTGTGTGCCCCCCTTTTCACACGAAATGGTGTCGATTCGTTACTGCCGTCAATCAAAGACACCACAAAACCAAAAGTTCTCCCCGCGCACAGCAGAGTATCCAAAACGGAAACTTGGGTTTTTTTGCGGTCGATTCGCATGGAGGGGTTCCGAGAGAGGCACACCAGTATATATATACTAGGAGTGTAAAAGTTTGTTGGATTGGGTCTTGAGGCTTAGTGGTTACATTGAGCTTTAACGTAATACCCGCTATAATGCTGCCAGAATCCAAGCCCGTTTTTTCGCACACGAAAACTCTCATGAGTGAGTCCCCCTCAAACTTTCAATATATCTCTAGAAAAAAAAACACTTTTATGAAGAACTTGTGCCGCTCGTCCAACTTTTGCTCAGGGAATATGATAATTTCCTCTTCCCGCAAAAAGGGGCCATTGCTGCTTTGACACACAATGGTAAATTTGTGTCCAGAAAGAGAGCTTTAGGGAAGACGTAGAGTGGTGTTTTTACAAACTCTCAGAAAGAATGTCAGGCTCGGAAATCTGTCACATAAAAGTTCTGAATGACAAGATGTTTTTTGTTTTTTTTTTAGATTGAAAAAACACACACTCGATTCGGAAAAGACTATAGTTTTTCGAACTGTATCTGAAACCCCCAAAAACATTTCTCGATATTCCACCCAAAAAAAATCCATTTCAGATATACTGCAATGGCCACCCAACCATGGGTTATGTGGCTCGTGGATCACATCATAATCGGAAAGTTGATCCCAAAGTCATAAGGTGATTGACGGTATCCGACCTTGGAGTTTTGTTATTGGGAGAGGGGAGGAGGGTTGGGGTTGAGGATAATGTGGAAGATATCTTTGGGAAAGATCGAGGACGAACTATACGATACAATTGACACAGTTCCCACCGTCACTTTATCACAGGTCTAAAAGAAACTCTCTCTCTATCCCCTTCGTCATCGAAACATCTCATTCTGGGTAGTTTTTTTTGGGATAAGGCGGAAATAAAAGTCGGGAAGGTATTTTTTTGCAGGGATATATTACACATTTTTTGTCAGATGGATTTTACAAAACGTTTGGATAAACCCATCTTTCCAGCTTTTTTTTTTGGGGGGCCCATACTCGAGCCTAAACACAAATCTCTCCTATCCGTATCTCACACAAACCGTACATCATCCAATTCTTTCTTTAGAGACTTTTTCGAGGGGTTATGTAGTAAGGAAAGGTGGTTGGACGATCAAAAACTAGGGGAGGGAAATGTAAAGGAAGGGGGGAGAGGGAGGAGACATAAAATGTGCCATATCCCAGACTCTGTAAAAAAGTTCATGCCCAGAAAACTAGAGAGAATGAAATGGTTGATAACAGGAAAAAAAAAACACAAGGGGTTGAACCCCATATCAATCATGTTAATTTAAAAAAAAATGTATATACTCTAGTAGTCTATGAATAAAAAAGCTAGATACGTCCATGTTCTATGATATACTCCATCCAACACTCATCAAACCAAGCACCACAACCCACACCAACAACCTCCTCTCAATCCCAGTTGCACCCGACTCAATCGGAATGGGTACAGCCCTCTGCCCGACCGCAGCCGCAACCCCGACTCGATTCCCGGTATAATCAAACACGGTATAAAAATGGCGTAAGAAAAGACTTCCGAGGATGGTGAGAGTGGGGGAGGGTGACGGGGCGTAGATGAGGTAGCAGTGGTTATTTTCGGTGAATATATGGTGGTGAGGGGATAAAGTTAGGTTTTTTGTGGATGTGAAGAGGAAGGTTAGGGTGGGCAGATGGGGGATGAGTGCACAGGGGAGTTGGTAGAGTGAGTGGGGAAGAGGTGGGGAGGGGGAGGAACTGTAGGGGGAGGGAGGGAGGGGAGTACCCGAGAGGTGGGAGAGACGGGTTGGAACGTGGCGGGAGATGTGGGTTAGGAGTTGGGTGAAGAGGGGTAGAGGGAGGAGGGTGAGGGTTGTGCCTGTGTCGAAGATGGCGAGGCCGGGGGAGGGGAGGTGTGTTGTTGTAATTGTACTTGTATTGGGTGAGCGGCGGGTGTGTAGAGGGGGTGGGAGATGGGCTGAAGCGAGCATTTGAGTAGTCTGGTTAACGGGATCAGGTGGATTCGTCCCACCAACAACCGCTGTAGTCGTACTCGATGTCGGTATACTGGTAATAGTAGTGGTATTCCCACCACCACCAATGATAACCCCACTAAACAAACTCCCCCATTTCCCTGTCCCCCCACCCACCCCCAACCACACCATCTCTCCCAAAAATTTACTGTAATCCACTCGTCCAACCGAAATCTCGCCAGCAAACTCACTATCCAGCCCCTCATTCAATTCGTACCAGAATCCCATGAGGGGTTTGATCCCTGCCGAGCTTAAATGCGCGAAAAAGTCTGTGGTCGGTGAGGAAGAGGTGGGTGGGGAGAGACCTAGCAGGCCGTCGGGGGTGGGTGTGGTCGTAGAGATTTTGTCGGCTTCACAAAGGATATGATCGGGAAGACTGATTCCACCGAGTAAAAGTGTATCTTTTTCCAAACTACATTGAACCGTTGTTCCGTCGCCATAGATCACTTGTCTCGTCTCGTTCCCTGCCGAATGGGATATACTCTTTTCGGGATCGTACACGGGCCCATTGCCACCACTACAGTCTTTGCACGCTGACCGGACCCAGAACAGACTTGAGCCCGTGTCGATGGCAATGTTGAGGGGTTGCGGTGGGTTGCCGATACTCATGGATGTAATCAACTATAATTGATTTCGCCAGGTTAGCTGTGTTTTTTTTTCATCATCACATATGATCATTTGGAAAGACTGAAACATTCACCCAACCAACCTCCCCCATGCTCCTCCCCATCACCCTTCCATCCATCCCTCATCAAACCATTCGAGTCTTGTAAGTAAACGTATGCTCCTCCCCCTCACTGACGCTCGGGTCGTCGTATTGTTGCACCATGTGTGAACCCGTCAAAATGGTCTGGGCCCCGACCGCGCTCCCGCTCGCCAATTTCCTTTCAGGAAATTGTCTCTCTCGCTCGGGGTCGTCATAAAATGCTTACTGTATGAGCCAACCCAGCAGCCTGCATGACCACGCCCTCATCTCAGTCGTCCTCCTAACTGAACGTCTCAAAGGCAATCTAAATAAAACCCATCAAAAAACATGAACCAAAATGTTTGAACGAAACATTTACGTGGACGGAAAGGATAGGGTGTTCCAAGCCTGAGCCGAGTGAACCCAAAGTGATATTGCGAGGATAGTAAGTCGTCGTTTCCGGTATTTGTAGTAGTCGTTGTCATTGTGGGTTTGTGGTAGAGACTACTATCTAATGGAACACGAGTGAGTGTAGGATGCAAGGTCTGAAGGGGTCTGAAGGTAAAGGAAGGTAAACCCTGGGTCTTGTCTTGCGCAAAAAGTGTTCAAACGCAAAACCCCGACGACGTTATGGCCGCCGCGTCAGGGAGAAGCGAGGTTTCAGAGTTTCTTTTAGTACATGGACTTTTATAGTTGTTGCCTTCATGAGACAGGAGACAATGAGACATGAGACATGAGACTACTAATGGACTCGTAGAAACAGTAAAACGTTTGTTTATTTAAAGAGACCGGGATATATATACAGTGAAAGAGTTACTCCCGAACACCGTCCAGGTTGGCATGAGGGTTGGGAGCCGGTTTGGCCGTGCCTTGGCTAGAGTGATGCCCTCCCTTTTCCGAGATTTCCTTCTACTTGCTAGTCAGTACATCTGCTCAATCTCAGAATGACAACAAGGACTCACATGACGCTCATCAGAATACGAATCACTCGCAAACCCCGTCTTGCCCCCCGTTCCAAAATCATTGGGATGGTGTCCCGTCACCGCTTCGTCCTGGATTTCATCGTCAAACGAGGCAATCAAGTCGGGGTCTTCGCGCTCGACGGCCAGAGTAGGGACATCCGCTGAAGTGGTGTAGGGGTGGCCGCCCGAGCCGGCGTGGGAGGGGTTCTTGGGGGCTGGCATTTTGTGCTTTGTGCTTTGTGTTTGTGTTTTTTGTAGGTGAGTGATTATGTGTGCAGGGAAGGGAGAGGTCTGTCCAGCTATTTATCGACATCCCAGCAACATCCCCAGTCCCCATCACTTATGAAGACACAAACTACGATCCCAAAAGCCATCACTCTCCCATCATCATCATGATGCTTCCCAGCACCAACCAACCACCCCTTTTCCCTTGGATCCCTGTCTACACACACACATCCACATATTGCAAATCCCCGTTATGACATGTCAAAATGAATTGTTTCGTTGGAAATGCGGACAAAAACGCGTCCGTGTTCTCCGTGCCATGGTCCATTACATGCTCCCGCTCTCGACGACGACGATCGGATCGTAGGGATTTTACATAGGCAGAGTTTTTGTAGAGCAAGAAATGGCTCCATGCACTGCATAAAACCGATGGGGCTTTGCGCAAAGTATGACTATCTTTATAGCATAACGAAATGATGATGAAAGGATGTTCAAAACAAGCCCTTGGATTCACCTTCTTTTACGTTTCGCGGGGGCGACTATTTCGGATTCGCCGCCGTTGTCGTTGGCGAATGGTATAAAAAGGGGTATCGTAAGAAAGGGACATCCGCCTCCCAGCTTCATCAATCAAACACCTTCCAATCCAAATCTACCACCAACAACTCATAACGGGAAAACATGTCTTCTTCATCATCGACTAGTAACTCGGGCAAGCAAGGGTTTGCGTCAATGGATAAGGATCGTGTGGTAAGTAATCCGTCTTCCTCTACATCTCCTTCCTTCACAAGAAATTGATATACATATTCCATCTAGCGCGAGATTGCATCCCAAGGCGGTCGCTCCTCCTCCTCCTCCCACACCACCCCCATTTCCTCCAACGAAGAATACACGGCCGAAATCCAATCCTCCGACTACTCTGAACCCGCCCACAACACCCGCTCCCAGAACCCCATGCCCGACAATGAACCCCCCATCTCGCAAACCGCGCAAGAAGGCGACGAGATTGTGACTTATGGCGGCAAACAGGGGTTTGCGAGTATGAAGGAAACGGACCCGGAACGTCAGAGGGAGATTGCTAGTATGGGTGGGAACATGACGACGGAATAAGATGGTTCTTGTTTGTTGTATATGCACGTTTTGATTTGGGTTTTCTTGAATACACGAACGAATACTTTGTCCTGTTGTTCTGTCCAAATGTCCAAATAAGTCAAAAGCTTCACCGACCAATGCAAGACAGTGTCCAATAATCGGTCCTCTTCCAAGTTCCAACTCTCCCGGAGATTGTGAATATCCGACTCGACATTGCCGCTTACTAATCCGGCAGCGGCACAGTCACGGGTCACATGGCCGGGTCATTGTCCTTCAATGCACCGACACATTCCGCAATTTGGCATTGATATTCTGCTTCCCACACACAACTCTGCCTTTACGAGCATTAATAGTTTACGTTGCAAGACTTTTCAGCAGGATCTGGGCAAGAACACTTGAGAAGAGATTTATCCTGCAGCTCTGGTAGTTGTGGAACATTTCATCAAGGATCATTTTGGAGACTGCAAAAAAAAAACCGGGGGAAAAAACATTTACGGCAAGAAACAAACTTGATAGAAGAGAATCCGTCCAAGGGGAGAACTTGCAGGTCCATGCTGTAAAAAAGAGTATGAACTCGTCTGCGGAACTTGGGGGTAGTAGCATGCCAGCCGATCAAGTGGTTCATTCAGTGGATTCTTCACCGCTTTTGGAACGGCCGCATCCTTTAGGACCCTTTGTGCATGCTACCAGTAGTAGTAGTAACGATGGGTGGGATAACACGGATGGACCAGTCTCAGCCGCCAACCATGTTTCCCAACAACAACAACCCTTCCTCCAATCCCATTCGGCCCATTACACCGGTCCCAGATTTGGAACAACTGCTGCTGCATCAACCAGTGATTATAACAGTGAATGCGGGGAGGTAGCCCTGGATGAACAGGGATTGGGGGATACATTGGCGTTACAGCGGTTACTGGATTGGACGGTTGCCCAGGATCAGGAGTCTGGGGAGACGTCACAGCCAGTAGCGACGACGGAGACGATTGACCTGACTGAAAAAGAGGATTTGGAGAGTCCACGGGTTGATGGTGGTAAGTCTCATCATTCACACAGATCTCATAACGTTTGTATTTCCATCTAAATGGGGTTTGAATCGGAAAAAAGGACTCTGTCAAAAACGGAAGGCGGTTGGGGTACTCGCGGCCTCGCCGAAACGGTCGAATCATGGGAGTCCGGTGGTTCATAATCAACAACATGTGTGGAATGGGCCTACTGCTTCTTTTGGGCCGTCGTTTGCGGGTGGTGGTGCTGGACCGTTTGCGAAATATTCGACGGGTGTCCCCCTTCTTCCCATTCCAACAACTTCACATCATCATTGCTCGCCACCATCACATTATCCAAATCATACGCATCATCAGCCGCATCACCACCATAGTCAACATGTAGTCGCACCACCACTACGACCCTGCATTCCCCTCCAACCACCCATGATTCCCCCTCCACAACCCTCCCACCCGTTCATCACCCACCCTCTACAAGTCCCCCAACATTCCACAACTTACACCTCCAACCCCTCCTCCTCAAGCCAAGACTCGGAAATCTTTATTGTAGACGACGACGATCCATCCGAAATCGTCGACTTAACCGATATCGATCCCGCCGAAGAAGCCAAACTGAAACAAAAAGCTGTTGTCGCCTCCCCCCAACGCATAAAACCCGAAATCGTCTGTTTTGGGTTGATTAATACCCTGGTTCAACCACTCAATTACGACGTGTACAAGAATTATTGTGGGCAGGAGAAACATTTGAATGTGAGGATTGTGCCTGAACCTTCTATTACGGGTGCGAGTTCGTTGGTCAAACGGGCTTCCATGTTTCATGTGGTGACGGCGGATGGGTCCAAGGTATGTCAATTAATTTTTTGGGGTATTGATGTGGGTGTTGAATGTTTTTGGGAGTAGCTGGGGAAATTGAAGGAAGATGTGGCACTGGCTTTTGCGCCCTTTTTTCGACATATTATTATTGAAGCGGCTATTCCTCGGTACCAGCATAATGTATGTGTCACAAACGATGCAGGGACTGGAAACATGCTAATGGTTCTCTTCACAGAAATACACGGCACCCATCAAACTCATCGTTTTCGGAACCCAGCAAGTGGGATCAACCCTCGGCAACGTCCTCCTCAAACTCAATATCCAACTCGAGGAAGTCAGTCGACTGAATGGGGTTCAAGTCCGGTACTGGAATCCACAGTATGAGAATGGAGGGGTGGCTCAGCAGCAGTATTTGGGGTCACCCTCGGCGTGGCGGACGAGTACGTGTGAACGGGTGACCACGACGACTGCTACAGTGGAAGATGTCAAGAATCAGATTGATGCGGTTTATCAGTCTCTAACGGCTGCAGAGGATTTACCTGAAGCTGAACCAGGTTTGTTTCTTCCTTCGTGACGAAATGGGTTATATAAGTAACTAACTGATGGGTATGATATAGATCCACGCCTGATTACACCCCTCTACAAACACCAAAAACAGGCCCTCCATTTCATGATTGAAAAAGAACGAATAGTGAATTACGCAGATCCGGCCGAAAAATTACGGTCCCTTTGGACATGCGAGAATGGGAAATACCGGAATAGTGTGACCTCGGAAACGGTCAGTTCGGAACCTCCCCAGGCTCTTGGTGGGATTTTGGCGGATGATATGGGGTTGGGCAAAACGATTGAAATGATTTCGCTCGTGTTGGCTAATCAGCCGAATGAAGAGGTTGTGAAGGAGTCGTCAGGGGTCGTGGTGGAGGCACCGTCGTCGGATCCGGACCCGTACTTTTTTTTACCGGGGCGACAGGCGACGACAAGTGTGGCAGCCGGTTCTCCACCCCCGGCAGGCGGCGAAGTCCCCTCCCGGGCCACATTGATCGTCTGTCCTTTGAGTACGGTCGCAAACTGGGAAGAACAGTTTGCGTCGCATGTCCTTGAAGGATCCCTTAAACTCTATGTCTACCACGGCATCAACCGAATCCAGGATCCGGAAAAGTTGGCCTCTTATGATGTGGTTCTGACCACTTATAATGTCTTGTCACTGGAATACGGGCGGTTACAAAAAGCTCAACAACAACCTCCTGAACAGAGGAGACCGTGTACTTCAGCCCTTCAATCCGTCTACTGGTTACGCGTCGTACTGGATGAAGCCCACGTGATTAAAGAACGGAATACGCATCAAGCCAAAGCCGCTGGAGCCCTTCACGCCCAACGCCGCTGGTGTCTAACCGGTACACCCATCCACAACAAAGTCGACGACCTGTATAGTCTGTTGAGATTCTTGGGACTCGTACCCTTCAACCACTGGAAAACCTTTTCGCATTATATCATGAAACCCCTCAAAAACCGGTCCGAAGTCGCCGTCTCCCGACTCCAAACCGTCATGAAACTGATTACCCTTCGCCGCACCAAAGACCAAAAAATTGATGGCCGGCCCATCCTCTCTTTACCCCCTAAAACCACTAGCGTGTATAAATTGACTTTGGAAGCGACGGAACAGGCGCTCTATGACCGGGTATTTGAACGGGCGCGAACGGTGTTTCGGGAATTGGATTCGAGTGGAAAAGTGTTTAAACATTATGCTACGCTGTTGGAATTGTTGTTGCGGTTACGACAGGTTGTGACCCATCCGGCACTTTATAGGGATCAAGGCGGGTTATGTAAGTTTACCTCTATTTTATTTTAAGATGGTGGGGTAATTGATTATTGGGAACAGCGGATCCGATTAGGGACTTGGAACAGGGGGAAGATCACCCACTCCTAACCGCCCAACGGGCCGCGCATATCATGTCCTTACTCCGGGACGCGGGCCACGATAAATGTAGCCTGTGTAGTACGATGGTCGACGGGAATGGCGATCGGGTTCCGGTTGTGTCTCGCTGTGGGCATTTGTATGTAACATGTTTTTTTTGGGGGATGAGTGAGTGGGGGTGCTGATGACTTTTTTTGGGACTAGGTTTTGTGATGAGTGTACACGGGACGTATTGGATGGGAATTCGACACTCAATTGTTTTTTGTGCTCGAGTGTATTGACCAAAGGGGATATTTTGGAGATTAAAGATATTGATGCGGTAATTAGTCAATCAGTCATTGTCGTCGCTACCCATTTATACTGAAAGTAAATCTTTTTCCAAAAGGCCCAAGACATGGACGACGCACTTTTATCCACCCACCACGCCGTCCCAAACGAACCCTCCACCCCCTCCCTCAGCACCAAAGTCCGCACATTACTAGACGACCTCCTCCGCGTCCAACGCGAAACCCGCCAAAATAACCAACCCCCCATTAAATCCATCGTCTTCTCCCAATGGACCCACATGCTCGATCTCATCCAACCCGCACTCACATCCTGCCGAATCGGATACTGCCGCCTTGACGGAAAAATGAGCAGACACGAACGAACTCTAGCCATGGACCGCCTCAAATTTGATCCGACCGTGACGGTCATGCTCGTTTCACTGAAAGCCGGGGGTGTGGGTCTCAACCTCACATCCGCTTCTCGGGTGTATATCCTCGAACCCTACTGGAACCCGGCTGTAGAAGACCAAGCCCAGGACAGAGTCCACCGGATGGGTCAGACCCGTCCTGTTCACGTTATTCGATTTGTGGTGGAAGACTCGATTGAAGAAGTCATTGAGAGTATGAAACGACGGAAGAGGGAGTTGGTTGCTACGGCTTTTAAGACTGAAGGGAAGAGCGAAGTTGAGGTTGATGGGAGTGGGAGTCAAGGGGGCAATAGGGGAAGGGGAGTTAAGGAGAAGGCTGAGCTGCAACAACGGAAATTGAATGATTTGAGGGCGTTGTTTGGGTTTAAGGATTCATGAAAAGGATCTTCATTTAACTATCCAAAATCTCTCTCCTTGCAAATGTTTGCTTTTTATAACCTTTTTTTTACATATTTCTGTTCTTTCCTTTCTTTTGACATGATGTTTTTTTTTGCTGTTTTCATTTTTTTTGTATAGTTTAATGATCTACATACAGTACTTGACAGCGTAAACGATTTTTATTTTTTGGTGGTTTTTTGGGTGGGTAAGGTAGTCAAAAAATTGTATTCAGAGTTGAGAATATACCGTGTCGCTAAGAGTTTTACTTTTTGGGACCCCGGTTCAGTATGAGTCTGCGGGGGAGAGCAATGACTGTTTACGGTCTTTGGGGGATGTCTCAATCAATCGGTGAAGGGATGATTTCTTATAACTTTTGTGCGGGAAATAGGAGGTATATAGGTAGAATATCAAACGTTGGTTGGGTATTTTTCTTTTCATCTTGTTTGAATGTGTCTTGCTACCATTTCATCAGCACTTATACCCGCGTTCAAGTTTTACAAAACTCTTGAAAACTTTGACGCGGCGTTTTCAATGCCATCATATATTCCTGTTTGTTCATTTTTTGTGAATGGGGTATTCCTTTTCAATTTATCATATTTTCTGTCTGAATGGCTTAACGGTACTCATCTTTCCATTTATATGAAAGCAGTCTATACAACAATTGTAATCATATATCTTTCCCACAACAACTGATGCCCCTGGGGGTAACCCGGACAGCTGTCTCGCGAGCACGGATAGAGATAAATTGCATTTAGGGTTGAGAGGGAAGGGGTCAAAATTCTGTCGGAGCTGTGGTCGCTCAGATCGCTCGGATCGGTCAGATTTACCACTGAGGGCCGTTCCCGATATTAGCACCACTTTTACCTTTTGGTGTGAAAGGGAAAGTCGATAGCACCACCTCTATTAGCTTGTGAACACGGCAACACACTCAGGATTTCAACTTCTGACGCGATCAACAAAAACAAATGCCAGATCCCACCAACCCCTTCTCACACCAAATCCAACACCACCTCCACACCAAGGACCCTAAACCTCCTCGCCGGAACATTCCTCACATCCTTCTCCATTCTTTTCCTATGGTCAGCATCACTATCCTCCCTCTGGACCTCAGGTAAAAAAAACAACATCCCTATTTGCTTTTTTCAACCTTGAGCTTATTGTGTGGATAGTGATTGTTCGCCATGTATCACCTGTGTTCTGGGCCACGGCTTTTATGGCGTCGATGAGTCTACTTCCATTAATTGTCTTTCGAGTGAAACGTATGCGGGGTATGTATAGTCTAATAATGGATTTTTTGGAGTTTACAAGGTCATTTACAATATGGTTTCATGATTTAGTCGATCGGAAAATGGCTGCGACGAGGTTATCGGCATGCATAACGTTTATGGGTCCGGATTTGTGGATTGCTCTGGTCTGTTATAGTCTTTCGGCCGCCGTACTCTCGTTTTGCCAGGTCAAGACACAGCGGGGAGGAGATATGTTTTTGGATTATCCAGAAGGGTAACTAACTACCTAAATAAATTGCCCCGGCCAGAAACTTTTACTGATGTGTCTCAATATAGGATGTATAATACCCCTCGGTTAAAAGAAGATTCGGCTTTTGTGATGGCGTTTGGGTTGACTCTGGCAGCTGGATATGCGGTTATGAGACGGGTTACCGAGCGCGATCAGTTGACGTTTCCCCGGTTGCAGGTAAAAATGGCCCGCAAAAAAAAACTGCATTTGTGAAGTATTATAACAATGATTTCTATTTGTACAGAGAAGTCTGTATCACAGACTGAGAGATACAGTCCAGCTAGCATTCCAAGCGGCTGCCGTTAATACCACTAAAGCGTTACCTGTTTTTGTCATCCTTTTATGATCTTTCGAGGAAGTATTGTCAATATTGCCATTTCGGTGGTGGGTTTCTCAACATCCAGCAGGTGTGGTAACTATTCTCAGATCAAGAAGGGGCTCATTGACTGATCTTTGTATTAGGCCAGCCCCTTACGTGGATAGTAATTCGAGCGTCCTGAGTCTCAGCACCATTATTTATGCGTGGCTGAATGGCGTCATGCTATATGCATGTTGGGAGCTTGTGAACGGCATTTTTAATGTCCTTTTTACTCAGGTAAGGACTTTTCATATCATTGATAAAATGCAGGGTTTTGACTTGGAGCGTAGCCACTAGCACAGGAAGCACCGCTTACGACCTTATTGACTGGCCTGTCATCGACTGTCGACTCATATTCTAGAGTAAGCCTGTGACTTTATGGGATTTGATTGTATCCATTCACACAACATGTTTAGCATCAAGCCTTCCTGCAACTTTGAAGTTTGGTCAAATATGACGATCAACAGCGACAAGCTATTTTCTTGTATGAGCGGGATGAACCGTCGGGGTGGAAAATCGTTTCGAGTGAATGTATGAGGATTCTTGACCAGTTGAGTTCTGCTATTGAAAACGAGCAAAAGAAGGCTGAAGGTGAAGGGTTTTTTGCCAATCGATTTTTTTTAAGCATGTACATACACGCTGACACATTGGCTAGATATGGCGAAAGCAAGGCAGATCCGACCCGTACGCTCTGCCAATGCGTTTGCACTTTCTGAACCATTGACACGACCTAATCATCAACCGGACCCGGTCGTCAATATTTATTCCCCAACGAAACGAGCAACGTTTATGGATGAGTTGCCTGAGAGATTGGTAGATGCTATATACCAGCCCGGCAGTATTGCACGCAGTCCAAAGTATCCGAGTCGTTTCGCGGCCCCAGCCGACAAGGCATCTGAGGACTGGGATTTGTCCAAAACGCCGTATCCGGATCTTCTTCGGCCAACAAAGAAGGCTCGTGTTAAAGATACCGATGATGAGGCATCATTACAATGTCCCTCTAAGAGGATACATTCGCCCGGTCAAGACGACTTGAAGCGATTAAGGAAATGGCTGTTACGGTCGGAGTGGGGGACATGGATTCTGGGCGAGACATTGGAGCGACAAACAACCGTCCTATTTGGAGATTTACAGATTCATCTTTGGGCTATAGAAGGTTTCCCTTACCTATTTCTTTGTCCCAAACTGAGTATATACAACTAACAACTTTTTCTCTAGTTTTGGAACACCTCGTTGTGGTTGCACCCACCGAAGACCGATACGGCGAGGCAGGCCGGGATCTCCCGCAAGTCATTGAATCCCTCCTGCGATGCCAAATGGCCCTTAAAACTCGACTGGCTACACCTCCCATAAAACCCAGTTCAGCAACTCGATTGGGACATCAGGTGGTGTTTCGGCAACCTTATGGATTACTTCAGGGTAAACGTCGTGTTTTGTTTTATTACTTTTTTTTGTGAGGTTTCATTTTGCTGATATTTGAGGGATTTTAGTGATTGAGACGTCGACGTATCGCTTGGTTACGACGTGGTATGATTTGTTGGGTCATTTGCTGCTGAACCCGGTTTATGCTCGGCATTTTCAAGCGTTTGTGGATTTCCGGGAGTAATAATAGATGTGTGCTCTGCACATGCATATTTATATCCCACCTCTCAAATACCCTCCAGTTCTACCACCATTCCGACATTTGATGCGTACGACTGCGTCTGACCAAGAGGTTCACGGATCGCCGACACACAGTGATGATCAAGATGTTACTGTATGTAGTCTACTCGCCCGGCCAATGGCTACTACTTCTCCCATGTACATATATGGCCGCTCCTTACATAACTTATCATTCGCCCCACAAGGGAAGCGTTCCCATGTATGTATATAGCCCCTTCCGTCTGGCCTTCCTTGACAGCTGTCCAGATGGCAAAATTGCGTTAGGGTTCAACACTGTCAAAATCCCAAACGAACGAGTGTTCCCGAAATCCATGGAGGGTAGTCAGTTCAAAGGACTTTCAACCCCCATTACTGCCATAAAACATGGCTAGCGACGTGCGTGACATTTTGCAGCTGCCGACAGATAGTCCGCGGGCAACTTCATCCATCAGAAGCGCTGCCAAGGCCGAAAAAACCAAAGAGAAACGTAATGGTACGCATGCAACCTTCTCACTTCTAAACGAATTGAGACTTATATTTCTCCAACTATTGTGTAGAGGGGCTTAACAGGGAACTGTTGTCCCTGACGGGAGGTGCGCCGCCTATGGTATTGGCGAAAAAAAAGTACAAGGCCCGACCAAAGTTTACCGAGCGACTTACCGTCTCCCCATGGTACGAAAGATCAGCAAAAAGGATGTTTTGTTATGCACACATATCTGAAGGGTTATTACATTTGTAGGGTATGGCGGAAATTCAAAAACCCAGCGCGGAAGGATGATCTGGAACTGTATCATTGGGTGAAAGCGAGTGATGATGAAGGTTTGTTGATTTATGAGATCAATACACGTACCATTACGGCCAACTGAACATTATTTCGCAATAGGATACTACTTTGCACAATTCAACAAAACGGTGGATATCATTCAGTACACGGATGAGGAATACCTTGCGTTTGAGGCTGGTCGGTTTCTTACTTGAGTGTCCTTTCAAGGCGAGAAGACTAATCCCGGCAGTAGAAGGCGATACTGGCTGGACCAGGCCTGAGACCGACTATCTATTTGCTATGTGTAAGACATTCGATTTGCGCTGGTTCGTTATTTCGGATCGATACGAGTGGGAGGGCGCGTCAAGGACAGTGGACGTGAGTACTACACAAGGGGTTATTGGAGTACCGAAACCAATTTTTTTCAATTCTATAGGATCTTCGAGAACGATACTATCGTTTAACGCGGAGTGTTTTGGCCGCACGAAACAAAGGGGAGAAAAAGGAGGATCTGTCGGCTTACAATTTCAATAAAGCAAAGGAGCTGGAACGAAAAAAGAATCTGGAAATCCTGTATAGTCGAACACCAGAACAAATCAAAGAAGAAGAATATCTTTTCATCGAGTTGCGAAAACGGGAGGCCCGAGAAGAGCGGTTGCAGCGGGAGCGGGATGCCGTTTGGCAGTTGTTACGAGATAATGAGTCGCGGATGGTGTCGCAACATAATCTGACCCCGACGGATAAAAACATTGACAAACTCAAGAAACAACGGAAATCCCTTGGGCCAGGAAAACGTGCCGTATCCGAAGATGTTGTCGCAGCTCCGGAGCCAAGCCCCATGTCGGCCCGAAAACGAAGCAAGATCAAGGACGAAGTCCCGCCCGAATCGGAAGGTATGAGATCTTTTAAACTGTGTGGATATTACAACAAGTTATGGCAAAGGCTAACCCAATTTTTTTTTGCTAGATGATTCACCCTTCAAAATAAAATACCCACCCGGCGTGTTTGCGCGCTCATCAAAGATACCCCTTCTCCGAGCTGCCTACATTCCCCGCGTCCAACAATTTTTGCAAGAGTTGAATGTCAGCGTGAAACCCAATATGCCCACCGCACAAGTCTGTGCAAAGTTCAATGAGTTGCAGACAAATATTCAAACATTGTTGGATGTGAAAAAGCTGTACGACAAGATTGATTTGGATCTCAGCAAGATGAGGGTCAAAGCTCGCGTGTTGGGCGCGGCCCCTGCCACTGGAAGCCCAGGTCCATCCTCCGCAACTCCGGTAAGCCTAACAACGTTCGAGTTTCGAGCTTTCCCACTGAATTTTTTTTTCCCTTTGCAGAAGAAAAATTCAGTTTCGGCAGGCTCTCAAAAGGACGTTAAAAGAACCCGTTAGCAATTGCAATGTCGCAGCCATAATGTAAATATTTGTACAGTAGAGGGAACATAAGTATAAACGGAGCATGTGTTTTTCCTTCAAATTGAGAGGACTATTCTCGGAAATCTACATATGTTTGGAACTGTTTGGCATACGCAGGGTTCAACCGTAGTTGACCAAGAGAGTCGTACCAAGTTGTGACCAGACGATACATGGATGTTTCAATCACTGCGTCAAATGTTTAAAGAATGCCCAAAAATGTCATGTCAAGGCGCAACATACCCTGAAGCAGCGCATATGGTTCGCGCATGAGAAGTTGATTTCCTCTCAGAACTGACCGAGTCGCAATCTCGAGACTAGGCCTTATTGGAGGCTTTGCCAGACGTGTCTTTAAAGCCATTTGACACCGGATCAATGACTCGATCACGCGAGGCAAGTCGCGGCCCGTCTCGCCAAATCGGTCTTCTGTTGGAGAAGCGACTACTAGTTGTAACAAAACTGCAGACAAATGAATTAGATCAGTTTACAAAGCCTGAGGTCAGATTTTGCCCAACCTTCAATGGCCCAGAGATGGAGCTGCATATCTTTAAACAGACCCCGGGTCTGCCTTTCCAGCGTTTCACCGACAACCCATCTGCCCCACTCCCATCGAAGCAGCCAATTCCGCAGTCTTTTCAGGTTTTCCTGGCCGGGCGAATGAATCATTTCACTGGGGGCGGTGGGCTGCCCGACGATACTGGGGTACGTTGGCGAGACCTCTGAATGTCTTGCAGAGCTCTTCTTTGAGGGCCGCAGCAGTTCGGGATACGAGGGTTTGGACTGAGCCCAATCATCCGATTCGGTTTGGGTAGAGTTTCGTCGGTCGGTTGAAAAGATACTGCTGCTACTCCTCGGGCTGCGCGCAGAACTTCCACTCTGATACACTGCGTCCACAATCTTCTCGGGAACCCTGTCGATCAAACTAGTTCTTTTAGTTGGCGAGAATATTGATGGAGTCGGTTGTTGTTCGTTTTGTTGCTGCTGTTTCTTTGATGCATTCAGCGCAAAGGCATTGGCATTTTTGAGTGGGCGACTTGAACTGGCTTTTATAAGCTCTACAAAAGGAATGAATACAAGAGCTCCTTAAAATGTCCTAACCATTTTTGTAGACCCCGCACCTTCAGCTTGTTTCTGCTGATTTTCCATTGCGGCGCTTAGTTGATTTAGTAAATGGATGCACTCATGGGAAATGATTTTCCAGCCAGAGGGTTCATCGCGATGGAACATAAATATTTCTTGGCGCTGGCCCACATCATACTTGACGATTTGGCTAAGCTGTAAAAACGCTTGGTACTAGTAAAAAATCGGAGTCTCAGCACCATCCCATAAATTCAAAGGACTAAAGAAAGGTACCCTGGTGTAAGTGTTGACTGTTGGCGAAAGTCCGGTGAGCAGTATCGACAGATTTGTCTTCTTTGTTGGAGGCTAAACGACTGTAAGCCGCGGTGATTGAGTTTGCGCAATGCGGAAATTCTTGCTCACCTGGGTAAACAGTACTTCGAAGATGTTGTTTATGAGCTCCCAGCAGGTGTATATCATGGACCCGTTGAGCCAAGCATAGACGATAGTATGCAAGTTCAATGCGCTCGGGGAGTAGTGGGAGAAAGGCGCCGGTCTAAAATCACGAGTTACTTTTGAGAAGGATTAGTCGTTGCCGGTGGCTCCCGTACCCGTTAGATGCCCAGAACCCGAGTGTTGCAACAGCGATATTAAACACAAAGCGTCGAAAGAAGAAATACGCCACGATGTATCCTGCGAGATATTTCGTGGTGTTCTTGGCAGCAGATTGTAATGACAAAAGGACTGAATCTGTAAGTCTTCGGGAAACCTTCCGCTAGATTTGGTATTAGACCCCTTTTCATGATCTTGTGCAAGACTCAATTCGTTTACCTGCAACCTGGGGAAGAGCAGTTGGTCCCGTTCACAGTATCTTCTGGAGATAGTGTATCCCACAGCGAGAAGGATGCTAAAGGCCATCACAAAGGCCGATTCTTCCCGTAAGCGAGGGGTATTGTAGATACTAGCCATGTCGATTAGATTGTTCCAGAGTATTGCAAAGAATTCAAACTAACCCTTCTGGATACACTAAAAACATGTTTCCGCTTTGTTTGAGATGGAAGTAGCCCACCACGAGCGCCATGGCCGAAATCCAATACGAGAATAGAGCGTACCAGAAATCAGGCCCAAAGAAAGCTAGAAGGGCAGAGAGACGAATGCTGGCTACTCGACGATGTGCTGGATGCAGATTATTGATGTCATCTCCTGTGATTGAGACATGCATTCATCAACTAACCTTGCATGGTCCACAGTCGGAAAACGATCAGCAGCGAGAGACTAACAAACGTCAGAGCGGTAGTTAACCAGAACTTGGGAGAAACATGTCGGATAACAACTAGATCAGACGCTATCAGTATACAGCACCGGCAACAAAATAAACATTTGGCATACTTGTGTTCAAGAACGATCCCAGTGACGCGGACCACCAAAGGAGAACGTAAAACGTAGCGATGAACGAGCCCGCAGCCAGCCTGAGTAGCCGATCGTGCAGTTCCGGCTGGAGACTCTGCTCAAAGGGACTCGGGTCAAGCATCCTGTACGAGATCGCGTATAATGTGTCGTTATCGACGATCTGTTCTTTTTGGTGAAATTAGTGCTTTCCCTCCTATCGATGTGTCTTCTTCATACCTTCAGCACCTGTATCTAAAAATGCTCTAAAGCTGGTCCTTGATTTGAACCGTAAGTTTCTCTCTGAGTCTCGAAAGCCAGAGTCTGAAAAGTTCCAGGCTCACTGTGAGCTCACTCAGTTCTGCACTCAGTTGCCGAAAGGCCACGCCAATTTAACCAAAAAAGGAAGAATGAGCGCTGTTAGGGCTAGGCCCGACCTTGTCATCGCAAATTCCGCCGCTGCAAGGTCAAGTTCTGTTATAGCCGTTTGTCCTGGAACTGAGTGGAACTAAAGAGCGATGGCGGTCTCGAATAACACGGCATGGTCCTTTGGAGACCAAGATCCATTTTCTGTTGCGCCCTCCCCGGCCACAAACGGCAAGACTGGTGCTGGTATGTTTGTGATGAGTGCAACAATCCGTTGACGTTATCCTTACAAACTGTGATAGATTTGAAGCTGTCTACGGACGAAGAGACTGCCTATGCATACTATCTTGGCCTGACAGATCCGCAGGGCACGGGCAAGGTACTGCCGTCCGAAGCAGTTGGCTTTCTCTCCAAGTCACAGTTGCCACAAACAACTCTGAGCGAAATATGGCAACTTTGCGACCCAGAAGGTCGTGGATATCTCACCAGCGCCACGTTTTACAATGCTCTCAAATACATTGCGCTTGCTCAGTCTGGTAAACCCGTCAAAGGAGCTTCTTTGACCCCTGGTATGTCCCCGAATATGGCTCTCATCAACTTTGCCTCTTTCAATCCTTAACGTATCTTGCAAGGTGGTCCTTTGCCCAAATTTGAATGTGTCGGAAACGTCCCGGGACTATCTCAAACGTCGGCCAGGGCATCTACTCCCGGCGTATCCTCTGATTCTGCCTTTCAGTCATTTGGTGGCACAAGTTCAATAAGTGGATCCCAGGGATTTCAATCTCCGCTTGTACCGCAGCGGACCGGAACGAGTATCTCAAGTCAGCCATCTCCATCACATCAAACTCCCTTAATTTCACAGCGTACTGGAACGGGTACTGCGAGTCAGCCCGTAAAATCCCACTTTACGGGTACAGATCGCGTTGCTTCCCATAATACTGGGTCTAGCGTAGCCTCGCATCTTACTGGAAACACCAACGTGTACACTATTACACCCGAAGAACGAGAGCGCTTCACTGCCGCTTTTGAAAGCTGCAAACCTGTAGACGGATTTGCCACCGGTAAGTCATAAAACCTCAACGATGAAATGCATTCTCTAATTCCATTGGCTAGGCGACGCTGCACGGGAACTTTTCATGAAATCCACGCTTCCTCTCGAGCTTCTCAGCAGAATATGGTATGAGAAGCAGTGACAGGCTTCAATGCATATCGCTTACACCACGCTAGGCGACTTGTAGATGTACAGGGACACGGCAAACTCGACGCGACCCAATTTAGCATTGCCATGCTGCTGATTACGCGTACAAGACAAGGACTACTTCCGGCCTTACCTGCCACTTTACCCCCGAATCTGCTGCCCCAATCAAATTTGTCAACTGATGGCTTTCTCGGTTTGTCCAGTCCACCAGCATCGACTCGGGCACTGAACAGAAACTCGACTGTAAGCCCTGCTGCATCGTCTCCTCGAATTGATCGTCGTAGAACTATGCTTCCGGGCGCTCTCAAGGCTGAGACGGAATGGGCCATCAAAGATGAGGAAAAGGCTCAGAGCGACCAGTTTTTCGACGGGTTAGACAAAGAAAAAAAGGGTCATCTGACAGGTATGCCGTATTTTTTGTGCAATATGCTCGCTCCCTCACACCGGATCACAACAAGGACAAGACAGTTATGAATTTTTCGTAAAGGCCAAATTGCCGCAGACAGACTTGGCGAAAATTTGGGAATTGTCCGATATGTCCAAGTCGGGGAAGCTTTCCAAGGACGAGTTTGCCGTCGCGATGCATTTGATCAGGGCCCGAATGAGCGGAGGACAGTTGCCGCTCACCCTTCCCCCAGATCTGATTCCGCCCTCTCAACGGGTAAAAGCTGCAGCCGGTGCGAGCACTATGCCCACTATGCCGACTTTCCTCACCGGAGCCCACAGCGGTTCTGTAGAGGATTTGATGAGTGGGCTAGGATCCCCTGCCGCATCCTTGTCTGTCCCTGGCACGCGTGGTAGGTTTAGTGATTGGACTTACTACACGGGTCTCTAACGACGAAATATATCTAGCCATGTCTTTTTCCAAGGGGTCCTCGAATTACGAAGCACTGGAACTGGAAGACAGGGAGAATGAGCTTGCTCAGCGTAAAACAGAGCTTCAGCAGGTGGAGCAACAACTAAGCAGTTTGCAACCATCCGCTGAGGAAGTTCGTCAACGGAAAGGTGTTGTAGACGCCGAGTTGAAGACAATCACAGACAAGCGGAATGAAATCGCTCTCGAGCACTCTCAGCTTCGTGCCGTTTTTGAAACGGAGAGTCGCATTGTAATGGAGTCAGAAACGGCTTTGAATCGTGAACGACAAATTCTGAACATTGCATTTGCTGAGTTACAACAAGCCCAACAAACTGTAGCAGCGGTGCAGACAGAGAAAATTGAGCTGGAACAACAGTTACAACGTGCACAGACAGAAGTGGAAGAGATGAAAATTCAGATAAAGGGCTTGAACGAGACGGCTCTTCCCATGCGCTCTGAGATTGAAAAGCTAAGAGTCGAAGTGAAGCAACAACAACAACATCGCGACGTGAACGAAAAACTTTTGGCGAGCGCCAGAGCTGATTATGAGCAGTTAAAAAGTGACTTGAAACAAGAGCAAGCAAAACTGGAGCTAGAGAAAACGAGGAATAGCCAGGTTGCCCAGCAAGTAGCTGTGCAAGCTGCTATCAATGAAAAGGAGAAGGAGAAACTGAAAGCATTGGCGGCGGAACGTTCCAAAGCGGCAGAGACTGCCAGATCATTGCCCTCGCTGGACACGTCGAGTGATCCGTACGCTGCCTTTTCAGCACTTGGTGCTACAGCCAACTCCCCCCAACCCGGACTTTCAACACCGACAGCTATCAGCAACCTTACAAGCACACCGATACTCAGCAGCACGTCAAATCTTGCTGCGTCTTCCCCGAAAAAGGCTCCTCCACCACCCCCTCCCTCAAAGAAGCCGAGTCGTGCGCTCTTGAGTACAAGTCAAGTAGATTTGCTTCAGCAGCCGGCGACTGAAGGTCCTTCACCCGTGGTCCTTTCTGATAATAAGCTTCCCCGGAAAGGATCGAACACCTCAATTGCCTCACGCAAGTCTCACGTCGATGATTTTGAAGAGCTATTTGAAGCTAATAAGCCGAAAAAAGTGCATCCAGGCTCGGCCGCTTCACCTTCGCCAGCCTCCATTGCTGCATTGTCACCGACCCCCGCTATCTTTGGTGCCCTCTCCCCGGCTGTCTCCCCAGCTGCAGGCCGTCCATCGTCCGTGAAATCCTTTAATGGGATGAAGACTGCACTTGATGCAGCTTCCGATAGCGGCTTGGCTGAGCATTTCGGAAAAAAGACGGCTTCAGTAAAATCTCTTCCTCTCATATCGAAAGAACCGGAATCCTCTCCTTCTCAAGATTTGCCAGATTCAACCAGTGGTCCTCTGACATCGAAAGAGCCGGAGTCTTCCACTTCTCAACATTTGCCAAATCCAACAAATGGTTTTGAGCCTGCATCGCAGGTTTTGGCAGCACCAAATAATGTTACATCGTCACCAGAGCCGGCCAACCCCCCGGCACCGGCTTTCCCCGACAATGCATTTGATGCCTTTTCATTCCAGGATGGCAACAGTGTTGCTGTAGCGATCCCTCCTGCCTTTGACGCAGACTTTGCATCAGCCTTCAGCAGTAACGTGGCGGGCTTGCCGGAACCACTAACTCAGAACATTTTTGGTGAACCTGCAAGCAAGAATGCCCCTCTGGCTCCGCCCGTGACTGAAGTAGACATAGAAGAGGAAATGAAAAGGGCGTTTGCCTCCACACCGTCAACCGCCGACTTGAAGAAGACCACACCGTCAGTTTCGAGCTTCCCCACCAGCGACTTTGATTCAGCGTTCACCTCTATGACCACAAATGACTTTTCAGAAGATGCTTTCAAATTCGACGCCTCATTCAATGACGTGAACCGAGCAGGCCCAAATGCCTCCTTTGACGCAGATTTTGCTTCAGCTTTTGCGCCTTTAGACGCAAATCCGTTTGGGTCAAATCTGTCACCACAAGTTGCGGTTTCTCCAAATGATTTGGATGCTGCGTTTGGAGGGTTTCAATCTGTCCCTCCAAGTGACCCACACCTTCCCGCAAGCGGAGATACTACCGCAGCATTCGATGATGCATTCGGAGGTGTTGACTTTGCTAGTGCTTTTGGCCCACCGCAACCATCCACCTCAACTGAGACTGACCGACGCCCTGTACCGCCCCCACCAGCAGTTCCTGCTGGCGGAGAGGACGCACCAGAGGTTAAGAACATAGTTGCCCTAGGCTTCACCAAAGGTAAATACTCTCTTTGTTACTGAAAACTTTCATTTACTCATGAAAGTGCTTATATAGAGCAAGCCATCAATGCATTGGAAATGTAAGTGGGATTGTTTACAAACATTTATTAGCCGTACCAACTCTTTTGGTTTAGGAATCAATTCGATGTTGCCCAAGCTACAAACTATCTACTGGACGCAAAATAACAACAGAGCAGGCGTCTGGAATAAATCGTAAATAGTATAGATTTCTCATAGTATTTCTTTCATATTTTGTTCAAGTCCATGTTGAATCAGAAATCTGCATCCTTTGTGTAACTTGTCGAAATGCTAACCCGACTCCGAAATCGTTGGCAATTTATCTACCACCCTACTCAACCAACTATTGCCCGCTCTATATCTGCTTCTCTAATGTCTACTTCCGCAAGAGCTACCGTGAGGGTGAGTAGCAATTGTTTTCCTTTTTGATCTATCTAACAGAATGCTGTACCCAAGACAGCGGACAGGCTGAGTTCTCTTGACCCGGGAGGAACTGTATTTGCGGAGTTCACAGCGCTAGCCAACAAAAGCAATGCTGTCAATTTGGGGCAGGTAGGTTTTCGAATGTTGGAATGCAGATTTCATTTTCCTCTGACCTTTTGTTAGGGGTTTCCCACGCTACCCGTGCCCTCCTTCATAACTGATGCGGCCAAAGATGCTGTCTCAGGCTCTGGGCTGATGCATCAATACACTCGAAGTGAAGGTCATGTTCGTTTGACAAACGGTTAGTCTCATTGTTCATATGATTTGGAAATATCAGAACCTAAATCAAGCAATAGCACTTTCATCTTATTACACAAGTAGTCTGGGTCGCACGTTAAATCCTCTTACAGAGATCTTGACTGCCGTTGGTGCATGTCAAGGTATTGCATTCCCATTTTCTGCCTCGAGAGAAATTTGCCTGACCCCTGAAATTAGCCATTTTCAGTACCATTCAAGCCTTCATCAATCCGGGTGACGAAGTCATTATCATGCAGCCTTTCTATGATAGCTACCCGGCCTCTGTAGCGCTTGCTGGGGGTGTACCTCGTATGGTTTCTCTGCGACCCCCAGTAGGACAGCCTGCCTCTACCGCCGATGAGTGGAAGTTGGACGTGGAAGAGATTCGAAAGGCAATAAGTCCAGGGAAAACAAAGATGATCATAGTGAACAACCCACACAATCCTATTGGAAAGGTATTTCGGCGAGAGGAGTTGCTGGCAATCGCCGACATTGCCAAGGAGTATGACTTGTTGGTCCTCGCGGATGAAGTCTACGAAACTCTTGTCTTTGAAGATTCTGTCGAACAACTCATCAAGTTTGGTTTGTAAACACTTTCTTGATAAATTGGTGACACAACTGACGACCCCTATTCCAGCAAGCTTGCCCGGCATGTTTGAACGCACAATAACAGTGGGTAGCGCAGGTGATAGGAAATGATTGAAACGCAACTCAGACAGAGTGTCTTACTTTTTTGCATGTGAATTAGGAAAAATGTTCGGTGTGACGGGATGGAAGATTGGCTGGGCGCTGGGTCCACCAGAGTTGATTAGAGCCATATGGATGGTGCACCAGTACGTCCCCTTTTCCGTTGCAACACCGCTCCAGGTAAGTCCGAATTTCACATGATGGCCTCATACATATGGCTCATTTCTTTATAGGAAGCAACTGCCGTTGCTCTCGAGCAGGCCCAAACCAATGGATACTTTGAGGAAACGAGGGCGACATATCAAAGATTACGCGACAAGCTGCAAAAGATTCTCGTCGAGGCAGGTTTGCAGCCAACTCTTCCCCATGGAGGCTATTTCACTCTGGCAAACACTTCTGGAATTCAAATACCGGCTGATGCCGCCGAGCAACAGGAAAAACGACGCGATTACGTGGTTTGCCGATACCTGACGCGTGAAGCAGGTATTACAGCTATACCACCATCTGCATTTTACGATCCCAAGGACAAGGATGGTCGGGAAAATGTTGCCGGTCAGCTGGCACGATTCGCTTTTTGCAAGAATGACGAAATGCTTGAAGACGCTGGATCAAAATTGCTTGCATTCACGTCGCGAACGACACGCTAGATCCGTTGATATTCCATAGAAGCCATGCTGCCACCTCTTACTTGTGTAAATAGTTACGATGTCACGTACTAGGGGTTAATTTTATATATTTGATTGGATGGGTAAGAGGAACGGGATTTATACAAGTGATGGGAATGCTAAGGTAGTCGCATTGAATGATGTGGAGCTTCCATCCACGCCTGCATTTCTCTGCATGAGGGAAAGGGACGATGATAGCGACAATGACATGTTGGGTTCTGATGATGCCTTGATCTTTGAATGGAGGCTCTGCTTACGCGCCGGATGAGGGTTGGGGGTTCGTTTTAAGCGCGATCCGTAAGTGTATGCACCTCCGGCTTCCTGTACAAGCAACGGTAACGTTAAACCTGTGGGAAGCTCTAAGCGATCGCTGCTGGGAATGAGGTTTGCTAAGCTTCTACTGGATCGCGTATAGGGACGCTTGTAATTATCATAGTATGAAGACGTGGTGAGGTTGGCGGAAAGCTCTGGTAGCCTATGGCTTATGCTGTTGTTGTATATGACCTGACCGGGATCCATACGAAACTCGGCGTCCATTCGTTTCCACATTGACTGTTGCTGCATACAGCGCCATTAAATCTTCCGTACTATTTCCCAGCCAAAAGAGATGCTCACCTTGTGCAGCTCAGGAAGCTCATCGAAACCTTGGGCAGATCTTGATTTTGCCACCAATCTTCTCGCAAAATTAAGTTCCCAATCTTTTTGCCCGCTCGGTGCCTTTGCGCCGCCTGATTTTTTTGAGTCGCCGGTAGCCCGATGTCCGGCCCCCGAGCCACGACCTGCTGGCATACCCACGAACCGGGTTGAACCTGACTTGCCGTATCGTTTCATCAGCGGGGGGAAGATTTTCTTTAGCTCTTTCATCGTCATGGCAGCAACGTTGCGCTGATGTCGCCACTGCGCAGTCAGTTCTTCGCTTGCCGCGTTCGGGGCGTATACAACACCCGGTTGGTTTGGTATGGATGGCTCGGCTGCCAAAGCGGATTGGGTGCAATACTCGCCGTCGTTACTGTCCTGACTCGATGCGCGGTAGGTCTTGGCGTGTGATTCTAGTAGGGGTGCCTGCTCCCCATCAACCGCAAGATCGATATATCCATTGGAGTAAGCTCCCAACATGTGTTTGGAACCACCATGGTAATTTTGAGCACCACGGAGTGACTCCGAGTACGGATCGGCCGCTACATGCCGAGGTATCTCATCAAATGAGGAAGTTGTTCCCGAGTCATCGTCCGAAGGTATACCATCATCCTCCTTTTCTGTGCCATCAGGCATAAACTGAGGCTGTACGAAATTGAGCCGTAGTGGCAAGTTGACATCGAACAGGTACCCATCTTTATACGAATTGGGGACAGCTTTCCGCCGAGCTCCCTTCCGAGGGTTGCGCTGTAGGTCAGGACCAACATTGTTTCCCAATACAGCACTTGCCATGCCTGCTAAGCTGTTGGGGGGAACAGTATCGGAAGCATGCTCATCTGTGCTCTTGCGCTCTTTCTTGTTTTTCCATGTTGGCGTTACAGTGTACCCATGTCGTGCGAGCGGATGCGATGTTTCTCCCTCAGGATTCAGACTCGCGGCGGCCCCTGAGCTGCTCACTGCTCCTGTAGAGCTGCTCTGAGTATTATTTCCGGCCATGGGATCCATTCCTGATACGGCCCCTGGGTCATCACCATCGTTGGTCAACTTTCCCGGGGTGTGCAGCCGCTGACGGTATAAATCATCTTTACGCGTCCTTGTAGTCTTATGCGCTTGCGCCTGGTGGAAAGCAGAGAAAACGTCCGTGGCTCCTTCCCCCCACCCGTCGAGATCTCCATCGATCATCATATCGCTGTCCATTAGCATCGAGGATAAATGATCGGAACGAGCCTTAGCGACATTGGTAGATGTTCGAGGCGCTATCTTCTTGCGTCTGCGACGTGGCGTGGAAGCTTCGGGATTGAGAGGACTGCCCTCAACTCGTGTGATATCCAACGATTCGACACTTTTCGCTACTGCGGATGTTTCGGGAAATTCCAATGTGGCATTATTCAGAGTCAGACCCGCTCGCGAAAAACTGTTCTTGCGAGAAATTGCTTGTCCCGAAATGTCTGACGATGTCATTTGGAGTGCACTTTCGGATTGATTCTCACGGGTGTCAGGGGGCTGTTGTCCTGCCCTAGAATCAAGATACGAACGTGTCTCACTTCTCTCATCGGTGCTCCTTGGTGTATCTTGTCTCAATGGAAAATCCAAGTCTTTTGATAAAGAATAATGCTTGTCCGGCATCGGTACTGGCTCTTCGCTCGGCAGGCTCTTACATGGCTGTATGGATAAACCAAACAATTGAGCTTCAGCAGTGTTTTGGTCATCCATTTTGGCTGGTGAGACGCCCTTCATTTTATCTGCCTCGTTCCGCCTCCCATCGTGAACGCTCCGCGAATCAAAACTCGTAACAGTATTTGGGGTCCGATTGTCGTGCATATCCCCTTCACTTTCGTCCGTGTCTGACTCAAAATCCGAATCGAACCTTTCTGCGGTCGCTGTCGTAAACGAAACTCGTCGCGTTGTTGATGCGGGAACCTGGATCAACTTTACACCATCTCGAGTAGAAAATGTGCCACTCAGGACCCGGCCATTGCTGAAAGATGGCGCAAATTCCGGCATCTTCATAGTTCGGCTTGGGTGGTAACGATGTTTCGGGGCTGCGCGAGAAGAGTGCTGCGCACGACTGGTAGTTTCAGGAGTCGAGCTGGGCACAGACGATGATGATCCTGATTTCGCCGCTGGCGTATGTGATTCGGAGGCGGGATATGCTTGCGCCTGCTCTAGCACTTGCTGTGGCGGAGATGGATCCTTCACTGTACGAACACAGAATCCTTCAACAGCAACAAAGTTATCAGCTTCGGAATCTTGTGCTCTTTTTCTGATAGGGATAGACGGACTCGACGGGGTAGCAATGGGCCTTTGCTGTTGATGAACTGACATGGGTCTTACGGTTATGGCATCACAGCGCGGGAAAGTCGCTGGCAGGTACATGAACGACAAGTGGGCGGTAAGATGAAGCGCTGAAACGGGAAGGGAACCGTCGGGCGGTGTTGCCTGGACCTCTTGCTGATGCTCACTTGAAAGATGCTGCGGCGGTTCAGATCGAGCCTGGGAGATGGCATTTAATGGGGTTGATATCCGTTTTTGCCGTGCTGTTACTGTCCCATTCTCTTGATTGTGCTGCGCGTATCCTGCAACTCTCTTGTATGATGTATTCCCTTTGGACGTTGATTGCACCTCAACAACCTTTTTTGCTGCGGGAGTTCGGTCGACAAGCTCTACAGCGCTATCCTCGCGAGAAACACCACCTGGAACTATCATTTAGTTTGCCTATGTATTACTTTCGAACTAATCGAAAAGTCGGCGCTAACAAACAGAGCCACTAACAAGAATGCTCCCTACAATCGACTAACTGCCTATAACTAGAACTAGAGTAAACTAGTCAAACTATTTAACTACCACTGCCTCCCCGGGTATGATCTCCGAATCAGCCTTCAGTTGGGTGCACAAAAAATTGAAAGTTAACCGTAACAGAATTAGCGGATTTGAGGCTAATGTAGGTAACGCACTCAACTAGATCAGCTAATTCTCCGATACAAGGAACAAGCATAAGATCTAGTAGTCAACCTATAGGAAAAGAGACCATCGGATGAAAAATAAATAAAATGGAAGCCTCTTCTCAGGAATTTGAGTATATCAAAAGTATGCATTGTATTGTCCATATGTAAAATCATCTGGAACGTAAACAAATCCGTTCATCGTCGGTATGTTAAGGTGGCGCTCAGGGTTAGAAGGAAAAACTTCCGACGTTTGGAATGCATGACGCAAAATGATGAGAAGTCCTTATTTTTATTTGGCAATATTCTGCCCAAAGAAGTAGTTTTGTCTATTATCTATCGCTGCCATACGCGTAAAAAAGTATCTATTCAGCTGAATGGTTTCGCCTACGACTCCAGAGTCGCCAATAGATCTGCGCAAGAGATGGCGAAATGGAGGTCCTGAGTCTTCCGCAGGCAGCATCAAAGGAATCGCGAGCACATTGTTAAAAATTGGGCCAGCGTCGACATCAAGCTCCTCAACATTAATCCCAGCATGCGACAAAGAGATCCCTCACCTCCCCCCAGAACTTTGGCTGGTCATCTTTCGGCATCTAAGTCCCGGAAGCCTGGCCAAATCGCGTTGTGTTGCGCGTATCTGGCGAGATTTGAGTGATGAGCCAGCCTTGTGGAAGAAGTTCTGTCTAGCGAGAGGACTGGATTCTGAATTGTATGTGCTGAAACCTGTGTCATCTGATACGTCCGGGAGCCCACACGTCAGCGATCTATCAGCCTTGGAAACCCAAGATTTCTTGCTCGCGATTGGAGACTGGGAAGCAGAACTTGAACTTGGAATGAGAGAACATGAAGATGTCATTACTCCAACTGAAACTGAGTCTGAACCGAGGTACATTTACTCCTTGTCCACCCCTGCAGCTTTCTAATCTATGCAACTGCAAATAGTTTGCCCAACATAACTTCCACCGATGACCCTATTGATTGGAAGGCTACCTTTATAAATTACTACCGACGCGAGCGGATGCGTGCTCGCCGATGCTGGGCCGACCACGAATGCGCTGCAAATGCAGGCACTTCCGCAGCAGATCCTACATGTGGTGCTGCGCAACGCACTGTGCGGCGCATTGTGCCGGTACCCCTCGTTCCGTGTGAACAGTGCGAAACAGAGAAGCGATTCATGCGCGCTTTAGGATTTCTTACAGGTTCGTTGTATATACAGCCTTCGATGTAGTTTGTACATGCATTCATCGCCTTTTAGAACGACCACAATCCGCTGAACAAATATGGAATGCGGTCTCTTCGAGTTATCCAGCTCGGGACGGCTCACCTCTATCCTCTAGCCCAACAACTCCTTCGTCTCGTAGCCTCTTGCACATGTCGTCTCCTGTTTCCGGGGCATCTATAATTTTGCACACACTGACCTCGGGCTGCGAGTTGGCCTTTGACTTCAAAGATTTTCTGCCGCGCTTGCAGATCGTGCACGAAGCATCACGCGATATGGGAACAACTACACGCTCCACCTCTTCTCTAGCTCCCACAGCAAATGCCGGGCGCCGGGTCTCTTACGTGAGTCCCAACTCGGCTATTCCACTACTTCGGGGGCCTACCTCCTGGACCGAGGGAATAATCTTGCCATATTTAAGCATTATTGAGCAGGAACGGGAGGATGAGGGGCTCTTGCGGGGTGTGTTGCGCTTGCCAGCCGGTTAGGCGGGTAGAACGTTCATAGACAGAAGTAGGTAGACAGAAGATACTTATTAAAGTGGCTACTGTAGTGGGGGCAGGTACAGATAGTAATTGGGGACTCGGCTTGACTGCAAGCCCTATGCTACATACGAAATATACTCCTAGGATTATAGCTATTCTCCCAGGCAAGCCAGCAATGCTCATGCTGGGACTTACCCCACCTTTTTCCACTTGCCTTTTCCCACACTGAAACTTGAGGGGCCTCCTTGTTGCCCATTCTGGGACTTGTATTCCCTTTCCCACTTGAGATCCTCCCAGTACTGTTCCAACGCCGCTTCCAGGCCAAACTCGTTTTGACGAAGATACGACCATGCCTCCGCTGTATCTACACATTTTGTTATGATCTGGAACCGCTTGACCAGTGTCTTGTGTATATCGTCGAGTGACGGCCTGGGTTGGTGAGATACCGTCGCATATGGGATGAAGAGATATTGTCTCGCAATAACATCATCGGTAAAGAGCTTATTCGCGCGCCGGATGTTCTGAATCTAGAAACAGAACATGTACTAATAAGGTCGCAGAACTCTTTCTTCAAAATCTGCCTGGCCTCACATCTGCTCCGTATTTAAATGAAAGTCCCACCAGGGTGTCTGAGGAGGTAATGTAATGACGAACACCCGGAAGAGGTAGCCCATCCTCCCCTAGTGGGCCATCACCACTTTTTCCGGCGAAACCCTGTTTGACATCTGTCGGGAAAGAAACCCCGGTCCCGGAAGACGAGTGATCGTATTCGGGAAGCAGCGAATCAGTGGATTCATTGCTGCCTTGTGGAGCAAACGATGGTTGATGATCGGATGGAAGAAGCGTATATGGTGGAGGCTGATGCTGCTGAGTGTTGTGTTGATCTCTCTGCTCTGTATCAGACTTGTCTTGCTTCTGGTTGGCCATATGGTTCGATTGTTTGAGAGCAACTGCGGACGAATTTTGACTGACGGACTTTGAGGAAACTTGCTGACCAACCGCTGCGCCACGGCATGATTGTGATGACTTTGGAGCAAGCAGCATGGATGATGGACTGGAAAACTTTGATGAAAAGCAACTCGGAAAACAGACTGGATAATGTAGGAGAATCAGGGTTATTGAAGAGCATGTTCAATTAAATTATCTAAAGTCTATTTACTACATATTAACAAGAAAAGTCTAAATATATACAAACTATGGACAGATGGATATGGACATGGACACAAAGCTATTTCAATAGGCGTAAATGTACATTTCCTTCTTTTTGCTGGCCGAGCGTTTTTGATCTGCAGCATCGTGGACAACCTTGCAACCCTCTCCTGCAAATCTCCAGCTGGCATCGACCATGCATCGCTTCATCCCCCGCGCGATGAGCTCTGCTTGCTTCTTGGCGTTCCTCTTTGATGTGTTGACTTTGACGACAGCAATCACGCGTGCGTTGCCGTAGGTTTTGGCATCCATCTTGGACGGATTGCTTGGTGAGACACCGATGTGAACTTGATCCCGGCCGGTAAATGTGGCCAGAACGGCAGGGAGCATCTGGTAAATGTCGGCGCGGGCGGTCGCAAACTCTTTCCGACCCAAGACGTGCTCGACGGTCGCAAATGCGGTCGGTTGATCAAAGGCCAGGACCGGGAAGTTGGTGTTTGTGGTTGTGGTAGTGTACCAAGACATGATGAGTGTGAAAAGGTTTTCTTGGAAGAGGGGAAAAGGATGATGATCGCGTGCGATGGTCTGAAGATGGATGTGGTTTTTGCGAATGAGCTTCCTTCAATCTCTTCCCGGTATTTATCGCAAGTGAATTCCTCGCAACTAGGACAAACTTTAATCCGCCACGGAAAGAGCTTGTTTCTTAAAATAGTAACGACCGTTGCGGTGGACTGGCCGTAGACCGCACGATACCCTGACTCGGTTGCGGCTATTGCCGGCCAGCCTCCGGGCCAGCAGTCTGCCAACCAGAAGGTGAGCGGCCTGTTTTGTCGATCAACGACACAAGGCTGCTCCAGGCCAAACAAGTGACTTTTGATAGTGGAAAGTGCATCAGGCGGAATGCAGCATTTATCCGTGATAAAACAATATTGCCGTTGCCCGTCCTACTATGTGGCGCAAAGGTTGCCCCCGAGAACGACCAGAAATTCCAGGGAAGGCGAGACATTTATATGTGTAAACAAAAGAATTACCGACTTAACAAGATTCAAGTTGCACACATCTTATTGCCGGGGTCGACCGTCCGGCGTGCAACCCCAGTCTGACGGTGGCTGCTGGCGAGCCTTTCGCTTCTCACGCGTCGAGACGCGTCGGTTTGGTCAGTGACAAACGCGCGAGAGCGGGCCGTCCAAGGCCTCGCCGATAGCACACATTTCTTCCCTATCCTTCTTGCCTAACGGGACGTCTATGCCCCAAAACGGCGCCAAGGTTCAGCCTACTTATAACCAATGTGAGCTTCTGGAGCACCCCCGGACCGCCGGTCGACCCTGACTATAATAGACTCTCTCAGCAACTCTTTGGCTAGAAAGGGCGAGCAAACATGCGATTATCGAGGCTTTTACTATTCTCCGTGGCTGCCGGTACAGCATGGGCACAGACGACTACCGACTTTGCAAGGAACAACATTGCCATATCAGACAATGGCAAACATTCAGCAGGGCTGCAAGGGGAACTGGAGGCCAGGAACCATCGACACAACAACAACAACAATAACAATAGATACAGGACGCGTACGACCTCAACAAGGAAAGGAATGGCTCCTACACCTTCAACACCTTCAACGCGTGCAGATATCCCATCCATTCCTACCATTCCTCCAATTCCCACGATTCCACCTATACCCGGCATTCCTCCTATTCCAACAATTCCACCAATTCCTCCTATCCCAACCATTCCACCAATCCCCGGAATACCATCCAAATCTACAAGCTCGTCAACAACAACGACCACCACCACAATATCATCAACCCCATCTCCGACACCACCACCACCACCACCTCCTCCGCCCCCTCCACCTCCTTCTCCCTCACCTAGTGCACCATCTCCGCTTCCTCCACCTCCACCCCCTCCTCCGCCTCCTGCTCCTTCTACTACATCCCCATTACCGTTGCCGACGCCAAGTCCAACTCCTCCGCCACCTCCGAAGGTTTCTACTCCCCCGCCAAGTCCTCCCATTCCAATTGCTAGCCCAGCATCACCATCGGCGGTAGCCACACCCCCTCCTTCACCTCCGCCGAAAGAAAAGGAAGAGAAAGAAGACAAAGAAGACAAAGAAGCTAAAGCACCCAAGGGTAAGGGCTCCCCAAAAGGCGGTCCTAATGACATTCCGACTGAGGCCGAACCGCGAAAGCAGAAGGGTCCGAATGATTTGCCGTTCCTCGTTGCTGTGGCAAAGACGGCCAAGAAAATTCTCACACCCAATGCATCCAAAGACTTGATAGCAAGAAATCTACCAGCTACTGCAGCGGCGCTTGACACCCGATCAAATGAAAGCGGGACAGGTCTTCACCTGATGTCTCGGCTTTACCGACCCGCCGCTCGCAAATCTACCCTAGCACCACACACAGTCCAGCAGCGTGACGCAGTAAAGGTCGACAGTGGAGCCGAGCGTCACTCTTTCTCCTTTTTGACCGGTGTAGTGGGGTGGTTAGTGGCAGCAATGTACGTTGTTTGAATAGGATAGTCCCCAAATTAGATATGTCCGCTAGCGTAACATATGTCGATAATGCTTTATAGATTTTGCGTATACTTTTCAATGAAAGTTCCATTACCCCACAAACTTTTAAAGTGCAAGCTCCTCAATTTGTGCCATTTCTATCTTGCCGTATAGCGGGTACATAGCAAGCCCCTTCAGATACCGGCAGTAAACCGTGGGAAGTAAGAAAATGGGATGGTAGTATTCAGGTCGAACCTATGTCATTATACAAACAGCTACTATCTAAAAACCACAGAAACGTTTATGGTTGTGTGGGACGGATGGAGAGGTATAAACGGGACAGAGCGATTCATATCGGGTGTTGTGGATGGTCATGTTTTGTCCAACGTGTGTGAATGGGATTATCGTGGAGTGGTGACAGTATTAGTTCTTTTAAGTGATGTCCCAGGTTGAGCGCTCGCGCTAGGACTTGTTGATGCAGCACCCTCGGCGCCCTTCGCCAGTGCACTGTCCATGGTTGCTTTGCGACTCAGATTGGACATGCTCTTCAGGAGGGACGGAGATGATATGTCTAGTGGCGACTGTGGTATTGGAAAACCGGCTAGCGAGCGTGAGGTATTAATGCTAAGACGGGATGTTGAAGAGGGGAGTTGTGTAGTGGAGGATGAACCCGAAAGCTTAGATGTCACATCTTGGCGGTAGTATTGAAGTCCCGCAATCCATTTGGAGCGGTCCGCCTGATCTTGGGTCATGAAGTACTGGGGGAAAAAGACGGTTTAGCTTCAATGTGAATAAAAGATATTAAGATAGACTTACAATGGCTGGAACGCTTTTCAAGGCCTGTGTTTCCTGACACGTTACATCTATTGACTGCTGGCAAGTTCGGTGACAGATCAACTTGCATGCTATGTCATCACCGACGTTAATTTGGCTCCGCCAGGACTATCCAAAAAAATATACTTACCGGAACATTCCAAGCCTTGGTTTTTGTTGCCCCAGAGCGCTTCATGACATACTGCACAATCTGTTGGTTTATAGTATTGCCGAAGTTTGAAGCCATGGCCCAGACTTTCCGACTTGTCGGCCGTGTCTCTGATACGTCGCGCAGCAGCAGCCACCTTTTCTGGATCGGGCTGGACAAAGAAGTAAATTGTTAGGACCCTCATCATTGCTGAATACCAATTCGGAATGGTCATCTTACCGAGTGCAGGGCCTCAATGTCATCTAGTTGATCATAAAAAAATAAGTCAGCAAGGCCATCTCGCCCAAACATCAATGACTAGCTTATATACCTTTTATCCTCGTAATGTTGCGGTCCACGGCGGCAATTTCTTGCTCGGTAGCCTTGGTTCGGGTTCCGGAGCTCTTTCCTGATGACTTTTCGCTGGCAGTCTTTTCTACAGCGGTGGCAGTAGAAACTTTGAGCAGTCCCTCTCGCTTTCGTTCCTCGTCTGCCACCAACGACTCTAGACGCTTTTTGAGCTGGCCGACGTCCTCCTCGACGCTTTCACTAATCTGCTCCAACGACTAATGGGCGGTTATAGGTCAGTGCGCTGTGCAGAGAAAGTTGCCTTAAGAAAGAAAAGGAAACTCACCGAAGCAGCAGCCCCTCCTTCTTCTACCGGTAAAAGTGATCGATATCGCTCTTGCTCTAGCTTCAAGCCCCTCAACCGCGCTTGCGAGGCGTCTATTTGGTTTGTCAAGGTTCCACGATTCTGGTCATTGGAGAGAGACCACATTTTTTCCGCTGCCTGCAGCATTTTCTCCTCTAAAGCGATTTCTCCATCGAGTTTGGAAATCTTTTTCTGAACAGTGGATACATCATTGTGCTCCGTGCCGCTCTCGATTTGCTGTCAACATGAAGATTAGCGGACGTGCTTGAAACTGTACAAAGCGCTACAGGCTCCTCCTACCATTCCGGACCGGCTGTGCATAGGTTGTCCAGTAGCATCAAGGTTCACTGCATGAATCTTCAAGATGCAGTCAATGTCCTTGCCATTGGCATGAATGAGCTCGTTCTGTGCCACGACTTTGACAATGAAGATATCCGATCTGGTAGTTCATCAGATTCTTTAGTACTAGCGTATGAAAATGCATCTGCGCGACACTTACCGAATATCAACCAAGAGTTGGCCTTCCGTTATTCCAACATCCTTATCACGATCGTACAAGAAGATTTTGGAGTCTCGGACAACTGCGTATCGGGGTTTCCAGCCCTTCTTAACTTTGCCGCCTTTCGGCATCTTTATCCAACCACGCAGACCTTCGCGATGATTAAAGTCATGATGGACTGGAATTTGTCAATATTAGCGATAGCGCAAAGGACAGAACAATCTTGAAAGCGGCTCAGCTTACCAGAACCCAGCATATCGGAAGATTTTGTGGTAGCTGATTTAAGTGAGAAGCTTGACGATGCTGCACTGAGGCGTCGCTGTAATCCATACTCTAGAATCTTTGTGCTGTCATCCTCTGCCGGTGAGACAGGGGTGGCCGACCCTGCGCGCGAGTGGTCTTGCTTCAGCTGCTGGGTACTACTTGTACTCCTGAATAGAACGTTGCGCCAACCGCCTTTTGACCGGGGAGTTGTTCCAGAGGGGAAGGGAGGAGTTGTTGTACCAGACTTGTCCGGTGATTTGACCGACCGCGTATCAGAGGTCCGACTGGCAGTTTCATCGTGATGATCGATTTGAGAATGGAGAACAGCACAAGTCTGCTCAAGCTCGTGCACCCGTTCCACAAGATTCTGAATCTTGGTGTGCAAGAGAGAACACTGCACCTCAGCTTCCTCCTTTGCTTGGGCGAGCTGCGCATGTTCTTGATCCAGCTCTTCCAACCGCATAGATCCTTGCAGTACCTTTTCCTCAGACAATTTGACTGTGGAACGTAGGCTCGCGTTTTCCGACTCAAGAACAACTCGGAACTGCCGATCAGCTTTGGTTCGCTCTTCAAGTGAATCAAATTCAACTTGCAAATTGTTGTACCGTGATTTCTCCCTTTCCATATCACGTACTGCAGAGTCGATAGCCCCACGCGCTATTTCTAGCTCGGACTTTAGCGAATTGTTCCTATCGCTTGCCGCTTTGAGGGCCGTCTTGACTTCAGTCAGCTGCTTATGAAGTTCCTCAATGGATGATTGGGCCTCAAAGTACAGCTGCTCGTAGTTTATTGCATGTTGTGCTGATCGCAGCTGTTTCTGCAACTCAAATTTACTCGTTTCCAACTCTCGGCTCATTTGAGACAGTTTGTCTTCGAGTTTGGCCAGCGCACGTTCAGCATCCGCGCGAGCAGTCGTCTCTCGCTTCAGATCTGCCGCGATTCGCTTGCTCTCATTGTCACCCTCCTGCGTCAACGCAATCATGCGTTGCTGTTGCTCCTGCACTTGATTCTGCGCCTGCGTCAGTTTTTCCTTGGTTGCGTTATGCGCGGCGGTTTCAGTTTGCACCCGCTTGCGCAAGTCGTTGACTTCGATGGAGGATCCAGCTGTCATTTTTGTGAGGTCACCAATCTTGCTAGACGCCTCCTTGAACTGCCGTTGGAGTTGGCCAATGAGTTCTCCTTGATTGGAGACCGTCTGCTGTTGCCGGCTGCGCAAGTCTCCTACTTCAATCTCTAGGACCGACTTCTCGGCGCTCAGGCGCTGCACTTCTGCCTCGGCTGAAGCACGCCCTTGCTCGATTTGCAAATTGAGACTGGCTAATTGAGCAGCTTCGGCTGCCTGCGCCGTCTGCATCAGTTTCATAGATTCCAATTCCAGCTCCAAGTGCTTGCTTCGTTGTTCCAGCTGCATTTTGGCAATGGCCAACTCAGATTCCGACTTTGTCTTGCGCTGCAAGTCTTCCTCGGCTGACTGCGCTCGTTTGCTTGCCGCTTCTCGGGCGGTCTTTTCCTCCTGCAACCGTCGATTGGCGCGTTGCAAATCATTTTCCAAGGTATCTCTACGCGATGCAGCTTCGGCAGCCGTCGCAGCCTGCTGCTTCAGCTCATCACCTAGTTGCTTCAGTTGAGTGCGTAAAACTTCCAGTTCACGCTCCATTCTCGCCCGAGCTTCCACGGCCGACTCCATATCAGATTTGTGACCCAGTTCATCATCCAAGGACTGTTTGAGCTTCAATATCGAAATCTGTAGGCTTTCGCGCTCCTTGCTATGGCCCTCATGTGTCGACCTCAGGCTTTTCAAGTCGGTTTCAACCATCTCCCGCTTCTTTTCCAGCAGTGTCACTTTATTGTTGAGATCCGTTTCGCGAGTTTTGGCTGATGCGAGTTGCACCCGCAGATTTTTCGCCTCATCTTCAGCGGCCTGTTTAGCCGATAAGAGCTCATGCATTTGCTGCCGTGTAGAGTCCAGTTCGCCGGTGCCCGATAGTGACCGGGACGAGCTGCGTTTTCCTATCAGTCCTAATGGATCGGCTGGGCCGTTCCCGTTGAGTCCTCCCACGGCAAACGCCATTTGCCAAGATACTGATGGAAGTGTGTCTTGGACATAAGAGTATCCCACAAATGGTAATTGCTGTCCTGTAAACTCTTTTGTCTTGGCAATCGGTTTCTTTTGTACTTTTTTGCTTTCGTTATCCTCGTCCTCGAAATATCGCGTATCATCCGGTCCACTGAGCTCAGGTACGAATGGTGGTTTCCCTAAAAAGTCTCAGTCAGCAATTTTGTTCTTTATTTCCGTGAAAAATCCCAACTCACTTGTTCGCACAGATTCCCAACTAAATCCTTTGAACCATGGATGCTTTTGGATTTCTTGACTGCTGTCACGACCAAGCCGAGACTCTTTTTTGCAAATAAGTCTGTTCAAGTCAAGTCAATTGGCAAACTCAGATACAGAAGCTTGTCGGAACCTACTTGCTCATAAAATCAAATGCCTCGGGAGATACCACCTCATCTTCTGGGAAGGCAAAATGTTTCTAGAAATTCATTTTTTAAACACTTGTTCACAGCTTCTAGGATATGGGCGTGTGTCATACCTCATGATCCATGATCTTGCCGTAGGTTTCCATCAGGGATTCGGAGTAAAATGGAACCTCATCGAATAGCAGTTCGTACAATATAATTCCTAGCGATTTCATTCAGCATTGACTTTCCACCATAGCACACGCGTCAGATCTGACCTAATGACCACCTGCGGAATCAATGATCAGCCAAAAAAGATTGAGTAGCAAAGCAAGCGCGGGCATTTACCAGTCGCATTCACGTCCATAGGAAGAGTTGCCCTCGTGGGCTCGGAGAATCTCTGGGGAAATGTAATCTAAAAGTATTGGTAAGGGTTTCTGAGCCTTGAGCGCAGCAGGATTAGGTTGTCTGGACATACCAGGTGTGCCGACTGTTTGATGCGATGTGGCCTGTGTTCATTTGTAAGGAAATGCCAAGCGGGTCGATGTGGATCAAAACTTACTGCCCGCGCCTCGTTCATCCGGATACAGGAGCCGAAATCGGCCAACTTGACATGCCCTGCAGCGTCGATCAGGCAATTCTCTGGTTTGACATCCCTGTCCGAATGACACGTGTAAGCAGCTAAACTCAAATGAAACGCGTGAAAGCTCCTGGCACTTGCCTATGTATAAAGTTGTGCTGATGCAATTCGTCCAGTGCGAGTAATATCTGGGCAATGTAAAATCTCGCCTCATCTTCACTCATGGCTTCTTCGCGATTGTTCAACAGGGATCGCAAGCTTCCACCCGAAGCGTACTCCATGACCAGGTAGAGATTCTCTTCGTCCTGAAAGGCAGCATATAGAGTTGTGATCCATTCTGAGGCTTTGGCAAATACGAGAGCATCTCTTTCTTCCATAAAAAAGCCGGCCTGCGCAGCGGAAAATGAGACGAAAGGTTTTGGACGTTTTGGAATATCGCACATACCTCTTGGCGTGTCAGCAAATCTGACTTTTTCAGAATCTTCATCGCGTACACCTTCTTTGTAGGTTTGTATTTGACAAGGCAAACCTAGCACCACGCGTCACAACGGTTGGTTTCGCTCATATGGAACATGCACAAAGGATTTCATCACCCACCTTCCCAACCGCCCCGGTAGCAAGCGTCTTGACGATATCAAAGTCGGCGGTATTGATTCGCAAGGTTTGTAAGCGAGCCGTCACCTTGTCATCTGATTGGAAATGCGAAAATGTGTAAGTTCGCCATTCTTGTATCATGTGGACAAGTCCTAGAGAGGTACTGCCTACATTTCCGAACAAACTCCGTCAGGTTGCCGACTTGAGAGCTTGCCGCCTTGCAGTCCGTGTAAAGAGCCAAGAAGACATCTAGCAGCGCTTCGACCGAGAGAGAGCCAGAGGCGAAATCGCTGGGGGTGAGGATTTGGGATAACTGATCAAGGCGTCCCCGCACATGAGATGCAAATGGTGCTGATGCCATTCAGGCAGACTGGATTTCCTTTGTTCCCGGATGTGTCTCGTATGCGTCTTCTTGAAGGATCGTTGTGGTTGAAGTTCCCTATGACCATTTACGAATTCCTTTCGCAAGCTTCCTGTTGATGCCCCGAAACAATCGAATCCGCTGATGCAAAGACACCGTTCACGGTCAGCACTAAATAAAGGCTGTAGGACCTCAGCTCAGTAATATAGCCACTAGTATTCATTCCAGTTCAACCAAAACTTCCAGAATCACCGCGCGACTCAGTTTCTGACATAATCAGGTCACATGATGGGTGGCTGTGAAAACTATCCCATTTGTCATTTCCAATTTTCCATCCAAAAAATAGTTTGGACCATTTGCTCACCCACACAACTTTTGAGCCTTGCCTTGACCCCATTTCCCCAATACAATGGCACTACAAGATTTGAACGGAGAGGATGTACATGATGATGAGCCAGAATTCATCAACCCGGAAGATGTCAGTGAGGTTGTTGAAGACGGGGAGAATGGCGAACCAATGAGTGAGGAGGACGAAGGTTTGTGTTTGATGCAGTCAGGAATCACCCGCTCTACGAGACATACTTACATGCAGGTACTGATAGATGAGTCGCCTGAAAATATGACAGAGTTGCAGGTTGAGGATGACTCTATACAAGGTTTCTTTGAGCACAAAGGTACATTCAAGGGTTCTAATGCCTGTCAACTACTTCAACTCACACTGGCGTTCTCCAGAGCCTGTTTATGCTGTTGCAACACACCCAATTGAACCTACATTGGTCATATCTGGGGGTGGGGATGACAAAGCCTATCTCTGGCGTCTTGACACTGGTGAAACGATTGCCGAGCTTACGGCACATTCGGACTCTGTCGTAGTCGCTGCATTCAGCGCAGATGGCCAATATGCTGCGACTGGAGGAATGGACGGGAAAATCCATGTATCGGCTATTCCATCTGGGACCGCCGTCGTGACCCTGGAAGGTCCCACTGAGATTACGGTATGTTTTCTTTGTTGAAAGCGGCTTGGCGTGAAATGGAGTCCTCAAACTTTTCATTAGTGGATAGGTTGGCATCCTCGTGGACCCGTACTAGTGGCGGGTAGTGAAGATGGAACTGTGTGGATGTGGAAGATTCCTTCAGGTCAATGCATGAACGTCTTTACCGGACACGTCGAGTCTTCCACATGTGGTCAATTTTCCCCAGACGGTAAGTGACGATCACAACTAGGAATTATGCTTCTTATACTAAAATTGAATTACAAACAGGCAAAACGATCGTAACCGGTTCAACTGATGGATCATTGATTCACTGGGATCCAAGTACGGCCACCGCGAAATTGAAAATCACGGGAGAAGATGCTCGCTTCCATTCCGCCGCCATTACATCGCTTGCGGTGCACCATGATAACCAACTTGTTTTGACCGGAGCGCAGGATGGTACAGCCCGTTTAGTGCACCTTGGGAACGGACGGGTAAGTCCCACTCGGTTTGTTTACTCTCCTGGAAAACTGTCGATTAATGATGGTCCTTGTACGTAGATCTTGGCCGCGTTTGACAGTCATACCGAATCTATCGAATCAGTTGGCTTCAGCAAAACCCACCCGTTTGCGGCTACCTCCTCAGTTGACGGTTCTATAACGATCTGGGACATTAATACCCTTCAATCCCGGGTTTCAGTCCGCCACACCGACGCCGTCACCCAAATCAAATGGCACCCAACCCAACCTCTTCTAATCAGCGCATCAACGGACCGGACCATCAAAGTGTGGGATGCACGGACTGGAGAATGTTTAAAGACATGGAAGGGGCATGAAGATACTGTGTTGGAGTTTGGAATTACTGCTGATGGTGGAAAGGTAGTTAGTGGCTCCGATGATGGAGTTGCACTTGTTTTCGCTATTTAGAAGCGGCAGGACATGCTGCATCTTTCCCATTTTTTAATCTCTATTTATGCCCAAGATGGGCCTTTTTTGACACCAATCATTTTGAAAATTTCTATAATTATTTTGCATCATTATTTGGCAGTAAGTCTTTGAATGCAATCCTCCAAAGCTACTGCATTAAAAACAAATTCCGTCGAATTGGTTGAGCACAAGTATGTCGGATGATGGGCAGGATAATGTAGTCATCAATGGACTAGAGCATGAATAAACATTTTGGATACGGAGAATCCGTTTACATTTCGAGGTACATTCATCAATGTTGATGCTTTGATAGACTGGAGTGCGATAGGATTTACGCATATACCGTACCGTACTCTGGTACACAGGTCGCGGCTTTGAGGACATTTTCTGGACTTGGCCAATTTTTCAATTTTCCAACCGCGCGAACCTGGGGATCTCCTGTCAGATCTCAACACTACACTTGGACGATTTGGAGGGCCCAGAATGACCCAGGATTCAGGAATGGATATGAGCACTGATTCGCAGGGAGACGGGATGGGGACGTCGCAGGAGGCAGGGCCGTCGAGTTCCAATGGGTCCTTCACAAACCCAATGTCAGACGACATTGTCCACTTGCCAGGCATGCCTCCTCTAAGTGGACCCCCGGCCTCTGCATCTGGCTCCTCCTCCTCCCAAACGGCAGCCAATGCCGCTCGTTACCGTCCACGAACTACAGCTGCTGCCTATGGTCACAAGCAGGAAGAGTTCCAGCAATGGTGCATTGCGCAAGGATTTAGCGGCGAACCCCCAACGACAGCCACAACAGTCACCCAGGACAAGCTCTTTAACTTTTTGAACAATTGTGTATTTGATCGATCTCGTCGGAATGATCCCACAAAGAAGGTGGGAAGACCGACCGTGAGCGCCTATATTTCGGCCATGGTGGATTTGTGGAAACGGCAAGCGAGTGAGGGAACGAACCCGTATCCGAATCCGCATGGACCAGCAATCAAAATGTTGGTCAAGTCAGTGCCCTTTGAGACTGAGAAGACTGATGGAACACCGGCCCCGAAACGGAGACGAAGAACTACTTTTGGAACTCCGTCTACGCCTACAACGCCAGCACCCTATACCCCAACGTCAAGCTCATTTAGTCTGCCAGGAGGGACCCCCACCCCGGAATTGAATTCGTTTACGCCTATGAGTTCAGGATCTTCGACGTTTGCCCCGGTACCGGGGTCAACACCGGCGGCACCGCCATCGACTTTTACCCTACCGCCCGGTTCATCTTACACCGCGGCAGCACCTCCAACGACTTTCACACTACCGCCCGGTTCATCTCACACTCTGGCAACAGCATCAGCATCAAGGCCGGCATCCGCACCAGCACCAATGCGACCGGTGGCCACTGCCGACCCGCTACCACTGGATATAACCTCACTGCTGACCCTTATCCTACGAACTACAACAGCCCAAAGCGAGCGCAACGAACGCATGTGGCGTCAAATTGAGGATCAACAAGAACGATTACTGACCTTGCAGCAAACCCTTACCGACCAAGTTGGTCAGATCATGCAAATCTTTGCAGGCGGATTACAATTCAAGTTTAACGGTGTGACGATAGCTCCTCCACCTACATCGACCCCTACTGTCGCACCTGTGCCCACAACAACTGTCAGTACTCCTGCAGCTAAGAGAAAGGCCGCTCCAGTGCCTACGCCGAGAGTCACGACCAATCTTTCCGCAACCCCTGCACCTGGAGTTGGAACCAGCGCCAGCTTTGAAAAAACCACAGCTGCTGCTCCAACGACACCAGTGTCTAAAAATACTGCGAGTGTTGTTCCGAAGCATTCGGCGTCCACTGCCCACTCCACATCAGGCGCGACACCTTCAACCCCGACACCCAGTTCAGCCGGGACATCTTTCACACAAAGGTTGATTGCCTCTGTGAACGCGGCAAGAACGTCAACAGCTAATGCGACAGACACTGCATCACGAGCGATACCCTCAACCCCGACACCCAGCACCGACGGGATATCTGCCACCCAAAGATTGATCGCCTCTGTGAACGCCAAAAAAAATTTATCAACCAATGTGACGGCCACTGCTCCAACCACGACGGCCACCAATGGTGTTACGTACAGCTCTGAACTGACCTCTGCATTAGTGGATTTGATGACCAAGATCGGACAGCAATCTCAGGCCAGGACTTCTTCTGCTATTCCCATGCCGAATGCGACAGGTACTAGCTCAGGAACTCAACCGGCAATTCTCACAACTACACATGCGCCCACTGTTACCACAGTTGCGCCAGCTGCTGTCACCAATGGTGCGCAAGTATCCACTATCCCGCCTGTTTCGACGACAGTTACAACAGGAGCAGCACAACAGCCAGCCTTCACTCCAGCAGGTACCCCAGTCGTTACAACCAGTACCCAGCCAGCAGGTACCTCAGTCGTTACAACCACTACCCAACCAACATCCACTACCATCCCAACCTCCTCCAGCCTAACTTCAAGCGCGCAAGCAAATCCCAACTCGAACCCACCCCAACACTACATGTCCCGCGCAGTCACCACTATCCCTGAGCTATGGAAAGAATGGACCGTTGGCATCCCGTCCATCTCTCAACCCCAGCCCCTTCCAATCCGCGACCTCGAACGCAAATGGGGCACAAGATGGTGCGACAAGTCCGAACGGTTCTACTTCAAACGCCGCTATGTCGTCATCATGGAAATCGTTCGGCGGTTAGAAGCTATAGGCGCTTACACATACCACCCTGATCAGGCTAGTTTGCAGCGAGTTTTCAAGGAAATGGAGGAACAGTGGCCGGGTAAATCGTTGGAGTGGTTGGGCAAAAATATTCCTTTTGCGGATGCGACGGCTATGGAACTTGATATGGGTCCTACTTCACAAAACAATCTGGAGGATAGGCAGAGTAACTTGGATGGTTCTCAGCCCCCGACTCGGTTTACCCCTATATCGTCTTGATGAAGAATTCTTTTTCAGCCTCGTTTGTTTATCATTCTTTTTTCTTTCGTCTCCGACTTTATAGCTTATTCTAGATTTTGTATTGCTTTGTACATGTGATATTCATCACTATTAGAACTCTGTATGTTGCTGACCAGCAGCTAGTTTGAAACATTTGGAAGCAACACTTTTAAACAAAATACTTTGATGCTCTGGCAGCATCTATCCAAAAAGACTAGCTCGATCTATCCAATCTATACTCCTGAGGGGCGATGCGTGTAAGGGACCTACACGCTGGGTTTCATAATGCGTACGATAAAGAGGTGGCTCGCCTAGTTTTACTCCCATTTGGGAGTTCCAGGAACCCACGGAATAATTCTTGATACTGTGCGTTGGTATTCCTAAAAGTGGTTTAGATCACTCACTTCCACATATAGGATGGCCTACCCACCTTATAAGCGGGGTATTTCTTCCCAGTGATCCACTCGGTAAACCCTGTGCTCCCCTGAAACAACAGCGTCAACAACACCGGCCCGACAATCGTCCAATTGACCCAAGACTCTTGTGACAGAACGGAAAACGCATAAACGGTCCACCACATGCCCAACTCGCAGAAGAAGTTTGGGTGGCGGGAGTATCCAAACAGTCCTGATGTACAAAACCCGCGATCAAATGCATTGATCTGATGAGCACCCAATGTGGCTCGTAACTGTTCTTTCGGAGCGCCGGCGGAGAGTGACGCTCTATAAGCATATTTGGCCGTTTGGTATGAATACTGGTGCTGGTCGGCCAGCATCTCTCCTGTCCAGAGAAGGAGGAACAGGGCGGTAAGGAGCGAATGGGACAGTGTCCATTCATGAGGGGCCGAAATGGTGATGATGTGGACGGGGAGGGCAATGAGAAACAGAAGAATGTTTTGAAAGGCAGCGATAAAGAGGATGGCAAAGAGGTGCCAGAGGATGGGGATCGTGATAATCTTGCGGAGCACCGGCCAACGGTAGTCTTCTTCTTTAAAATTATACCCGCCTCTATATGCCATCAACCATTTGAATTAGCTGCAACATGGTCATCATTCCATGGATAGCTTTGCTTACTGCCTAATGAAATTTCCAGTCAACCTGATCCCCCAAAGTGTGATGAGCCCCGCAACCATTCTACTGGCTACATCATCTCCGGCCAAGGTCCAGGCGTAGGAGACAGGTAAGAGACTCCAGGCCCGATCAACCCAGGAATAGTTTTTGGTGAGGAGGGCAAGACCGTGGGCTAGACCAGTCGAGATGAGGCATACGGTGGAGGCCTGGATGAGAGGCGGGTGGGCCTGTATGTAGGAGACTAGGACTGGTATTTGGTCCATATTGTGTGGCAGTTTGGGATTGGATTTAGAGTTGGTCGGTTCGCTGCATGCATGCAACTTTGGCAACCAAGTTGGTGACAGTGTGACACCGACTTCAACGACTTCTTCGCGATCTGGAACCTGATCCGAAAGACCAATTTGGAACTGACGATGCTTCAACATCTTTACTTCTCGTTGGAGTCAAGTATGACATTCTGTAATGATATTCGCAACATCCGCGCTCTGAGAGAAAACTTGATACTTGGCGAACCTTTCGCGTGTGTGGGAAAGGTTTCTGACGATCTGACACCTGATCTGACACTCTGACAGAGACCGGCAAGGGATCCATTGTCAAGAAACTGTCAAGGCATCCTACGAATGCGACCGAGCGGAAAACACTATGGATCCTTTAGGACTACCCTACACAAACGCTGCTGTGGATCGCAAAGCAACACAGGCAAAACTGTTTTGAGGCGTTCTTGACGCGGTTACCATGATCCTTATACCCTCTTCTACGACGAAACGCCAACCCAATGGGATGAGCTTGAAGTAATCCGAGCGGCCACGTTCAATGCAGCCCGAGTCGATCCTGCGACTCACTCTACCCCGGCTATCTTCGATGACAGCACCGCAGCACCTCGACTTTAGTACAACTCGGTACTGAGAAATGCATTATCGGATCGGAAAAGCGGAAATGCTGTGGGTTTCTGCTGGGCTCAGGCAGAGATTGGAGACGTTGTGGAGAATACGGCGAAAGAAGCGGACGTCCAATTATAAAGAAGCAGAAAAGATTGTGGAAGTAGCTGAGACACGTACCCACCGGTCGTGCAAGTCGTGCAAGTATGGGGACCTGTCAAAGGCCCCTCCGCGAGCTGCCAGTGCCAGCCTGCCACAGAGCAAACATGACTACCATCCTTCCCGCAGGTTGTCACATTTTTGGAAGCTTTCCCACAGCAGGAGCACGCCATGGTGGTTGGTGTGGTGGTGCTTGATGTACGTAGGGAATGAGCGGAATCGCAAGTCGAGAGATGTCTTGAAATGGAAGAGCGTCGTTATGAGGACGTACGAATTGCAATGGTATACTGGAGGTTTTTTTTAGGTCCAAAAAGGTCAAGAGCTCAGGGAAGTGTGAGGAAGACCTTGACAGATATACCTGATTCGCTTTTCAAATGAAACAAAGACATTCTGGTACTATAAGCGCGTTCCGCTGCATCCACTGGAAGCATGACAATAGGGCGTTGCATGCGCGTCCCCCACAACTCCCAAAGACATTTTGATACTATAAATGCGTTCCGCTGCATCCAATGGAAGCATGACAATAGGGCGTTACACGCGTCCCCCACAACTCCGCAACTTTTTCAAAGCAAAATGTACCATTTCATGTGGAATACATAAACAATAATGCGACGGCCATCCCTCAACTTGATCAAAATCACCAAAGATGACTTTTCATGGCACCATGATCAAGATCTTAGCGATTTCTTTTTTTACACATTTCTTGTTTTCCACGAAGAAATATGGAGCTAAACGAGCCGTATGGATTGGATTTGCTGACTGGGAGAGGAGACACTAGTCAGTACGGCCGATTGATCATCCGTAGTGAAGCATCCTGAAACATCAGTAACATTATTGTTTACGTTTATTGCATGCACGGTACAGCATTTCATAGTCGGACATCTGGGTGCAGGAGAGCTCAATACTTATTCATTTCGGAAATGGCTTTGGTGAGGGGTCGTAAATGAATGCATGGTTCCTGGCCTTATTAACAAGACAAATGTCATTCAATGACAGCCCAACTCACAATCGACGCAAACGCTAGAGAATGGAAGGAGTGGTCAGAGGTACAGAAAATGAGGCTACAAAAACTTCAAAATTTGAAATTTCATCAATTTTGTCAAAACTGCTTTCGGTGGTACCCCAATCTATCCCAAACGGCTTCACAAATACGCAGTATCCTTCGGCGGTTCCGCAACGATGGAGATTGGGTCGCTCTGAAAAAGTAGGCTATCCAATCAGACTTTGGCTGGAGTCTCTGTTCCTCAGGGATCTCCCTTATATCTTCAAGCGCCCTCTTCACGGCGTTGGAAGAATCCGTCCTGTCGCCATCCGGTAAAAACTCGGATCGAGCGCATAATCGGATCCACAAGTTGGATGTTATATGGAGTCGGAGCCACGGAGAAGTTCCCGCCAACGCGAGTAGAGTTTTGCCCTTCGATACAGGATCGTCGGGCCCGTCGACGATGGTTTGCAGGAAATATTCGAGCATCTCAACTGGTAGACGCTCCAACCCGCTCTGTCGACGCAGCATGGTGCGTTCAGCTGTTGGGCGCTCATAGCCCGGCACGGGAGGGAATCGGTCAGGTCTGGCAAGCATCCATGCCTTTTCCGGCACAAAGACGAACCCCTCCTTGGACTGCTCTTCCATCCCGTACGTGATCCCACTCATTCTCCCCCCTGCTGAAGCCAAATCCAGCGTCTGGATCTGGACCTCTCCTGGCGCCTCCTCCTTCTTATCGTAAAAATGCACACAGGGCCGGCCTTCCGAATTTCAAAGTGGTCGATCAGGAGGAGGCGGCTGACGGCTACTCTTGGAGAGGACTTTAGCACCCAGGGCCTTGAACAGACGTAAACAAATCGTATGCACGAGGGCGCCACTCTGTGTAGTAGCCGGATTGCAAGAAAATTCTGCATCGTAGTCTGGGTTATACCCGACCTCTTGACCCTCCTCGTCCACACTCTCGTCTTCCGACTCGGTGTAATGGTAGTCATACCAATTGTCCCCCGGAGCCTCTGAATCGATCCGCCAAGGGAGTACGCCTCTCCGCAACTGCTGATCGTAATTATGAACAAAAACAGTGCGACTCCTCTCTTGAAAGCTTCCGATGTGAGTAACAGTGTCTGCGAAAATAACTTTGACCGTTTCGAGAAAATGCGTATCGGCGAAAGTTATCCTGTAGGAAGCGGCGAATTCTGTGATATAGTCAGATATTCCACCTGGGCCCAGAGCATAGGCGATTGGTGGGCCCCCACAGAACAGCAATACACCTGGGCCCAGAGCATAGGCGATTGGTGGGCCCCCACAGAACAGGCAATAAATGTATCCTTCTTCAACGCTCATCCTTTTTGCTTTTGATTCCTTGCGAGATTTTGGGACGGCAGGTGTTTCCAAGTTTCATGTATCCCGTTACGGTAAATGAGCGAATCTGAGTCAAATTGCTCCCACGGACCCACGCGTCAGACGCGTCTTGACAGTCAGGCAACGGGATAATGAAGTGGAAGGCAATCAGATGACTTCAGATGTGGGAGGCATGGGAAGTGCACTGCTTATTCCTGGACTGGACACTGACCATGCTTTCCATATATCATCGTAGTATGGAGGGTCTCGTTTTCAAAACGTGTCCGAGGAGGATCTGGAGAGGAGAGTAGAGAGGAGGATTAGGACGTGTGTTATTTTTGGGGAACGCGTCAAGTTTTCACTTGGGGCCTCCCTGTTCGACGATTTCGCATCCATCCGCCGTGCGTTAGGGGAATCACTATTATCGAATTGGAGTCGGTTGATATGAACGGGCCCTTCCCCGTCCATTTTTCCTATGTAGCGCCTTTGAATAGAATCATGAGATAGTTGTGGGATGTCGTAGGATACATTGGACTCCGAAAGAAAACCTGTCATTTTTGCAACATCAGCACTGAGATCGGTGACTATAATTTCATTCCCAAACCCAGTAAAAAACATGAACGTGCGACCGTTTATGATTGGGAAGCCGAACAGACGTTTGATAGGATGTCGCTCTCGTTTTCGCTACATGGGAGTTCGGTAGAGTAGCTAGGGTTGGAATGTCACAACACATAAACGAGCATCCGTGGGAAAATACACTATTCCGAGAATGGAAGGAGTGGTGAGAGGTACAGGTTACAGAAAATGAGACTACATAACATATAAGTTTGAAATATCATCTATTCATGCTACTGTGTTAAGTTTGCTATTCGGTAGTACCCTAATCTATCATAAATGGCTTCACATATGCGTAGAATCCTTCGCCGGTTCCGCGATGATGGGAATCGGGTTGCATTGAAAAAATACGCCATCCAGTCATACTTTGGCTGGAGTCTCTGATCTTTAGGTGTCTCACTTACATCTTCAAGCGCCCTCTTCACGGCTTTGGCAGAATCAGTCCGGTCTCCATCCGGTAAAAAATCGGATTGAGCGCACAATCGAATCCACCCTTTGGATGTTCTTACTTGGAGTCGGAGCCCTGGAGAAGCTCCCGCCAAAGCGAGTAGAGTTTTCCCTTTTGATAGGGGATCGTCGGGCCCGTCGATGATATTTTGCAGGACGGAGGTGAGAATCTCGACTGGTAATCGCTCCAACCCGCTCTGACGACGCAGCACGGTGCGGTTAGCTATAAGGCGCTTATAGGCCGGCACGGGAGGGAATCGGTCAGGTCGGGCAAGCGTCCATGCTTTTTCGGGCTCAAAGAGGATACCATCTAAGTACTGCTCTGTCATCCCGTACGTGATCCCACTCACTGTCCCCTGTGCGGAAGCCCGATCTAGTGTCTGGATCTCGATCTGTACCTCTACTCCTGGCGCCTCATCCTCATCATAGCAGTATTCCACACAAGGCCGTCCTTCCGAGTCCCAAAGCGGTCTATCAAGAGGAGGCGGTTCATGGCTAGTCTTGGAGCGGACATGTGCAAGTAAGGCCATATATAAACGTAAACAAATCGTATGCGTGAGGGCGCCGCCACTGTACCGATCGCAATTAAAGTCTCGTTGGTCGTAGTTTGGCCCATAATAACCATATTCTCCAACTTTCCCACCCTCGTCATCCGACTCGGTATAACTGTATTGATGCTGATTCTCACCCGGATCCTCTGAATCAATTCGCCAAGGTAATATTCCTCTTCTGATCCCATCATAGTCATTATCAACGAACACGTTGCGACTCTCCGAATCAAATGTTCCGTGGTAGGTAACCCTGTCGGCGAAAATGACTTTGACCGTATCGAGAAAATTCTCATCAGCGACAGTCAGCGTGTGGGACGTATCTAATTTCGAGACATAGTCATCGTCGCCGCACAGGATCCGAGCCCGGCTTCTTGGTGGGCCACCACAGAACACGCAGTAAACGATTTCCTTTTTGTTTTTGTTTGGATTCCTTGGAGTGGTCCGAGTGCAGGCAGCAGTTGGAGCAGTGTCACAGTTTCGTTAACTTTGCTCAACGACCTCAATCATACCCTCTTTGTCTTAGTCTTTTCTTTTTGCACTTTCTAACACCAGCTACTATATATACACACAACCTACTTGGACGGGCGTCAGTTTCTTCAAGGGCAGACTGGTGGTATACGCCGCAATCAGATTTGAGGCCATAGTTAAGTCGACGGAATCTGGAAGGGGTCACCAGCTATGGAAGGGAGCACTCCCTGTTTTGCGGAGGATCCATACAGAGAAGGCTACAGGCTCGCGGAACTGTATCTAGGACGTCTTCGAATGCGACAAAACTCAAATTTTGAATTTGGCTGACGGGGACAGGTTCTCAAAACCATTCGTCTTCACGCCGATGGCATTTCTGATACTGGAAAGCCTGGAACATACCATTGGGACCACCCAGACAGTGCAGGTTCTAGAAGACACAGGGAAACAGGAGCAGGGCTGTTGCCGTGGCCTCCAGAACTACGGATCTAATTATGTACTCAATCTGAGTACCTCCCATTGGCGGGGACCGAAAGGCCAACCACCTTCAGATAGGTTAATTCATTGCCAACCATCTCAAGTACGACTGGATGACGAACGCTGCATCGGCAAAGGATTTTGGGTATCCGATTAACAAATTCTTGAATGATATATGAAGTGAAGGGAAGAACATGAAGGGTGAATGGAAAGGGGGACATGAACCAAGCTACATTTTTCTTCATTTTGGGTTTACCGGCATCAGCTAACCCACCCAATGCCTTTACCGGGCTGCCTAAAGAGAGTCGGAGCCAAATGGGAAAGCAAGTGCTATCTATATCATGTTGATCCACCTCCGTCAGAATTATTCACCAAAATGCGTTGTAATGTAAGATGGCGAGAAATCCACTGGTATGGGTCTGCGACGAATCCCATCTCATGTTTGCAAACGTTTGGTACATAAAACTTGTCAATACTTCAGATAAGGTAGAGAGAGACAAAAAAACCATCATTTTATTGCAAAGCAAGTTTAGAGCGAGCAGGAGAGAGAGAGAGAGAGAGAGAGTAGTTGTAGTAAAAGCAAAAGAAAAAAAAACGGAACATTTGGATTGTGTGCGAATAAAAACGAGCAGAGAGAGAGAGGGAGAGAGATGATTTTGTGGATTACGGTAGTTAAATCCGGGCTTCAACCCGGGGTTTCCCCCACGCCTCAAATGCAGTATGGTGCCCAAATCCCAATTCATAGACATCAGCCGCAGGCGGAAACATGCTGGATGATGTTGGAGCAGTGGTGGTTGAAGAAGGGGTCGTCGAAGTGCGACGCGATGTGAGGTATGCGGTGGTATCCAGGCACCCGCATGGATCCGGGGTCGACGAGGGCATGAAGCTGTGGATGCAGGGTTTGGGGATTTTGGCGGCAAACGAGGAGGAGGTTGGGGTGGGGAGATTTTGGGGGTATCGGCGGAGTTTGAGGCCTGGGGGTGGAGCGAGGGTGTAGGAGGTTTGGTGGGGTTGGTTGGTATGTGGCGGCAAAAAGGCGCGGAGGGCGTGGGGTTGTTGTTGTTGCTGCTGCTGCTGCTGCTGTTGTTGAGATTCGAGACTGGTGGTGAATCCCTGGGTATTGTTACTCTGCTGATGGTGGAAGAGCGTCTCGGAAAAGAGGTGTTGTTGGTGATGTTGATACTCTAATTGGCGCAACCGGAATTCTTGTTGTTGTTGTTGTTGCAGTTGGAGTTGCTGTTGTTTTGAAAGGCGGTGGGACATGTGGGGTTGGGAGCGGGATGCGTAGAGCCGAGGGTGGTTGGCTGTCGAGTTGGATGGGACGGTTGTTGGGGTGGATAGGAATGTGGAGGATTGGGTCGTCGATGGTGCGGATATGGAGGATGGGTAGCTGTAGGGACGAGGAGGGAGCGCGGACGATGATGTGGGTTGATTCTTTGATCGCATGCTTTGTGATGATGCGGCCATGATTTGGGCAGTTGCAAGACGACTGGACCGGTGATGGTGCTGAAGAATCTGCTCTTGCATGGAGGGTGAAACCATATGGTCATCTTCGTCCTCTTCATCATCGAGCATGGGGCAGACTGGCGAGGTGGGAGTCGGCAGGCCCCCGATTTGCGGTGAAGATGTCGCAGGAGCAGCTACCCGCGATACCCAGAATGCATCTACTCGTGCCCGCCATCCGGCAAACTCGACATCAGACATTTGCAACTTGTACCCGAGCGCGCCCAGCCATCGACGCTCCAACGCGTTCAACACTTCCAAGGGAACACCCGTCAGTTGATTCCATGTCCGGTTGGTATATGTGTGGTCGTCCTGGATCTTGTTAGCCAGCATGAATGCCAGTGTCAACAGAGAGAGGGGACCATCGGGTGCGGACCGTGTTTGAGCGAGCAGCGTGTGAGCAGCCCATCGGCAAGTCATATCTGTCGCACTGGTAGACAGGGAAACAGAGAGGGTCTGGAGAGAATGGAGGTAGTGAAGGGCGACATAGACGGATGACACGTAGAGGTTGGTTGCGCGGAGGATTTGGTCGATTTGGTTGATGAGTTTGTGGGAGGGGAGTTCAAGGGGAGGTGAGGGAGACCGAATGTTTTGGACCTGGGAATCTGGATCGCAGAGTCGAGTGACCATGAGGACAGAGAGACGGGCCAGATCTCGGTGACTGGAAAGCAACCAGCGTTCCGTCCGAGATGTAGTCAAGAGTGTTGGAGACACTTGTTCCCGCTGTTGTGATTGCTGCTTCTGCTGTTGCTGATGAAGGTGTGATTGTTGCTGCTGGTGTGATTGGGTGACCCGACTCGGCACATCTATTGGGATAAACATGGCCGGCATATCAAATGGGTTCGTTACGCAATTGGGTACTGTTGCTGCTGCTGCTGTGGTTGTTGTGACTGCTGGTGGGGCAACATATTGACTCAAGCCTGAGGTATTGATTTGCAAGACATTTGATCTGTGTAAAAAATGTCAACCGTGAGTATGATGATGGGAAGACCTTTGCCAGGGGATAATGTTACGTACCGTTCCCGGGTAGCGCCGACGTGATTTGACGTTGACATGCGCCGAAGACAGCGCTGCTGCTGCTGTTGACTGTACTGTTGCTGTTGTTGTTGCTGCTGCTGCTGCTGCTGTTGATGGATTTGATGCCGTTGGTGCTGACGCTGCTGCTGCTGCTGCTGCTGGAGTGATGAAGATATCAAATCCTGCTCCTCCTGCTGTTGCTGAAGTTGATGATGCTGCTGTTCGGCCCGGGCCGCGGCATACAGTTGCTGCTGCTGTTGGGAGAAACTTTCATGATGGGATGACGGGAGTATCCGGGGAGCGGTATTTGAGCAATGTTGCTGGAATGCGCGCAGGTCGTCGTCGCAGGGGATGTGATGATGGTGGTGGTGGTGGTGAATGGCCTGGGTATGCATTATGGACGGAACAGCCATCCCTTTTTTGCTGAATGATTCGACGTTTGATGTTGATGTTGATGGCAGTGCTGCTGGGCAGTGAACTGGAGATGAATACCAGGGTAATTTGCCGCTGCTGCTGCCCAAGGATAGGTCTTTATGAAAAAATCTTCAAATGTGGGGGATGTGTTCCCTCCAGGTCCTTTTTGTCCTTTGTTGAGTACGGAGATGTGATGAATTTTTTTATCTCGAGATGGAATTTAATTCACCCGACACAAATTCGACCTTGCTGGTAGAACCCGACGACAATGGGGGGGGGGGGGGGGGGTCGGCAAAGGGCGGGGCAATAATGAACGAGGTCGAAATGTGTGGTGGGTTGACCGTGTTTCTCCTTGCCCAAAAACTCTCCTTGATGCGTGCCAAAACGGTGCAAGATCGGGCCAGGCACAAACCAAACAGGAGGTCTCGAATTATTTGTGGACGGCGACGATTTTGTTGAATTCTTGGGCAAAAGACCGGACAACTTTGGCCAGGCTCTGGGTGCGGGTGATGCGGGTGTTAACTAGCAGTTGGAGGGGATGGAAAAAGGAACAGCGAATATATAGTGTCAAAGCCAAGAGTTTGTTGTTTATAAGTGGAAAATGCGGGTCGTTGGCGGCCAGTTGGGGCCTGGGTGCAAAGAAGGATCGGATCTGCGATGGTCTTATTACGACGGCAACTCAACAACGGGGGGGTTATCCTTCTTTTCTTGCAATGTACGGGAGTATTACTAGGAGCCCTTTGGGGACAAGCGAATGGGAAAGTATCAGTAGGCGGTCGAGCTTGGACCCCCCCATATTTATCATAACATGCTTATTATGCAACACTTTTGTAAATTTGTTGCTGATGGGATCCCCGCCATGAAAATATTCGACTCCGCTCGTTACATTTTGCGGGCCTTTGGGCAAAAGAGTGTGATTGTTGCTGCCATAAGCATTCAGCAGCAGCGTGTTTTTTCGCAGTGTAATTAGAAGGGTCGTTTTCCATTCTGATATTCCCATTCCAAACTGCCGTTGCCAAATCCCCCAGCAAATCCCGGGCCTGCTTGCCAAGTAATACACAAGCTACATGTATACATTTCCATCGGAAAAACCCCCAATGTTGATTGGCTATTGTTTGGCATACGCTCGAGCACATGGAGTATATACAACAACATCTAAGTAAATGCATCCGTGAAACTCGAACAGAAACTCGGGGTGAAACTGGGTTCTCCTTCCATCCGCTGCTGCTGCCCTTTGACGCGCTTACATGAACAAAGCTCTGGCTCTAGCTGGCACTGGGCCTCGCTAATTACAACCTGGGCTATACACCGCTGCCTAATGCCTCAAAATAAATGCGACAAGATGGACACTGTGCAAATGCGCAGCTTTCCCTGTGCCTAAAATCCTTCTTTTCCCTTGGGTCCCCCCCAAGTCCCCCCCGTCCTTGAACTCCTTCCGCGGCCGTTGACGCGTACAGATCAACCAAACCCTAGCTTTCTTGCCGACACTGGACCGTGAAGATTGAGCTCCTCCTTGCCGCCGCAAAAACCCCACAACGCATTGAACGCAAAACTAGTACTCTGCGGGATCAGACCTGGGATCAGACATACACTGGAGATTAAAAAAATTATGGCTCGGTAAGGGACACACTATCAAGCACAGGGGGACAGTAAAGGCTCATACAAAAACTTTCAGCGATGAGGACACTGACATGACGGCCATATTGGCCGCCATCAAGCGTGAGTGGACAGAGAGATGATGGCTCCGGGAATAAAAGGAATGCGTCAAAGAAGAGGACTGAAACTCTGAGTGTAGAGCAATTGGGCCGCAAGACGGCGCAACGCAGAGAAACGCTGCAAGCGCACTTCACCACAACGCGGCAAAGTATGCTGGCCATGCAGGCGGCATTCATCTCGGAACAGTCTTCAAAATGGTGCTCTTCCCTATCTGCTACTTCTCACGACCCGGATGACGAGCATTACTTACACTCTCGTCGTGTCATGTCGTGGGGAATCGGCTGGTGTGTTGGCGTATATACTGACAAAAATGTCTAGGGAAGCCCACGTCGCACGCCATGACAAACGAGTAGCAGCTCTATTGCAGCAAAGATTCGAGATCCTGACCCGGATCCAGACATTACAAAGCGGGTTTGACGTGAGCTTGCAGCAGAGACTAAAAGGTTTTAAAAATCATCTAGCCTTGGAATTCCTCATCCACAGGAAACGCAGGAATCACTACTGCAAGAATACTTATCGGCCGCACATCAACATGGTCATGCAGATACAGTATTGTCGCAAGCAGTCAATACATTGGCTTCAAGTAGTGGAGTCATTGCTACGACGGAATCCACCTGATCAACATTTCACCCTTGGATATCTTGCATTGACAAGAGTACATGGACCGTTTGGGGTCTATATGAAAAGAGGGAATGTTCACTGCGGTTCACATTGCCCAATCTTCGTTTTAGCGCTAGTGTCCCTCCAGGAACCTATTACTTTCTATTACACTTTTGTTGGTTCCTGTGAATGAAGGGAATATTTCTGGCTGCTGTGATATACGGACTGCAGTTGTGAATGCAATCTTGAATAGAGTGGTTTTTGAATTGGAGTTACCGTATGAATTCGAGGTTGTCCCTGCTCATCTGAGATTTTTGGATGAGATCGGTTTTTGGTCGTGACGCGCCAAAATGACCTTGACTTGAAATTTGCCTTTCCAAGATCAAAACTCAAAATCTTCTCAAACACTCATCCACACTCATCCACACTCACACAATGAAAGTAGCTTGCCTTCAATTCTCCCCCGAGCACGGGAACCCCACCGCCAACATGCTTAAGGCCGACATTCTCCTCTCCGCCGCCGAGTGAGTACGTTTTCTCCAACCACAACCACTCACCTCTCCACCGATTCTAACCTATTATGTTCAGACCCCGTCTCAAAGAAGTATCCGTTCTCGTCCTCCCCGAAATGATATTCAGCGGATATATCTTCAAAGGTCCAAGAGATATCGAACGGGTGATTGAAGTAGTTGATGGGTGGGATATGAGTCTATCCAGAAACAGTACATGTGAGAGTCGGGTGGTGGAGGGGTTGATGACTGTGACAGAATATGTGAGACGGTTTGGAGATGAAGATTCTGATGAAGAAGAAGAAGAAGAGGATGTACCAATCGAACCAGCAACATTTGTACAAGATTTATCACTACCGTCACCCACATTAGCATGGGCCCGTAAATGGGGTATAAATCATTTCCTCTTCCTCCAATACCCTCCACATCTAACTTCTTTCCAAAAGCGATCCGTCTAAACACATATATCCAAGTCGGTCTTCCCCGGCGCGATGCAGCATCAGGCGCTCTGTACAATTCTACCCTCTTGGTGAATCCATCGGGAGAATTGGTACATGTTTATGATAAGCATTTCCTTTTTTCGGATGATGAGCGGTGGGCAACCGAAGGAAAGGGGTTTGTGGGTCGAGTCCCCGTTCCACACCTCGGACAGGTATGTCAAAACCCCCTATAAACTTGGTTTTTACAAGTATTGAAACAATTGAGAAAGGTAGGATTCGGAATCTGCATGGACGTCAACCCCTACCGTTTCCAAACCCCTTCTTCAACCCGCGAATTCGCCAGCTTCCATTCCTCAAATTCCAATCTCCTGCTTTGCTCCATGGCCTGGGTGTTACTGGAACAGGATAATCATTGGGTGGAAGAACAGGCTGGACCCATGGTTGAGACATTGGTTTATTGGGCTAACCGCCTTGAGGGGTTAAAGGGGTGTGTGGTTGTGGTTGCTAATCGGGTTGGAAAGGAAAATGGTAAGTTTTTGTATCTATTTGAGGAAGGGAATGGGTGATTGATGTTTCTTGTAGGAAAGTATTTTGCGGGGACGAGTTGTGTACTGTATTTTGGACCGGATGGGCGGGTCCGGCTACTGGGGGCTCTGGGGACAAGGGAGGAGGGTGTACTGGTTGTTGACGATGTGCCGGACTGCTCAATGGATGGTGTCATTTCCCCTCAGTTATCAGTATCGTAGAATTTTGTATGTAGATTCATTTCAACATCCGTCCAATAAATCATGTCCTGCCCATCATTAGAAAAAGATTGTGATATGGATTGATACGTATATAAAGTATGCTGTATACAAAAGCTGATAAACTACATATAAATGTTCAACTACAAAATGTGCCCCAAAAAAAATACAAGATATACAGCGGATTCAATAACCACCCAACCCAACATGATACGAATCCGGCGGTAAGACGACCACATCCTCCTTGTCCACCCCCACATCTTCCATCAAAACATCATACGCCAGGCCTTCAAGTCCAGCCGGACCACAGACAACCGCTTTACGTGAATCAGGGTGAGCCGAGTTCCAAACAGGAAGAAGTAAACTGGATAAAATGTCAGAGGTGAGACGGGTGGGGTGGATATAACCTTGAGTCGAGACCGGGGAATCGTTGGTATCGGTGGGTTGAGAGATGAAATGGTGGAGAGTGAGGATCTCCGGGTAAGCCAGTAACGCGGGCATAACCGTTTCAGCGACCACCCCCAAATCATCCATTTTGGAACAACAGTTGATAATCAGAATCCGGGATGCAACTCCTGCTGGGGGTTCCAGGAGTGTCAATGGGATTAAGCCTTCTTCTTCTGTAGCCAGGTTGCGACCGACGGCCCACCCATCCTGGCCTGTGCTTTGGACCCGGATGGCGTCGCCGGGTGAAAGAGGTAACTCGTCGTCCATGGTGGGAGTATACGACTCTCTGGCTTTGAGGGTCTTGCCGAGTGGGAGGAGGTAGGTTTTGATGAATTGGAGTGCGGGAGAGATACCCGCCCCGCCGGCAATAATCACCAGGGTTTGCCAGTACCCCGGTTGAATAGCCGGCAAAATTGGTGAAGAAGGGTTAAGTAAGGGTGTAGCAAACGGTCCCCGAACGCGGAATTGACGATCCCCCACCCGCCGCTTCAACAAATGCTGGCCAAACAGTCCCCCAGGGTATATTTTAACCAAGACTTCAAAGCAGGCCGGTGAGCCATTGATCGGTGTATAAAACCTTGTCACGACTTTTTTTCCGACCCGGTCGGCAATTTCCACACACTGGCCAGGGAAAAACCGAGTAGCTTCCTTGGTTCTTAGACCTTGGAACGGGTACAAGAGCGAAAATTTGAGTTTATAGGTTGGATGGATCGACCCCAGTCCCGAGACGAGGGATTTGGCGACAATGGCGTAGCGACGGTACTCGTACGGATCGAAAAATCGTGTTGTTGAAGAAGGGGAAGAGCGAATGGAAGAGGATGTCAGAGTGGATTGGGACGGCACGATTTCTCCTACAATAAAGGAAACGAGTTTTTGGGCGGCGAATTTAGAGTGGGCGTGGGTCCATCGGGCTTTTCGGATCGCTTTCCATTCGTCGGCTGCTAATGTGGTTGCTGGAGCCCAGTCATCGTCATTTGGACTATTGGTGGTGGTGCTATTATGGTTGCTGCCGTGGTAGTCGGAATGATTCCGGCGGGATCCGGTGAGTGTTTCAGCGGAATTGGAGTGAGAGAGACCACTCGTTCTGCTCAAATCACTATCCGAAATCCGGATTTCGTCGTGGAAGGATCCAGGTTTGTCCGTATTGACCAATACGACCCGTCCATCTTTGGTAGTTTGAGCAGGTAACGCCCGTCGGAACGGTTCCGGGCCCGAACTCATCGCCACTCCCAACTCACCATCGAAATCACTCTCGTTGAAAAAATCAATGGTGATATCTGTGCCGTTCACTGTATCCAGAATGAGACGACCACCAGGGTGATGCGGCAACCAAGGGCGGATATCGTAGACCCATCGCCCGTTCCCGACGACTAAATGGTGTCCTTCCAGTACCGCATCGTCCAGTTCACGCCATGTGTAGGGTCGGAGTTGGGGAGTCTTTTCTTCATCGATCATTCCTAGGCGGGTGGCAGCCGGTGTATCCAATGCAGCCATAACGGGAGTCACGGTCGGCATAACCTGTTTGGTCGGAGCAAGCCCACGACGTCCCGCCAACGACTCGGCTTTATCCGTCGCGAGCGGTTGTCCAGGCAAACTCATTCTAGGCCCATCAGGTCGACTCGCCCGAATCGTCTGTCTAAAAAACACTTCGGCCAGGACGAATTTCAACAACCACATGGCCGCAATCACGTAAAAAGCCAGCCAGACGCCATCACTCCGCGGCTTCTCGGGAAACATTCGCAAAATCCCCAATGCGACATTCACGAACCCGGAAACGACGAGAAGACGGCCTAACCAGTGATGCACTTCAGCACAAAATCTAGCAACGGGTTTCAGGGATTCGTGGCGGAGTCGGAGCCGGTTCAGGATCCCGAATGCGAGTTCGAATAGAATAGCGAGGAGCAAGGCGATCCCGACGTAGGAATGTGGACCATTGGTTTTGATGCCCAATCCAGCAGGGTTGAAAATCATCAATGCACCCAGAACGAGAACGACGAGAGAACCCAAGACTTGAATGGCGATATGGAGGGTCATCCAACCGGGCAAATGTCTGAAATACCGAGACCAAAACACGCCAAACGGGAACACGAATCCCCATACGAGAGCCATCCCCAGTGCATGTGCGTTCCGTCGAGGCGAGTTCACGTCGCCTGATTCCGAAGTCCCCGTTATGAAATTTAAAGCGACGGTTTGTCGGTTGTTTTGGTGATATTGGAACCAGGTTTCGGGGGCGCCGGCCGGTGGGGCGGAGGGGTAGAGTGCTACCAGAATAGGTTGAGAAGTAGAGTCGCTGTATTTGGCTGTTGAGACTTTTCGGCGGAATTCGGCCTGGTACCAGCCCGGCAAGGACTTTCCAGTAATCAACTCCGCTAATTTGGTTGATGTCGTTTGGCGGGTGATCAATTTGGTCGTAGTATTGTAGGACGAATCGGTCTTGAGAGCGGGTTGGTCGTATCGTCCAACACTCCGTCGTTCTTCGAGTAGGACCTGACCCTGGTTGGTGAGATCCGGGTGGATCACAAGGAAATCGGCATTGGTCATATCCTGCCCAAAAGCCAGTCCGCACCATCCATCCCCACCACATTCCAACAGTCCATGCAACATTTCATTCTCTTCGCCGCGGTTTTCAATCGTCCACGAGAACCGGTACCACGAGTCCAAGTAACTGGATGAAAAGTCATAGCCAGCGGGAGTGCCGCCCCCTACAAGCGACATATCGCTGGTAGGTTGAAAGACTTGACGGGGGAGAAGAGCGGCTGCGGCTGCCGTATCCGTGAATTCGGGTGTGTTGCGAAGAATCACGTCGCGGAGGGTGGTTTTCTTGATGTCGGCGAGATGGGTTGCGTCCAGGACATTCAAGTTTTCAAACCAGAGGCGGTCACCGTCTCTGATGCGGGTGAATTGGTAGGCTACGATGGCTGAAAACAAGGGGCCGAGGTTGGTGGAGGGTGAATGGTCTTCGGCCAGTCCGCCAATAATGGCGTCCAGTTTGTTGACTTCGCCGTAGAGTTTGGTCAGTGTACCTGCAACAGTCGTGTTTTTGGTCACGTCGGCAAAGGTGGTAGCGGGGGGTAAGTTCATCAATCGGCGGGCCTGGTTGTAAGTCGGCACGCCAAACTCGCGAGCGCGGCGAATATCAATGGCAAACAAGTCCATGGGCCGGCTCCGGAATAGGACATTGCGAAGATTGTCGACGACAAAAATGGAAGGCGTGAATTGGGTGTGGCGGGCCATGCCGGCGAAAAAGGGGAAAATCCCTTGGTCGAGAACGGGCTGGACATTGTAAAAGACGTCCGTCAAGTTTAGCGCTTTTGCGGGTTCAATGGGCGAGGTTTGGTAGTACTGGTGGGGAGTCACTTCCTGATGTCCGTAGCGGAACGCGACAGCGCCAAAGAGTGTCTCAATAGATGGGTCCAGGGACGGGTTGTAAGCGTACGTTGGGAACGGGTTTCCGCCCAGGAGCAATGGCAAGTACTCGTTGAACGTTATCCGTTGAAGGAGAGCAATGACATGGGTGCGGGCCTGCTGAAAGAGTGTCTCGTCGTTGTCTGCGGATCCAGCCTGTTTAAGTTGGTCAACGTAGCGGTTATGTTCGCGCATAAACAGGATGGTAAAGGATTGGAGGAGGGGATGGGTGTTGCCGTTGGAGAGACCCAAGCGAAAGAGTGGTTGCGAGGGGGGCGTGTTGGTATTGACGGTATGATCCGCGAGACGATTGGGATCATTGGTAAAGGGTGGAAAAACACCTTTTCCGAGGCTTCCTGGGACGTCGGCCAAGATGAATTTGGGGCCCGAACGGAGGCTGTTGGATGTAGCAGTGTCGACGCCGTAGATCTGCGAGCCGTCCAAAAAGGCAGTGACTGAGTTGATGGGGACGGGGGGATTGGAGGGAGTGCTCTCAGCGGTAGCAAAGGTGAAGTTGCTGACATTGTTGATGGCCAGCATGCCCGAGGCGGGAAGAGTAGCATTGGGCACTCCTCCGCGGCTGTTGGTCGTTGAGCGGATGATATGGCTCAGATCCGTCGCGATAAACTCTCCCCAGTATGTAAACTATTGTTGCTTTCTCAGTATGGATGCGGTTTGGGCGACAACGAGAGAGAACCCACCAGTTCAGAAATGTTGCGGGGCGAGATGATGGGAGCCGAGATGTTTGCGAGGGCATTCGATACTTCTCGAGGATCGGGCAGACCGCCGTTGGCCAATGTATTGGCATTAAAACCGCTCAGAGTGCGGGCAAAGGGAGCGCCGGCCTTGCCGAGGTTGGGATTGTTGAGGTTGTTGTCTGAGCCATCGAGGGTGCGAAAGGCCGACTGGGCGAGCGTTGTCGAAATGGACAGGACCAGAGTGAGCAGGAAGGCGGTGAGCACCGTTGCTGCTGGCGATCTCGTTCTTTGCGACATCTAATGTCTTTGGAGTCAATTCTGAGTCTGATCTGGGGGATATAGACAGCATCTGGTTTACTTTACCTTGAGCTCAAAGCCAGCACGACTGACCAGGTGGTTTCTCTCTTTCTCGTTTTGATGTGGATGCGGATATCAAGACTATGTGTAGATCTGGCGGGAAGGAAGGAAGGAAGGAGAGAGAGAGAGACCCAGAGCAGTTCGAGAATCGAGATGGTCGTGGTCGGCGGGCAGGCTGCTCCTAGCCTAATTCAGGGCTGTTTTTTGCTCCTTTCCCTTGGGCCGTCGCACGATACCCAATTTCCAAGGGCCTTTTTTTTCCCTTTGCCAGGGAGTTGTTTTGTTGCTGTGGGTTTTATCATTCCAGATAATACCGGCATTTCCAAAAGCCCTCGGAAGCCTTTTGTGAAGAAGTTTGTGGACGGTTGGCGACTTTCAACGACGGGCGGGCGGGCCGGTATCTCTTCTCTTGCGTTTTATCATGAGTTTCTGCATTGAGAAATCAACCTCCGGGAAGAGACTTATTATCGGTGAGCTCCATCATTCAAAGTCTAACCTGGAAGGTCGTTGAGATTGTAGGAAAGTGTGAGATTCCCAGTCAAAGTGTGAAATTATTTTCCAAGCCAGATCTCAGTGGCTCAGACGGCGGCCGCGAACCGAGCCTTGGGCGACCTTCTCTTACGATCTATTAACTGTTTTCTACATATTCGAGTATACAGACTCACGGTAAAAAATGTATGGAGATACGTAGGAAATGCCAGGCACGTAACAAATCGCAATGAGAAAGAGTTTTGACACGAGTAGATCTACTCATATTCGAGTATGATATGTGGAGAGCGTACTCGAGATATATATATGAAAGCCACGACCGAAAGGAAAGTTGTAAAAACGCTCAGCGCAAAACCCAACGGAACGGCTCCTACCGAGAACAATAATTTGACTTTTGCCGACGAGTACAATTGTATTATGCATGGACGCCGTTTTTATCTTTTGGAAGTGCGGCCCGTCGGAGCCTTTTATGCACCGGCGACTTTGGACTTTGGACTTGAGAGACTTTTGACAGCTCGCGGAGGGATCTTTGAAACTAAAATCACAAAACCCATCAGGGACATTTCATTCTCCTGGCGGGGCCCAGAACCCAGGTCTCCAGAGATCGAAATTGGGCTGCGATTATTGTTGAGTTCTTGACGTGACATTGGAGCACTGGTACTCGAGTAGACGTCGGAGGAGGAAAACCAGGAAAGGCATTGGATCAAATCGTCGGACTTTGAACGGAAAGTGAAGCGACGAGGTTGCCAAAAGACATGCCATCGTTTCAAGCACTAAGGTCGCTGGTCGGGGGAGGTCCCAATAGAAAAGGCAGCAGCAAGAAACGGCAAGAGACGTTTGACAATCCGGCATTGATCAAACCCATCTTTGCCTCGTCGTCGTCGTCGTCGTCCTCGTCCTCATCGTTGACCAATGACCCATCGCCGACTCTTCAGTACATCAACATTGACGGCGCCATCATCTCTACATCGTCCAACCCTCTGTCATCTTCAACCACGGCAACGACCACCAGCAACAACAAACGATCTACGTCCACCAACTTGACCCATTGCTCCATCTCCTCGTTAACAGCAAAGCAACTCTCGGCCTCCATCTCAGTCAACACTGGCTCGCCTCACCCCCATCTCCCCGATACCACCATCCTCGCTTTACCCCCACTCGCCACATCCCTCTCCGGAACCATCACCATCACCAACCATGCCACGACTCCCATCCCCGCCATGCATCTATCCGTCAGTCTGCTCAGTGGACAACATTTGGTCAAAGAGTTGAGCCATGTCCGGGATCCAGAGGCACCCGCTGCGGATGAGATTCATGAACGCCCTTTGGGGAGAACTTCGGTCCTCGTGTGGGCTCGGCCCCGGAACATCCTACCTGGAAGGTAATCTCTTACTTTTTCCCAATCATCACTTTATCCCCAACACCTAACATTCTGAGAGTAGCCACACCTACGAATTCACTCTTCCAGTAGCAAAACTCTTACCGCCCACCATCCACCTCCCAAGCGCTCCCGACTCCAACATCACCCACCACCTCCTAACCTGCCTCAAAGGCTCGGAACGGAAAACCTTGGCTCTGAGCTATACCTCCCTCTTTCTCCGCCGTAAATCCAATCGCATCCAACACGTCCTCAAAAAAGTCGATGGGTTAGCGGACTCCTTCACCCGGTCACCAACAACCGACTCGATCAACAATCATCCTACGACAACATCAGCAGCAGCAGCAGCAGCAGCAGAGATTCAGTATACGGCAACGTACCCTTCCCCCGCTTACTACACGGATCCTTCTACCCCCCTGCCAACCGTCACCCTCCTCCCTACCCACAACCTCTCCATCACCGCGCTCCAAGCCGTCTGGGTCCAAGTCCACACATTCCGGGACCAAATCACCATAGATCCAGCCAACCCCCCCGTCCACCAAACCCATCTCCATGACCCGATCCATCTAGACTATGACCCATTCGCTCCACTACCCATCCCCTATCCTCCAGACCACACAACGCAACCCTTCAGCGACTCGGGCAATTGCGTGACAATCCACCATGAACTCTCCATCAGAATCCATTTTGCCCCCTCCCTCTTGGACCGAAACCCCAACCCTCGAACGGCAACCATCTGGATCCCTATCAAACTCCAAATCCATCATGACCGGCCTGTCGCAGATCCCGTCCCTCCTCTTCCTGTAGTCGTTAAACAACCTACTACAGCGAAACCGGTGGTGAATACACCGGGATTGTACCGCGCATTGCACCCCTACGACCCAACTAAGCTGGATGAACTCCAGCTCAAAACTGGGGATTTGATTACCATCATGTAAGCCATTCCCCCCTTCCCCCCTTCCACCCTTCTAACCTTTTTTTTGTTTTAGTGAATGTTGGACTGATGGATGGGGTTTAGGTCACCTAGTCTCGAGCGGGGTCAAGGGTGTCGTCCCCCTTTGTGTCCTCGAACCTCTCCCGGCACCCGCCGCCGACTCGGCCTCCTCGATCCAGTCTTCCCGTCGAACGGTATCATCCATCGCCCCTTCTTCTCATTCTGCTAGTCAAGAAATTATTACATCTCAACCGCCACGACACGCAGTACAAGCGTCTGTATCTGATTCAGAAGTCCCACCGTATACAGCGCCCAGTATTGCACCCGCTGCTGACCCGCCCCTCCATATTCCATCAACCCCCGACCCGCCCCTCACCCCCCGAAACGAAGAATCGAAAGAGTTGACCGACCGCGTCCACGCCAAAGACCGCGAAACCAAATTCGGACATTCAGTCGCTCGACATCCCAATACCCACATTTCTGCTCTTCCGCCCCGTCAATCCAAATACCATCCTCCTCACGATTCCGTCAAACCTCCCTCCCTAACCCCCTCCTCCAAACTCTCGACCTCCAAACCTCCCTCACTTGCACCCTCCAAACTCTCCTCCACAACAACATCAAGCACTAAACCCCCTTCCACTCACCAACAACAACAACAACACTTAACTCCACCCAGCTACCAACCCCCCTTCCCCACCTCTGCCGCCCAACTCGACGCCTTACTCGCCCAAAACCAAATCTCGGGACCCGTCTATCTCACCCTTCGTCAGAAAATCGCGGAGTTGGCTCGATTGGATCAGGAATTGGTACTGGGTAACGTCTCTGGAGTTGAATATTTGGAAATGCGAGGAAGGATTATGGAGACTTAGGAGTTGTTCTTTGTTGGATACACATGGTTTTCTGTTTTTTTTTTGGGTTGTAGAATGAGTACTATTAGTTTTTTTAATGCATATGTGAGAAAAAGATCGATTGAAATATGTGCAATTGCATGACCCATTTTGCGGGAACCCTCTGTCTGCAAAGAGCTGCACCACCACAAAGGAAAAAAAAAAGAACAAGAGTACAGTCAAATCGCAGCACTCTAATACCCTATCGTCATTTGGAAAAAAATAATCTATTTTGAGTCAAACTATACAATTGTGTGTGTGGGACAAAGCGAGAGAGGGCGAGCCGGCATGGAAGAAAAAGCTAACAACGCATATATCCATCATCTATCCCACCGGTATACCCACTCCTTTACTTTCCACCAGCAGCGGGTGGCGCTTCAACCTGTCCTTGCTGCTGCTGTTGCCGCCGCTTAGGATTCCCTCCCCCCCGTCTCCAAAACGCCCCCCCAAACACCTGCTCATACTCACAAAAGAAACAGACCCAGTCAACTCCAAACCCAGGTCCATCCTTTTGTTTCTCGCCGACCATTTCCCGACGGGCATGAGACGTGTACCGTGTTCGGCGGTAGCGGTAGGGTATCAGGGGTTTGGTGAAATTGTTTAGGACGGATGGGTTATTTGATGGTGCGGGGTCTTTTGGGGAAGTACGGGTAGGTGTAGGTGGAGGAGGGGGGCTGGATCGGTTGTGGGTATGTTGTTGTTGTTGGTGGTGAGGTGGGAGTGGGTGACTGTCGGTGGTAGAGGGTTGTGTGTGATCGGTACCGAGGTCTTGTTGTGAGGAGGTAAACGAATCATCAGGTTTATTCCCTCCCTTCTTTTTCTTCTTCTTTTTATTCTTGCTGGTCGTCGTAGTAGGAGTAGTCACTGTTACCGGTGTTCCACTCGCAGTAGCTGCCGGAGCACCTCCCTGACTCCCCAAAGAACCACTTTTACCAGCCGTCACATTACTACTACTACTCGTCGTACCCGTCGCAGTCGTCGCAGCGGCAGCAGCAGCAGCCTCAACACCCACCAACCTCTCCAACTCCAAATCATCGACCAAATCCGGCACCCCCGAAATATCATAAATATCCTCATAATCAATATCCCCTTCCAACGCTTCCAATTCATCCGCTAGGCGAAGTTCAGCTTCCGCCTGCTCTTTTTGGTGTTGGACCTGTTGCTGGGCCCGTTGCTGGCGTTGTTGACGGTGTAATTGGAGAGACTCACACACACTTTGGAGGGATGTAGGTGGACGGACCGGTTTGGGGGTTGCACCGGCATCTTTGGGTGGTTGTTGGAAACCGAGAAATACGGGTGGAGGCGGTGGAGTGGATGACGAAGATGTACTTGTGGGGCCTTGCGGTAACGGTGATGAAGAAGCGGCATGAGCCTGTTTTTTCGCATGCTGTCCATCCTCGCTCCCGGCAGCTTTTCCAAACTCGAATTTGAGATCGGGTGGTGGAACGACATTCGACACCAATTTCGGGGACGGTAACGACAACAAAGTTTCGTCTGGTCCGGCAACAACATCCAACCCACCAGGCGCCAGAACAGACTCAAATGTCCCCATGCCTTCAAATGAACTAGCAAGCGCTTTCCCAAACCCGCTGGCCAGAGCGTCCCGGCCCATGCCCGGTGTCAGAATGGTACTGGTAGTCGAGCTACTACCACCCAGGGATTGGGGTAACGCCCGTTTCTTGTTTTTCGCGCCTTCACGGGATCGGTTGGATGCGCTACTACTCCGCGTCGTATCATCTTCCGAACTGGAGTCACCGATAAAGGCGGGATGACTGGCCGGTTTCGTGAAATTGATGGTACTATTGGTCGTCGGGAGAGGCACGGAGGGCGGAGTGGTCAAACTTGACGCCGACAAGGGTCCATTACTTCCCATGGCACCTGCCAATCCGGGTGCTGGTCCACCGGGAGCTGTAGCTTGGCCGGGATATATTGGTGGGCGAAGTTTCTTTTTGGGTAATGGCTTGATGGGCTTATGGAACGATCCTGGTACACCTGGAAACAGCGCAGGATTCAACCCGCCGGTACCAATGGGGCTGGGCGATGATAGTCCAGTCTCAGCTTGTTGCTGTTGAGTCGTCTGCTTCCGTGTCTGATTGTTGGTGGTGGGATTTTCGGAAAGTGTTGTTGGTGTTTGCAGTGGAGGCGTGGGACCAAAAGATGGGTTGGATGGGTTGGCACGTAAAGAATCAGTTACAGAAAATTTGGCATGTGTCGTCGAAGGTGTCGACGTGGACTGCGGTCTGACAGCGGGAGGATTCATTGCTGCGTGTAGAGAGTTAGCCACCAGAAGAGAATGTGGGTAAGCCTGTAGGAGATACTCACAAACTACTCTAAATACGCCCGGTGGAAGTTTTGCAGTCGGGGGCTCACTTGCCGTACTGGGAGTTGCGAAAAACTGCGGATTGCCGACCGCCGTTTGCTTGGACTGGGTCCCATCCGTACTGGCACGACGACCTTCGCTGCTGACATTGCTGGCTTGGGCGATAAAGGAAGTGGGAAAAAAACTTTTTGCCCAATCTGAAGGGGAGGCAACCGCATCCAGCGAAGCGGTAGGAAAAGTGCCCGCAGCTGGAAATGGTACCGTAAAGGGAAACCCTCCATTAGCACTGAAAATTTTGGAATCGGCTTGCCCTGACTGCGTCGTTGTTAATTTTGGAGGTAGATGACCGGTTGCTGCAGTTTTAGGGTTGGTGGCGGAGGAATTGGGGGGTCCAGTTTTCAGGTCCCCTCTGGGCTCTGCAGACGATCTTGACATCATGACTGCACGAGGTTTGCCCATGTAATCGTTGCTGCCTGCAACTAGTCCGCCAATTCCCGAGTTGGATGAATGCAGTCCCGATCCAGGTTCTGCTGTTTGAGTTATGAGTATCTGTCAGGCAAATTAAACAGAATTTAGCACCCAAACCGACCTGCACCAGGAATATCACGAATTTCCGGTTGGGACTCTCCCAGTCTCATACTAAACTCCAAGGTGGACGACGCGCCAAACCCCAACGGTAACCCCCACTTGCTTTCCCCCGTCCCGTCGCTCACACACCCAGTCGTCTCGTCGGCTGCGCTAAGCGAACTCGGCAAAGCTTTTGTACGATCTTCTGTTGGTGAGGTATCAAGAGCGGTACCAGGAGTCGCCAGAGTCAGATTGGACACGGGATACGAGCCAGATAGCGGTGGCTGCTTTCGAGAGTGAGCGGATAGCCCAAACAGTCCCACTCCGTGAGAAAACCCGGATGAGCGAGTAGCTTTCTTCTTGGAACCTGGATGAAATAAAAGACTGTTTTTGTTCTGCATTGCAGGAAACCAGTTGTCAACTCAGAGACAGGATAACATAGCAGCGGAATCTGATGGGACCTACCAACAGTGCAGACTTCGTCTGTGATGGGTCGGACTGTAATGACTTTTCCAAATCCGGATCTAAATATACAGTAGCTGGTTCCAAAGGCGACGGGGAAGCGTAAGCTTGCTGGATCTGCGGCTGGCAAGACGGATAAACGTTGGTGGGGCTCTTCTTTCTCGATGACTTTAACTGCTCTTGGCTAGAATTGGAAGAAGAACTGTATGTGGTCGACTCGGAGCCGGATGTGCTACTACTACTGCCGAGCTCTTCTTCAATAGGGTATGATTGTTGGGGTACTGGAAACGATGATTCAGATGTCGAATTTGATAGTTCCTTGCGTTGGGCTTGGCCCATCCTTTACGTTCTTGGGGAGCAGTGCCGTGCAAAATATCAGCATCCGCACTGTTGGGGATATGTCCTTCTGTCAGAAACGCAAAGGGAAGGAAAGAAGATAAGAAATGATGGTCTAGCTGCTGAAGCACTGAGAACGATCGTTCCACGTTCAAATCCACCAGCAACTCGCCGTCACCCAAAAACACAAGTTTTGGCGAGAGATCAGCGGTGCTATACTAGCACTCTAGTTTCCGCAGAATCAATAGCGAATGCCAAATATCATCGGTAACGACTCCTCCTGCGTAAACCGCCTTCGTACGAAACTCCGACCCAAAAACCGCTCAACACCCATTCAAGAGGACTTTGCCAAGGCACTTTTCCACCAGCCAACTTGAGCAAATCCATCGTCGTAGCATACCTGTGAATCGTGGTTCGACGTTCGGGAAACCTTATAGTGTCCTTGGCTGTTTGTTGGTCGACTATATACAAGTAGCTGCTCAAGTCAGCGGATTTCTAATTCAAAAGTTTTGGCATTGATCGCATTACCGCCAGCAAAGCTGCCCAGATCGAGGTTCCGCCTAGTCGTCTCTAGGTGAAGGAGCCGAATAAGAAGGAGGCCAGACTTTTGCGTCAAGTCCCCGTGGTGTTAAATATCGAGACGCTTTTTTGGGTTTGACAGGTTTTTGTCAAAGTCTTTGGGCGCGCTTCGCAGACCAAGTGGGCCGCAGCGAGCTCGAGCGAGAGAGACCATTCGCGTCGCGAATACTGCGCAGTTCGCAAATCGTTTACTCTTATTAGAAGAGAGGTGATATATTAAGGTCCAGAAAATGAGGAGGAGTGGGATGCACAAATCTATATACAACAGTGATCTACACTCTGCGTTTTGCATCCTTGGCCACACTCGCCAAATGTCCCAAAAAACAGATGGGTTATCCATCTACAAAGCCGGTCCCTTAGGTTGTTCTGCAGATGGGGGGGTTACAGTGGTTGAAACGGTCTCTGGTGCAGGTACTCCATCAGCAGTTGCTGGTAGGACGTCAGCCAGGGCAGCAGGGGCCATGGAGCCTTCATATTCATCCCGGATCTCGACCAGCCGGTCCCGAAGTCGATCGGCCTTGCGTTCCAGATCAAAGAGTTTGGCAATGTCAAAGTTGGCGCGTTTGTAGAGCCGGCTCTGGTGTTTGGTGACTGTGACTTCGGCCAGTGCTTGATATGTGTATTCTTTGGAGGTGACGACGTAAAACATGTATCTGTAAAGTCAAGACAGGGTCAGGTTCCAGTGCTCAATGATTATGGGTGGCAGTATTGCGTCTAGGTCATACCCGAGAATTCCAGTTCCAGCCTAGAGATGAAAGAAAGTTAGCACACCAGCTTGGAGAGAAGGAATGATGGCGGGCTTACCCCTATAAAGTAACTAATGGGTTCCATCACATCCTAACGACGGTGTTAGAGTTCGGGATCCTGGAACTAAACGAAAGACATGACATACCCAGCTGTACTCCCACCATGTCAGTCGTGCCCTGGTGTATCAAAGTTAACACATTTGCCCGAGTTTCAAAGGGGTATAGAGGCAACTTACATGATGCCCCATTGCGCACATAATGCTCCCAATCCAATCCACGCAATACGCACACTACTCTTGCTCGCCTTCTTATCCAGCACGGCCTTTGTTTCTTTCAGCGGCAGCAGCTGCTCCTCGACCGTCGCCAACTCTGCTTCAATGTCTTTCACCCGCTCGGCAAACGGCGGCGTCCGGACTCTGATCGGCTGCGAGTTGACCATCAACACCAGCCCCCCGCGCCGGAGGGATCGCTGCAGGACATTCGCTGTTTGTGTAGCCCTGATTAAAAAAGGGACATTTTAGATTTTCCAAACATTCTTTTCATTCAAAAATTTAAATAGTTTACCTGGCCCATCGAAACCCGGTTGCTCGTCCGGGCGCCGACGGCAGATCGTAAACAGCGACTTCCTTGACGGCCGGATCTTCCTCCCGGATCTGTTCCAACAGGAACGAAATCGGCTTGACTGACGAGACTCGGAATGCGGTCGAGTTGCCGTTGGGAAGGGTGACGGTCAAGAATGGCTGATCTCCATCATATCGGAGATTCGCGCGCGCTTGGCCGGCATCGGCGATAAAATGGCGGCGTGAACGATGAGCTTGGAGAAGGAGGGATGCTGGCCGGCAGGAAAAGAGTGGGGTGGGTGATGGTCGTCGGAGTGAGGATAGCAGTCCTTGCCGAACAAATAAGGACATTGTCGGCCAGAAATGTCTAATTTCTTGGTCGAGTTTTTTGGCAAAATTCCACCTTGAAAGCGGTCAATCGACGGGGATGGCCATTACGTGATCACATCAACAACTTTTTGCCTGACTGTACTGTACACATCGAAACCAAAAGTGACTTTTTTTCAGATTTGTTTGCTATCTATATGTACATTTTACAGCAATCGACACTAGTAGTCTGCCCTTCCTTCCACCTAATAATCATCCCCCGCCCGCCGTCTCAATTCCTGCACCTCCAATTCCAACTGCTCAGTAGCAGCATCCACAGTCAAGCTTTGATTCAGTAGCTGCGAGTACTTGTATGCAAGTGCCTGCAATTCCTGTCCAATCCGTGTCTAAATAACATATTGCCAAACTATCAAAACCCCAAGAAATGTTTTTTTTCCATCAACAATGATGCTACATACCTGACTAATCTTTCGCGCCTTGTTCACTTCAGTCGACTCCTTTTGCACCACTTCCAACTCCTCCGTCATTTTCTTGACCAAATACTCCAACTGATAACAATGCAATTTCCACGCATTGGGTCCAAACGCATTCACCAGTTCCAAATTGACCAATCGGGCCTGTTGATGCTCCAACTGGGCTTGAGCGTTCTTGACGGCTTGAGTAAATGATTCTACGGAGGCATCTTGGGGGATATCCAGGCGTAACCTTGTTGTGTCGATGGCGGGGGTGGGCGTTGTGGATTTGGATAGGCGGGCGAGGGCGGCGGAGAGGAGGGGGTTGTTCTATACCAAAACAGATGTTTGAGCAAACATGACTATTCTCCTTCTCGTTCGTTCATGGGGCCAGGTTACCTCGAAAAGGGGGATCTGAATAGGCAGAGCAGACGAATCCCGTTTTGGTCGTTTATATTTCTTCATCTCTTCTTCTATCAACGCATCCGCTTGATTCGACACTACCAAATTCCAATTTTTTTTAATTTCTACATGTTCTTATCGCATAACCTGAGATTGGTACGTACGTTCATCGGGAACTTCTCCGTCAACGTAGGGCAAACTGGGAGGATTTTGTCGGTCAGTCAGCTTGTGTCGAACAATGTGGAGATCCCGCATACCTGTCTAAATGCAGATCCTCGGCTGAAATGTCCATCATATTGGCCATCGTTGAGCTAGCGAACAGTACAGGGTCTTGTCTTTGGGTATGCTTCAGAATTCAAACGTCTTCAACCGTTGCGAGAATCCTTGTCAGAGTTCTCTGGTGCTCAACTTGCCAAATGAAGTACTAAGCCTCCCAAAGCGCAAGTTTGACAGTCTGCCTCAAAATGCATGACAGTTTGAGATAGAGCGACATTATTCGCAATGACAAATATGGACGACGACGCCTTTTTTGCTCTCCTTACCCGTCTAGAGCAAGAAGAGCCGCAACGTAAGTATCCTCAGCTTAGCTTGTCGGCAACATGACAACTCACACACTCGGTACAGCACAGGCCGATACAGATCGGGTCCCGTACAATGTCCTAAAACTAGGAACAGCCGGAGACGCTTTATTGGTCCCGGAAACCCGTACGTCAAAAGGATTCACTGCTGATTTGTCTACGGTAAGCGGGATCTCCAGAGCATATATAGCAACACAGTGACTTACACAACGAAATGTATAGTTACCATTAGGAGGATTGGGTCCATTTGATGCCCCCGATTTTGACCACATCAAGGCCGAATTGGAAAAAGAATATTTGTTACCTACCCCTCACCTCCCCGACTCCTTACTCCGCCAAGCTCAACGCCATCATGAACGAGGACCCGACTGGCCCTCCCTCCTCCGCGTCGATCCAAGCCCGTGTCGAACTGACCTGGTCATGACCCGAGATGTGATAAACGGACACTTGGATTTCTGGCAGTGGGATGAATCCACACTCCCCTTCTCTTCCCAAACTGCCAAAAACTCGACTTCGTTTCATAGACAACCGACCGCCCCCTCCGATTTTGTTAGGGGAAAAGCGACCCACCTCCCCTTCACCCCCGGGGGTCTCGATATCCTTGTTAACAATGATCTGTCCACGGAATTGACGGATTTATTAAAGGAGGACGAGTTACTCACTACCGCACCAGGATTTGAGCGCGGGCTGACCTTGGATTTGCATGACTGTACGGAAAAAAAGGATGAACAGATGATGGATGTACGGGCATTTTTGGCGGGTGATGAGGATGATTTGGCCTTTGAGTTTTTGGATTTGAAACCTGTTGTTGATATTATCAACCCTGACGACGAGGATGATGAAGTTAAGGCTATCCCCGTCACATCATCCACTACTAGTGACATTGACGCTCTCCTCCCCCAAACGGTCCGTCTCCCACTTCTTACCCCTGATGCGAATGTGAAAATAATAGCTGTTTGGTTATAGGTTATCCCAACGAAACCCAACCCCCCACCCCAAACACCACCCCATAAAGAATGGGCCCATGTAGTCGACGTCAACCAGCCTTTTCCCGAGTTTACCAAACTGGTTCCCGAACTCGCTCACCCCGTAAGTAAAATCCCCATATGACAATTTCTCACTTGCATTTTCACTGAATGTATTTTGTTATAGTTTCCATTTGAACTGGACGTATTCCAGAAACGCGCCGTGGCCCATTTGGAGCAGGGCGAGAGTGTCTTTGTGGCTGCGCATACTTCGGCGGGAAAAACGGTGGTGGCCGAGTATGCTATTGCGTTGGCGCAGAAACATATGACGAGGTATAAGCGTTTTTTGTTTTTTTTCGGTTTTATTACCAAACTCACAATGTTTGTTTTTTTTAAACAGGGCCATCTATACATCCCCCATTAAAGCCCTCTCCAACCAAAAATTCCGTGATTTCCGTGATACTTTTGCCGACGTCGGGATCCTCACCGGCGACGTCCAAATCAACCCCGAAGCCAGCTGTCTCGTCATGACCACCGAAATCCTGCGAAGTATGCTCTACCGCGGCGCCGATTTGATCCGTGATGTCGAATTTGTCGTGTTTGATGAAGTCCATTATGTGAATGATATTGAGCGGGGTGTGGTCTGGGAAGAAGTTATTATTATGTTGCCTGCACATGTTACGTTGATTCTTTTGTCGGCTACTGTACCTAATACCAGGGAGTTTGCGGATTGGGTTGGGTTAGTCACACATATCTTTCTTTTTTCATTTTATGGACAACTGATGGTTTTTGAAAGGCGAACAAAGAAGAAGGATATATATGTTATTTCGACCCCGAAACGACCTGTACCGCTCGAACATTACATTTATGTTCCGCCGTCCGATAAGGATTTGTACAAGATTGTGGATTCTGAAAAGAAGTTTGATACGATTGGGTACGTCTTTTTTTTTGGGGGAATGGGAGGATAGATTTTTTAACTTTTTTTTTTGTGTAGGTGGAAGAAGGCTCAGGATGCTTCGACGGGATCTAAGAAGGATGTGACGAAAACTCCTGCTGGTGGTGGTGGAAGGGGAGGTGCTCAGCCAGGTCGTGGTGGTACGCCATCCCGAGGCGGTGGTGGGAGAGGTCGTGGTGGGGGTGGTGGAGCCGGCCCCGCCCGCCAAATCGCCCAATCCGCTATTCGAAGCAGTGGAAGTAACACCGGCGGAGGATACTACGCCCGCACCCAACTGGCCACAGACCGAAACACGTATACCCACCTCCTCCCCCTCCTCGCCAAACGCAACCTCCTCCCCGTCATCCTCTTTACCTTTTCCAAAAAAAAATGCGAAGAGTACGCTTCCGCCCTCTCCTCTCTCGATTTCACTTCAGGCGCAACCGAAAAATCACATATCCACACCTTTATCGAACGCTGTGTGTCAAGACTTAAAGGAAGTGATAGGGAGTTACCCCAGATATTACGAATGAGGGAATTGTTGAGTCGGGGGATTGCGGTGCATCATGGGGGGTTGTTACCTATTGTCAAGGAAATGGTGGAGATGTTGTTTACGAGGGGGTCGGTGAAGGTGCTTTTTGCGACTGAGACGTTTGCGATGGGGGTGAATGCGCCTGCCCGGTGTGTCGTTTTTTCGAGTATTAGGAAACATGATGGACGGTCGTTTAGGGAGTTGTTGCCTGGTAAGTATAAATCCTTTTTTTAAGACTGGGATATTTGTAAACCTGATTGTACGGATGTATAGGTGAATATACCCAAATGTCGGGCCGAGCGGGACGAAGAGGACTGGATGATACAGGTCTCGTCATCATTTCCTGCTCGGATGAAGTCCACGATATCCCCACCCTCCAAAAAATGATTTTGGGACAACCCACCAAACTCTCTTCCCAATTCCGGTTAACCTACAACATGATCCTAAACCTACTCAGAGTCGAAGCCCTTAAAGTGGAAGAAATGATCAAACGCTCTTTTTCCGAAAACGGGGCGCAGAAATTGTTGCCGGAACAACAACGACTGTTTTCGGATAAGACTGAGTTGTTGGAACGGATGCCGAAAGTGACGTGTGGGATTTGTTGTGGGGATATTGAGGGGTATTATGATACCAGTGTGAGGATTGTGGGGTTGGGCCATGCGCTGAGAGAAAAAATGTTTATGACGCCGGTTGGGGTGAAGGCTTGTTCGCCGGGGCGGATTGTGGTTGTGAATAATTCGGTGAGTTTTTCTTCTTGTCATGATTGATGGTGATTTGGTTTTGACTGACTACTTTTTTTTGTAAGTTTTATAAAAGTTTGGTGGGGGTTATTATATCCTCGGCCGTGTCGCGGAGTGCCGAACGGATGTATACCGTTTTTGTAGTGATGGAGAAGCGAGAGGGGGGGGTTGGGGAGGAAAGTGCGCCATTACCCGTGACCAAAGTCACTGTTCCCGCGACGGGAAAAGTGGATAGTTGTGTCTTGGTTTTGCCCTGGACGGATATGGCCGTCATCACCAACCTCCAAATCAAAATTGATGCCGATGGGATCTTGCGAAATGATGCACAGACTGTATCCGTTATGCAGGCGACACTGGTGAGGATTGCTCAGGATATTCAGGCCGAAGGCATGATTCCCGAACTCGACGCGTCCAAAATCCGGGATTTGGATTTTCAGGAAAAATACCAGTCGAGAAAATCACTTGTTCAATCGCTGTCAACATTTCAGTGTACGCATTGTCCGGATTTGGTGCTACACTATTCGCAAACGCATACCCACAAACTCCTCCAATCCCAACTGTCGTCGTTATCTCATACACTGAGTGACCAAAACTTGGAGTTGTTGCCGGATTACCATTCCCGGGTGTCTGTACTGAAAGAACTGGGCTTTGTGGATGCGCAGGGGACCGTGACGATCAAAGGGCGGGTCGGATGTGAGATTAACACGGGAGATGAGCTCATCCTCACCGAAATGATTCTGGACAACTTTTTGAGCGAGTTTAATGTGGAAGAGTGTGTGGCGCTCCTCAGTTGTTTTGTGTTTCAGGAGAAATCCAAAGTGGAAGTCTGTGTGGGTCCGAAATTGCAGGAAGGGATGCAAAAGATTCGGGAGATTGCGAAATCGGTTACGGCGACTCAACATTTATTCCATATTTCGAGTACGCCATCCCTTAATTTTGGGTTGGTGGAAGTGGTGCATGCGTGGGCGGTTGGGATCCCGTTTAAAGAGATTACCGAGTTGACGGATGTCCTTGAAGGGTCTATTGTGAGGACGATTGTGCGGTTGGAGGAGACGTGTAGGGAGGTGCAGGGGGTAGCGAGACTGATTGGCGATGCGGGGCTGTGGAAAAAGATGGAGGGGGCAAGGGAGAGTATCCGACGGGATATTGTGTTTGCGGGCAGTCTTTACTTTTAGTCTTTTGCCATACTGTACATTTATTCACCGTTCATTCTCTTATTTTAGTCCCATACTAGGCCATTCGATATACTTGTCTTTTCTCAAGCGAGATATTATTTTCCCACTGGTCACTCTGGTCACTTGTGGATGTGGATTGCAGTGTCATTTAAGCCTGTTATGGGTAGATGAGTGAGTTCGCTCATGTCGCTCTTGTCGCTCTTGTCCCCGACCTGGTCCCCGACCCCAGCAGCCCCCAGCTGTCCCTCCTTTGGCCGTGTGTATTATGCATATAGCGCCCCTGTACTCGAGTGAGTGTGTGTCCCCCCCTGAGTCACCATCCGCACGCAGTCGATCGGCAGTGGATCGACGGCGGCATCTATATCCATCCAGCGTTTGAGCTAATTCCATCCACAAGCCACATCATTTGACTAAAGTGGCAACATTTTTGCACAGCCTCCGAGCTCCGCCTGAAAGTCCGATAGCGTGTTCAGATGTCCGGCTCAAGCTGGATATCCCTCGCTGCTTTATCTTTCCAGTGCACAATAGAAAGCATCAAACATGATTCCCAATCTACAAGACAGTTTGCAGGGAATACAAAGCGCACTCCAACACACTATCGAAGGCGCTTTTAAAACCTTACATGAAGATATCCTGAGGACCATCGACGGGCGCTTTGAGAAGATCGAACAGAGACTTTTTGGATCCAACAAAGGAGTGCGGAGCAATCCACAACCTGATCACCTTGCAGTAGATTTGGTGAGTTGAAAGTGCCGATTCTCATTATAAACAACGTGTTTTTAATCTGTTTACTTCCAACTGGACTAGGTTCGCGAGCCTGATGATGAGTTGTTAGTTAACGCTCAGTCCCAAATGCCAAACGAAGTGAGTTTGGCTCAAGAAGAATCGGTCAGCAGCACAACTTCCGAGAGCATCCGGGACCCCTTGAGTGAACTGGGTACCAATGAGGACACAGAGGTCATTACCCAAACGATCTCAAATGGTAAGTACATACAAACAAGCTTCCGACCAATGAGGGTTTACTGAGGTTTGTCTGATTGACAGAGTGGGCACCACCCTTGCCTCCTGCTGGCCCGTTTCCAACCTTTGCGGCCGCAAATGAAGCTCTTAATGAGCATGTTTTGTCGCATGACTTTTCATTGGGAACGTCCAAAGTTATCAATCATCCCGAATCGGGGCAACGGATGGAGGTACACCGTCCCTGCGCTTATGCAGGAGAATACAAGCCCAAAGATGAAGGAGTACCTCTTCGGGCTCGCCAAAGTAGGCGTTGTGGGTGCAACTATCGTGTTGTTCTACATGGTGAAGTCGAGGAAGCAACAAGCGAAGATGGCACTATCAAGTTCAAGATAGTGAATTGGAAAATTCGCGTCTCGCAAGCAGGACACAATGGCCATCGACCACTCAGTCATTCTGCATTGTTGACATCTGCTCAAGCGCGCCAGGCCTCGCGAACGCCCAAAATCATGAGTGAGGCTCTAAATGCTTTGATTAGCGGATCAAGTCTGCGGCACGTCGTGGACGACCTTCGGCGTCGATATCCCAAATTGCTCATCATACCGAAGGATATCCAGAACGCCCGTTCTAAGGCTATGGAGAAGCGTCTTGGCGGCGAAATGCCTGTTCCAGCCCTGCTTAAGGAGCTCGAAGCACAAGCTGTCACGGATGGGACGGTTGCCGATGTTACTGTGAATGAGGAAGACGTCCTAACGCATTTATTTTTTCAACCGCATGTAAGCATGTTCGCATTCTTCTGTTCCTGATGTCTTATTTCTCTTGTACTTCAGGCGGACCTGGGAACGTTATTGAGGAAATTTGGAGACGTGCTCATTATGGATTGCACGTATCGGACAAATAGGCACTCTATGCCCTTGTTGCATGTAGTTGGAATCACCGACACGAACCATTCTTTTTCCGGGGCGTTCATGCTGATGGTCGCTGAAACCCAGCAAGATTATGAACTTGCTGTCAACAAGATCGGGAAGCGGCTCGATAAACCCCCAGCAGTAGTGGTTATTGACAGCGACCAAGCGTTTATGAATGCTATAAAAATCGAATGGCCCGACACCTTGATTATTCTTTGCCGATGGCATTTGTGGCAAAATATCAAAACAAATTGCTTGAAAAATTTTAAAGGCGACGACGATAAACCCGACATGGAAGCTTTCAAAGACTTTAAGTGGTAGCGTAATGGGATTTGACATCGAACATTTGATTGAGTTTGCACTAAATACACTGATTTCTCTTCAATTCAGCAAGTGGAACAATTTGGAAGCTGCGACAACCGAGGAAGAATTTGAGAAACAATGGGTCGAGCTGGAAGACCAGGTTGACGAGGCCACTTAAAGAAAAACAAATCCCCGCGACGACACCATTGGGCGTCGTTTCACCTTCACCAATTCGCTCATTGCAATGCTACAGCCACGTCCCGGGCGGAGGGCATGCATTGGGCGACCATCAAGCAGGACGGCACGGCCAATGCGACCATTATCACCCTCTATGATACTATCAAACGGAACTGTCAGCGCCAATTGACAGAATACAATCTAGCGAAGGATACCGCCATCGAAAATCATCCTCGTCTCATACTGAGTGATGGATTCTTTGAAGATGTGGTGTACAAAATGTGTATCCGAACATCATACGCATTATGCATGAACAGCGACGCAGGGCAAAGAGGATTATCAAGGCAAAGGACGATCCCGAGAGCATTCTGGGGGAGAGCGGGATTTTAGATCCTTGCTCTCGTTATCATCGCACTGTTCTGGGAGTTCCCTGCGCGCATGAAATGATACCTATGATCTCGGGACCGGACCAGCGAAATTTGAAGATGTCTGACTTTCGAAGGCGGTGGCATTTACAGCAAGTTATCCCCGCGAATGCGGACGGAGAGATCCGCCCTTCAGATGTTCAGGAACCGCCCAATACCGCCAATTTCAGCATCGCTAGACGAGACCACCAGCGGAGCAACAAGCGACGAAAAATCGCGGCAGAACATGTTGAATCGGAAGTTCGTCAAAGCAGCCGACATTGCGGCATTTGCGGCCAGGCTGGACATGTCCGAACCACCTGCTCTGCGTCGAATTCGCAACTCCCGGCCGCTGCATTAGTCACGGGACCTTTGGCCCAATCACCCATGGATAAAGATTCTAACCCTTCCTCCGGTCCTGTGCCGATGGCAGTAGCAACACCAATTCTTCCGGTGGTGAGTATTCAGCCACTTCGGCGAGAGGCTCCGGAGTGTAGCATGTGCAGGCGAATGGGAGAAGGCGAGAAGGCGAAGGGACATGCGGCAAACCATAGTGTTTGCCCTTACCGACAGATCAGCGCGCAGGCGCTTCAATAATCTAGTCAAGGAATATCGCCGCTTGCTAGTTTAGTTCCCTCCCCCTCTGGATCATTTTCTTCATTGCCAACTTCATCAGCGTGTTACTTCCACTATATTATAGTTTATTCTATAGTTGAAATAGCTTATTCCCGTAGTCAAAAAAGATGCCCATGAATTGCTGAAAAATGCTGCCGATTGTTTGTGTGCAATATGTGGAATATATACCCGTGATCCTTTCGCAGACATCCAAGACTCCGTTTGATACAGCCTGAGTCCAGAGCCTGTCACCCTGTGGACTTATGTGGGCAAGAGCAGATCCTGCAGAGGCCCGTCCAGACTCCAGACTCGGAGGCTGTGCAAAAATGTTGCCACTTTAGTCAAATGATGTGGCTTGTGGATGGAATTAGCTCAAACGCTGGATGGATATAGGTGAGTTCCGTGAGTTCCGGCTCTGCAATCTGCCGTGCCCCGGCTGCTTTTCTCTCCCGTTTAGCCATGCAAAAACCCCCACCCGAACCCTCCCTCATTTACCCCCAAAAGGAAACAAATGACGCGCGCAGTGACACAGCGTGACACAAACCCCAATGTTCTGCCCGGAAACCTAAAAACCTTGCCGTCATCAAATTCAGGAATTCTCAGATTCGGAACTTTTCTCGTCTTCCGGCGTCTTCCGGGCCCTATAAAACAGGGTTTCTGCTCTTCTATCCCTTTCCGTTTCCTTCCGTTTTCCTTTCTTTCCAGCAGCACCCCCCGTTTCCATTACTCTTTACTCTTACTCTCTATCGACTGCCAACTTCAACGAAACCCACAACGAAACCCACAACGAAAACAACCCACAACGAAACCCACAACGAAAACAACCCACAACTCAAACAATCCCACACATTAAATGGATTGGATACGCAACCACAATCCCTTCAACAAGGTCCAGCGCTTCAACACACGACAGCGCGACCTCAGAGGCCCTGAAGCTAGGGAAATCGTCGAACGCCCCTTTCATACATTCTCGGACGACCAGATTTTAAAACTCTTGAAAGTTGATTCAGAACATGGGCTCGACACGGAACAGGTTGATTTACGACTGACCGAACATGGTCCCAATGAACTTGTCGGAAACGACGGTGTCTCGCCTTGGGAGGTTTTACTACGCCAACTCCTCAATGCCCTTACTCTGGTCCTCATCATTGCTGCGGTAAGTTACGATTCGAGTGTCATGGCCCAGACATTTTTTCGAAGGAAAAATGGATGGGCGCGGATGATTTTGCGGAGCGAGCAGGACGCCGAGCGAAGCGAGGCATTTCTTGGTCCAGACATTTTTCCGAAGGAAAAATGGATGGACGCTGACGATTTTGCAGAGCAAAATCAAGTGCGAGCGAAGCGAGGGAAACGATTTTGCGGAGCAAAAGCAATACGGGGTTCACAGATGGTGCAACAATACGACGACCCCGAGCGTAGCGGAGGGGGAGGAGCATGAGTTTACTAACAAACTCGATTGCTTTCGATGGATGGATGGGATGGGAATGGGATGGGGATGAACTCACACACTCCAGAAAACACAAGTACTAACTGAAAATATTACGAAAAATAGGCAATTGCACTGGCAATCAAAGATTGGCTAGAGGCCGGGGTCATTATATTTGTCATCTTCTTCAACACCATAGTAGGATTCTTACAAGAATACCGCGCCGAAAAAACGATGGAATCCCTCCGTCGAACAGCATCCCCTACTGCTCGAGTCATGCGCAACAATGGGCACATTGATGTGATTGCCGCCAAAGATTTGGTTCCCGGCGACATTATCATGATTGAACAGGGCGACTCGGTCGGTGGAGACGCTCGTCTGATTGAAACATTCAACTTGGAAGTCGACGAGGCCATGCTCACGGGTGAATCTCTCCCCGTCGAGAAAAACACGGAACGCATCCAAAACCCCGACCAAGACCTCGGCGACCGCATCAACATGGTCTACCTCGGTACCAATGTCGTCAAAGGCCGCGGTGTCGGCGTCATTGTCACTACCGGCATGCGCACCCAAATGGGCCGGATCGCCAAATCCCTTATGAATGCCGACGAGAAAATGCAGACTACCCCCCTCCAAAAACGTCTCAACAAACTCGCACTCGCCCTCTTTGGCTTTGCCGTCATTCTCGCCATTATCGTCTTTGCCGTTTACGATTTCAAATTTTCCCCTGCTGCTTCCATCTATGCCATTTCTGTCGCCATTGCCATGATTCCCGAGGGTCTGGTCGCCGTCGTCACGCTCACTATGGCTCTGGGCGTCCGTCGGATGGCCAAGCAAAAGGCCATTGTCCGTAAACTCTCGGCCCTCGAAGCCCTCGGCTCCACCACCGACATTTGTTCTGACAAGGTAATTTTTCTTATTCTTTTGTACTTATCTACCATACCACATAGACTAACTCGAATGTACTACCCACAGACCGGAACATTGACCCAGGGAAAAATGGTGCTGACCAAGATTTATATCCCCGGCGAAAAATACTATGACGTCTCGGGCTCGGGTCTCAACCCCAAAGGCGAAATCTTGTCCGCTACTACCCAACAAACCATCACCCAGGACTCCATGTCTCCCGCCATGGAACGCCTGCTTCAAGCCTGTGCCCTCTGCAACACGAGCTCTATTCGCAAAGACGAGGACCCCCACGGCGCGGAATTGTGGGTTGGCTCTGGTGACCCCACTGAAGTCGCTCTTCAAGTCCTCGCGCACAAGGCCCAAATGGGCAAACCTCAACTACTACAGAGCCGCAAAAACCCCGAAGGTGTCTGGAACGTCATCCAGGAATTCCCCTTTGACTCTTCTCTCAAACGCATGTCGGTCATTTATACCCACATTCCAACCAACGAAACCTTTATTTTTGCCAAGGGCGGTCTCGAGTCCCTTGTGCCCCGCTGCTCGGCCGTCTGGGACGGTCAACAGGAAGTTCCCATCAATGGCGTCGAGTACATGGAAACGCTTCAGGACAGAGTCTCGGAAATGGCTGGTCACGGTCTCCGTGTCTTGTCGATTGGATACCGCCGCCTTCCCACCAAGTTTGATCCCAAAACAGTCGATCGCGAGTTTGTCGAGGAAGATATTGTGTTGCTGGCACTGGTTGGTATCAATGACCCGCCTCGACCCGAAACAAAGGCTGCTGTCGCCAAATGTCACCAGGCTGGTATTACTGTCCGCATGTTGACGGGCGACCACCCCAAAACCGCCGCCGCCATTGCCGAACAAGTCGGAATCTTGGACAGCTTGCAACCCACTGCTGGCAACAACCTCGGAAACAGTGCCACCACCATCAACATGGACGCTGTCGGTAGCGCCGGCGGGAAATTGGTCTGGACCGGTCAGGAATTTGACGCATTGACCGATGACCAAGTCGACAAACTCCCCGAACTTCCCCGTGTCGTGGCCCGTTGCACACCCGAAACCAAAGTCAAAATGATTGATGCTCTTGAACGCCGGAAACGGATTGCGGCCATGACGGGTGACGGTGTCAACGATTCCCCCTCCCTTAAAAAGGCACCCATCGGAATTGCCATGGGCATGTCGGGTTCGGATGTCGCCAAACAAGCTTCGTCTATTGTCTTAACCGACGACAATTTCTCAACCATTGTCTCGGCCGTAGCCCAAGGTCGTCGTATTTTCGCCAACATTCAGAAATTCGTCCTCCATCTCATGTCCACCAACGTCGCCGAAGTCGTGGCGCTGATTATCGGTCTCTGTTTTGTCGATGCCAGTGGTGAATCCGTCTACCCCCTCTCCCCCCTCCAAATTCTTTTCGTCAACATGGTCACCAGTTCACCCCCCGCCATGGCTCTCGGCATCGAACCCCCCCAATCCCATCAAATGCGCTCCCCCATCTACCGCGGCGGACCCCTCTTTACCTGGCTCATGATCATCGATATCATGTTTTACGGATTCATCATGGGAGCTCTCGTCCTCGCCGTTTTCGTACTCCGCATCTACGCCTGGGGCGCCAACAACCTCGGCCGCGAATGCAACCTCTACCAATCCGACCGCCCCGACTTAACTTCCGACTGTAACGCCGTCTACCGCGCCCGAGCCACTGCCTTTGTCACCCTCACCTGGCTCCTCCTCATCCACGCCTACGTCTGCCGCCACCGCACCAACTCCGTCTTCAAAGGCGGCCCCAAATACATGATTACCTCCAATAAAGCTCTCGCCTACTGCTCCATTTTCGGCATGTTGGTCGTGATCCCCGTCCTCTACATCCCCGGCACCGACGCCGTCTTCCGCCACGAAGGAATTACATGGGAATGGTCCATGGTCGTCATCTCCTTTTTCATTTATATCGCTATTGCCGAACTCTACAAGTATGCGTGGCGGGTTCGCAACCGTCGGGCTCGAGGTGGATCTTACAATGACGCGATTAACTCGGTTGATATGGCTGCTACCACCGACGCTGCTGACAATATGACCGGTCTTCACCATGAGGAACTCAAAGTTGATGATCAGACACCCAAAGTCTCTGTGCAGTAGTCAGGCAACTCATTCACCCCTGGTCTTCTCTCTGTTGCTTTACACACACACACACACACACACTTGTTTTTTTTGGTTTTTTACTTGTTTTACTTTTACGCATTTGAAGGTGGACTGGTGGTATATTTGTTAATTATCTTTATTTTTTTTTTCTGCTTGTTTTTTTTTGCGCAAACTCGTGCCCAGGGATCTGGTGGCTACGCCACCGACCTGGTTTTCGCGATTCTCGCTGACCAGGCACTCACCACAGTGAGTGCCTGCCAGCCAAACGATAATTGCAGCCAAACGATAAATCTCAAATAAACAAATAAATCTGGAATTATAAACAATGGCCAAGACTGGAGACGACTACTTTATATTCCGACCTGAAAAGACAAAAGACAAAGTACGACAGAGACCGGGAAAGACAAAGTACGACAGAGACCGGGAATGTTATTCTGAGAAGAGATCTACATCATTTTAATACCGCAACGAGACACGATAACCATCCCCAAAACTAACCTTCAAGACGTAGTGTTCGAAAGATCCGCTAGAGCTCGTCTTGCAGCTTGTCTTGTTGCTTCGGCCTTCGCTTCTCGGCGCTCATCCGCCGCCCTTTTCTTCTCAGCTGCCGCCGCCCTCCTCACTACCATTGCTGCCTTCATTTCTGCGGCCAAAGCCTCAAGCGCCGCCTTCTTAGCCGCGGCAGCTATCTTTCTGGTCTCTTTCTCCTGCTGTTCTCTGGCGGCATCGGCCTGCTTTTGGATCGCCTTCGCTTCCCTTTCAACCAGTCGGTGAGCAGCCGCCAACTCTTCTTCCGCACGAGTAGCAGCCATTGCACGAGCCGTAGCTGGGCATGGAACATTAGATGTCGTGGATCTTAATTGGGTTTGAGAGCGCCCACTCCCCTGCATTCACCATCCCGCCTTCTGCGACTATGTTCCTAGAGACTCTTCGGGCTCGTCTTGCTGTTTCGGCTGCAGTTGACCGGGCCAGAAGCTTACTGCTGAGCTCGCCTGCTCGGGCCAGGATCAGCCCACCTGTGAGCACGTCCCATAACTCTTCTCGTGCCTCGGATGGCATGTTGCGGTACGCTTCAGTCTCAAGGAAAGCATTTGCTCTGGACTTGAAGGCCTTGGCAGTATCGGGGACTTGCGGGACCTCCTCCTCCGGTGCAACCGCATCGCCCACTTGCCCCAACTCTTCCTCATCATACCAATACTGTCTATCTTGCGCATCTGCGTAGGGGTCACGCTCGAAGTCCAAGACTGGGAGATCTTCCGGTAGTTTGTCCAGAACAATTTTGGGATTGAACGGCTCGATGCCGGTAGCTCGGAAGGATGAGCGTATGGCTTTACACTTCAGGGCCTTCTTCCTTATTTCGTGGAGGTGGGTCAAGAATTCCAGCTTATCGAAGTTGGTGCATCCTGTCCTGGTTGCTTCCTCAATATAACAGGATTAGCAGGGACGATGTTCCATTGGTGAGGTATAACTTTGTTCAGTGTAAAGTACAGTTGACTAGTACTATTCTGTGGGGGTTGTCGGTCAAGCTACGGGGGAGGGGAAAACTACCGTAGGCTATATACTTGTAAAATGAAGGAAAGAAAAGACACGGCAGACACTGCGCAGCACGCGTCGCGCGACGCGTCTTGAAACTAACAAGGGAATGCGCAGTCAGCTTGTTACACTCCCCTACTTAGGAGCGAGCGTCAGCGTATGTTGTTCTTGGTCTTGTAGTCGCGAAGGATCTGAATGGCTGCAGGTCCTTTGAAGTTCTGTGTTGGCTCGTACGTGTTCTCTTCGGATGGGTACCCTTTCCATTTGACTAGGTACTTGAGTTGGTTTCTGAACTTGCGATGGGCTTCGATGCGTTCAACTTCATAGTAAGCTTCGTCGTTGAAAAGTTGTGGTTCTGGTCGGGGGTCAACACGTCGATCGGGGAAGTTCTCCTGGGGGTCGATGTAGGGCTTCAGTTTACTGACGTGAAAGGTCGAATGCGCGCGGATGGTACTTGGGAGATCGAGGGTGTAGTTGTCTTTGTCGTCCTTGGCAGTGATCTTGAATGGGCCGAGCCAAAGGGGTTGCAATTTGGCTACGGGTCTATCACTGGTTGTTTCTTGAACGAGGCCTTGACTAGACAACATGACGCGGGTACCAATGTCGAGGGTAGAAGGGTTGCGATGCAGTTTGTTGTATTGCACGGCTTGTCTTTGTTGGGCTGCGGCGATCTGGTCCTGGGCAACCTTGATGGTGGCGTTGATGTGGTTGAGGTAATCGGCAGCGTCAGGGTTGGCGGGTTGAAAGGAGCTTGGTGGTGTCTTTGGGGTACGCGGGTGTTGTCCTGTGTCGAGGTAGAATGGGGTCATACCAGTCGTGGCGGAGACTGCGTCGTTGTGAGCGAACTCGGCGAAATGCAGCAAGTCTTCCCAGTTGGTCATATGGTGGTCGACAAATGCGCGTAAATAGGTCTTGAGTTCTTTGATCGTGATTTCCGCGAGACCGTTTGTCTGTTGGTGTCGAGCTGTGGACATGTGTGCTGCGCAATCCAGCATCTTGAGTAATTCGGACCAAAATTTGCTGATGAACTTGGAATCGCGGTCTGAAACGATGATCTGTGGCAATCCGTGGAGCTTGAAAATGTTGGCCATAAACAATTCCGCGGTATCTTTGGCAGTTGCTGTCTTCCGTGTTGGTAGGAAATGGGCACGCTTGGACAAGCGATCCACCACCACTAAAATTGCGTTGCGTCCGGAAGAAGTCGTGGGGAGGTCTGGGATGAAGTCCATCGAGATCTGACTCCATCTGGTCGTTGGGGTTGGCAAAGGGTGTAAAAGTCCAATGGGTAGGTGTGTCGATGATTTGTTGCGTTGGCAGGCGTCACAAGACTTGATGTACTGTCGGATGTGCTTATACATCTTGGGCCAATAGTAGAATCTTGCTAGCGCTTCGAATGTTCTGTGTATACCAAAGTGTCCAGCGATGTGTGTGTCATGGTGGGTCTGGAGCAAGTTGGTTCGTCGTGAGTGTGGTACGTATATCCGATCATGGAAAAATACGAGTCCGTCATTGTGTTTGAGGTGGGCAAGTCGGGGACGTTCGTCTTTCGCAACTTGGTCAATGGGTTTCTTCAAAAGTTTGATCAAATTTTGAAGTTCAGTGTCTTTCAATGTCCCTTGGGTCAATGTGTTGAGGGGGGTTTCCGTGGTGAAGATTGTTGTGTTAATGTCGTAATTGTTGAGTGGGGTTCGACATTTGGTACATTTGGGCGCAAGATCTGCTCTCCTAGAGAGTACATCTGCAACGGTGTTCAGTTTGCCTGGTCCATATCCGATGCGGAAATCATATGATTGAAACTCCATGACCCCTCTAACTTGGCGTCGTGTCAGATGGTGTTGGTCTTGCAACCATTTCAAAGATTCGTGGTCGGATACTACGTTGAATTCCCTTCCTTCCAGATAATGTCTCCAGACTCTGAGAGCATCGTGAATGGCGAGGAGTTCTTGTTCGCGAGTATCGTAGCCTAGTTCCGCACAGGTCATTTTGCGTGAGTGATATGCAACGGGTCGAATGGATTTGCCGTCATCCTGGCCGAGCCATGCGCCGATAGCAAAGCCAGAGGCATCGGGGTAGACAACAGTGGGTAGTTGAGGGTCAAATGTGCGTAGGACGGGTGCGGATGTGGCTAAGTCCTTCAGGGCAATAAAGGTCTTTTCGCATTCCGGTGTCCAGATCCAAGGTTGTTCCTTTCGAAGGAGGTCAGTGAGAGGGGTAGCGAGTGAAGCCAGATTCTTGAGGGAGGCATGGAAGTAATTGACAAGTCCCATAAAGGATCTAACATCAGCAACGCTCTCGGGTCGGGGCCAGTCCTTGACTGCTTGCACTTTCTTTGGGTCCAGCTTGATTCCTTCGGCTGAGACCACATAACCCAAGAAATCAACTTCATCCTTGAAGAAGTCGCATTTCTTTTGGTTAGCGTACAATTTGTGATCTCGCAGTGCTTGGAGGACTTGTTCAATGTGGTGGAGGTGCTCATCCTCCGATGTCGAGTAGATCAAAATGTCGTCGAGGTAAACAATGCAGAATATGTCCAGGAAGGGTCGTAGAACATCATTCATAAGTTTCATGAAGGTTGCTGGGGCATTCGTCAATCCAAAAGGCATAACAAGGAACTCGTAATGGCCATAACGCGTCCTGAATGCGGTCTTTGGGATATCTTGGGTTGCAACGCGTATCTGCCAGTAGCCAGCCTTCAGGTCAATCTTGCTGAATACCTTTGCGCCATTCAAGCGGTCCATAAGCTCATCCATTCGTGGCAATGGATAGCGGTTTTTGAAGGTCAGTATGTTGTTGGGTCAACTCAATGAGTCTCGCCATCGCTTGCTCTGCCGTCAGTTCGGTGGGTGTTGTCATTCTTGATGGAAGTCGAACGGTCAATGGGTTGAGTGGGTCGGTGGGTCCGGTGGGTCCGGTGGGTTCAGTGGGTTCAGTGGGTTCGGTGGGTTCAGTGGGTTCAGTGGATTCAGTGGGTCGGTGTTGGTACTATTAGGCAAGGAATCGAATGGGTGGTGCTACCATATAACAGGATTAGCAGGGACGATGTTCCATTGGTGAGGTATAACTTTGTTCAGTGTAAAGTACAGTTGACTAGTACTATTCTGTGGGGGTTGTCGGTCAAGCTACGGGGGAGGGGAAAACTACCGTAGGCTATATACTTGTAAAATGAAGGAAAGAAAAGACACGGCAGACACTGCGCAGCACGCGTCGCGCGACGCGTCTTGAAACTAACAAGGGAATGCGCAGTCAGCTTGTTACACTCAATCGCGTTGAAATGGTATTTTTTGTACGGTTGGAACACTACCACATCCAAAGGTTGGAGAAGTTGGCTCGTGTGTGGCGGAAGGGCGAAGGGAAGGATAAATTTGGAGTTACAAAACTCTACAAATTGCCGGGTGCAGTGGGATCCGTACCCATCCATGATGAGTAGCCGATACGGCCCCTGCCGGCGGTATCTGGTCCATTCATGAAATTTCTGGACCCAGGCATATGTGAGTTGGTCATTTGTATAGCCCGTCGGCGTCACCTGCAACTCGTACTTGTCCGGCAAGTTTGCAAACCAGCGGTACTGTTTCCGCTTGCCCGGGACAATGATGAGGGGGGAAACCTAGCGCCATCCGCGCTGATTACCTCGACCAATGTCACCGTCTCACGGCTGGTCTTTGAACCCAAGTACACTGGTGCCGTTTTGGACTTCGTGACAACTCGCTGGTCGCGGCCAATACCCACCCGAAAACCACTCTCATCCATATTGTAGATGTCGGACGGTTGTATGTCGAAATCATGGAGAACCTTTTGCAGTTTATCAAACCACGCTCCAATGGACGCGCGACTGTGAGCAGCATGTCTTGTGGCCTCCATCGACTGCTGTTTCCTGATTTTGAACTCTGGATGGCGAGCCAGGAAGCGTCTGGTCCAGTGGGGACTGACCTCCCGGATGGGCTCACCACTTGCAGGGTCGTAATCCTCGTTGAGGATATCGTTTGCGGCGCCTGTGACCATGCTGAACAAGGCCGACGTTCCAATTTTGTCCAGCCTATCCAAGTACATGCACAAGGACAACTCCTGACCGTCGTTCAGGTTGCGATTGTTTGCTGGTCTTTCATTGAGGGTAGGCCTCCCGAGCCACCTGGCACGCAACCGCTGGTACGGGACATCATATTTTTTAGCAATCTGAGACAAGTTGGGGGCTTCGATATCGTCTTCGATCAACTTCGAGATTATGTCTGCAATTCTTTTATTTATCTCGTTGTTGGTTTCGTCTGCGACAGGACGACGATACAGATGGAGGTCTACATCTACATCAGATTCAGACTCGGAATCAGACATTGGTGGGCGGTGTTGAGCCTGTAAGAAGATTAATTAAACGGTTGGCAGGAATGCTTCATACTGCATACCATGGAAGTAGACTCCGACGTTGACTCATCATCGGAGGTATTTTCGTCAGAGGAAGCATAGGGGGGGCGCTCTGGAACCTGTAGCAAGATTAGTTGAGGAGCTAACAATGGGCGATCGGTTTACTTACAGGACGGTGAAGCGTTTCGTCCTCTAATCGGCCCGATGTTTCAGAGACTGTAGTAGACATGAAATCCTGATCCTTCAAAAAAGTGTTGGAAAAACGACGGACGGTGCGTGTTCGGGAATACATACATGAGGTGGAAGTGGAAGATCCACGTCAGCCTCGGTAGAGGACTCGGAGCCAGACATTGGCATGCGCTTTTGTGCCAGAAAAATGTTAGTTGAACGATTGACAAACGCCTTTAAGACTACATACGCGAGGGGTCACTCTAAGGGGTGTCTCTTCCTCAGACCCATATGTCTCACTTAAAGGATACTGGGGGGGCTCTGGAGTCTGTAAAGGTGTTCGATAAGAGCTGATAATATCGGCCCATTGGTATACATACATGACCACGAGGGAAATCATTCGCTTCGTTCTCTGATTCTGTGGTTGACATAGACATAAAATCTTCACCCTTCGAAAAAGTGTTGGAAAAACGACGGACGGTGCGTGTTCGGGAATACATACATGAGGTGGAAGTGGAAGATCCATGTCAGACTCGGTAGAGGACTCGGAGCCAGACATTGATTTGCGCTTTTGTGCCCGTAAAACGTTAGTTGAACGGTTGACAAAAGCCTTTAAGACTACATACGCGAGGGGGCATTCTAAGGGCTGGCTCTTCATCGGACCCATCTGTCTCAGTTGAAGAGTACTGGGGGGGCTCTGGAGTCTGTAAAGGTGTTAGTATAAGAGCTTCCAATATCGGCCCATTGGTATACATACATGACCAAGAAGGGAATCATCGCCCTCTGATTGATCCGGAGTATCTGAAGTTGACATTGGCAGAAGAGCTTGACCCTGAGACAGGTCTCGGTCAAAGGATCAAAAGCGATGCTTAGAACCACGTACAATACGTACATAAGAAGGAAGTTCAATCTCCATGTCAGACCACTCGGAGGAGGAGGGTATCGACATTGCTGTGCGGGCTTGACCCTGCAAAATCGTTCGTAAACAAGTCACAATTATGGGACCTCCGACACGCACCCAAGCTGGATGTTGAACGGCTGCAAATCTGGGGGTTAACGGGCCGGTATGTATGGGTGTGTTCGTCTGATCTTGCGGGAAGATTGGGAGAATGAACCTCACGCGTTGCGCGACGGGTTTGTTTATAATTCCAGATTTATTTGTTTATTTGAGATTTATCGTTTGGCTGCAATTATCGTTTGGCTGGCAGGCACTCACTGTGGTGAGTGCCTGGTCAGCGAGAATCGCGAAAACCAGGTCGGTGGCGTAGCCACCAGATCCCTGGGCACGAGTACATACATACACATTCCAAAAAAAAATAAAATGGTATACTTTTTTTACTGATATGGGAATTTACCCTTTTGCTCGCTATTTTACATTTGCTGGAGGTGGTGGTTGTATCTCTTGTCATCTCACGAGACGGTTTTTCTTTTTTGCCAAAAGATGCCATTTTATTTTGTGGGATGAATAAACTCTGAGGGATGTTTTTGGCTTGTAATGGCTCACGATCCTACATTTTTTTTGGGGGATGAATAAAGAACGGGAGGAATGGGGGGGGGGATGTTTTTGGATACTCATCCTACCATTTTTTGTGGGATGAACAAACTCTGATAAAGGAGGAATGTTTTTGAATCTTTAGGTCCTGTATGGATGGATATCCTATCAAGTTTTTTGGGATGAAAAACATTCGCTTGACACATAACACGGTGGTGGTGGGAGTTCGATTGACAATTAAAAGAAGTGGGTGGGAAGGGATATTTTTCATACCACGAAACGGTCTTCTTTTAGGCCCTAGAAATATGGAATTGATATACATTTCCTATTCATCATTTGTGTGTTTTTTTGATTCGGTTGGGATGAAAAATTGGAAATGCGACGTCATGGAGGAAACGTATATCGAAGGTGGTGGGATTGTTGCCGGGATTGGAATTTTTTTGTTTTCTTCTATAATAAAGCACTCAAATAACAATTCATGATGTATACGTGCCTCTGTAGATGCGGAGCATGTTACCGCTACTCACTCTACCCAGGCATCCCTCCCACATCCATCTATTGGGGCAGGTGTTTTTGGTAATTATCTTCTTATGTTTAAATTGTTTTTGTTTAGTACTAATACATAGTACTACATTTTTTTTTTTTGGCGAGACTCTTCGCTGGAATTTCTGAAGAGACTTGCTAATACATCATCTCTCTCGTTTAACACTTATTCTGCCCCACTTTCCACTCACTCATCTGACCAAAACGAAATTTTTATTCTGCGTCGAAAAAAGGCCAAAAGACTTCTGGTTTGTTGCTTGTGTATAGAATCTATTTATTGTTGTTGTTCAATGGGTTTATCAAAATGTCATTAAGTCGGTCGATCCCACGTCAATTGCGTCTCATGACTGTGCCAATCAACATAGAGATCGTTTTCCCACGAGATGAGATTATGGCAATGATCTTTGAGAGAGATTCTCCTCATCAAAAGACACTGCCTATCCCTTACGGTACGTGCCAACATATACCTGTTTATTACTTGCAGCTTACAGACGCTGTTACGTTTACAGAAAATTGATCAGGCAATGTGAGTATCTCGACGCCCATCATTTTCGGAACCAAGAGAACTGAGGACCAGTGGGTTGAATTCATGGACGAACGCAAACACGGGACGATTCACAGCTGACTGCTGTTGGCAAAAAAACATCTTCCAAACGCTCCCGGTGTACCTAAAATGCATTTTCGCTGGGGCCGCTGAATCCCCCTACTCGGAATTGAGATTCTGGAAAACAGCCATTCTGCAGGGTATTGGTCAGAAATGCCCCTTCCCAGGGTGCGAGTAGTAGTAGTAGTTTTAACTTCAGTGCATAGGGAGAATGAAGCTAGAGACTAAAGTGTACAGTTTCAAGGTATGATATACAGAAGAAAAAGAAGAAATATTCACGTGGTCTTGCGCAGTAGCGCAGCCGTGCGGTCAATGCTCATCAAACCACGAACCCGCCGCACATCCGAATTTATTCATAAACTCAATGTTGGAAAACACTTTTGTGGGAGACTGCTAGGGTGGTGTACACGGACTGAGAAACGACTTGCTCGTTTTTGGAGAAAGCCAAAGTAGATGGGAGTGGCATTATGTTATTGGGCGCCGACAAATTTCCAATTGTCTGTGTATCCGGTCTGGCCACGGATAGTAGCAACGTCAGAGATTCGGTGGTACGTATTGAGATAATCCTAGCCGGCACGCGCATCTTACCAAAACATCGACTCCTGCTAATGGAAGTCTACAAACTCTAGTTCGCGACCATGGGGCTCAACTGAAGGGCTGGAACCACGAGCATCGGGGACTTGGTCGATGAAGAGGCTGATGGAAGCGATGATGCTACAAAGATTTGCTGCATCATTGGCCGATGTCCAATCAAAGACTTTTAAAAAGTTTTGACACGCCAGCATCGACGCGTATTGCCACATTTCGAATCCACGCAAGTTCGGCTTCTGATGCTGGAAAAAATACGACCAGTACTCTCTGCATGAATGGGACTCAGCGGAAACCTAACCGAGATTCCACTCTTTCACGAACTCTACGAAACCATTTCTCCACTGGGTGCAAGGCAGTCTCTCTATGTCGCAAAAGGCAGAATTCGCCGGGCTCGCCCGTTGCTCTTCTCGTACCTGGCATCGCTCTGCAAAAAGCAGCGGACTTGATCAATAGAGGCTTTCCAAGTACTCTATGCTGGCATCACACGGTATTTTGCCCCCTCTCTGTGTGAAATGCGCAGAGTACATCGGTAGATACATGGCCGGAAGGTGGTTGTGCATTATTTTCCACTTTCTATATAATTCTTATAAGCTGTTCAGGGGTCGAATAGTGTTCCCCTTTTCTTTCCTCATTTTCTTACGCTTCACTTAGGGATTTTTGTCTTTGCTGTGTTTCCCGCTTGACCTATCTTTGCTAATATTTTTCTTTTGTATAACATGAATGATGCTAGTTAGCTTCAGGTTCCTCGTACTTTTATGATTAGATCATCTACTTTTTTTTCACGGCCAAATTGTTATATTCAAGTGACCAAAAGTGATTTGAAAGGGAAATGTAATATCTCCATGGATGGAGAGCAATAAAAATCAGACCATGGAGTGATTGTCTATGGTAGTAGAGTGGCATGCGATCAGCATTAACGTCAGTTGAGCAGCTCAACGAATTTGACTTTTGAATTTCGATGCGGAATTGCATGAAATGAAGACTGCGAGTTATTTCCCATAAGTCAAAGAAGTGGTCTAGGAAAAATTGGCAGAAATAGATGCTTTGAAGGGACGGCTGCGCGCTCATGTACTGCGCATTACTGCGCACACCTTTATTGGCCGATGATTGACCGGAAAGACTGCACTTAGGTTGAACTTCCTACTCCCTGGATCACGACTGGGGGGGGGGGGGTCCTACATGACCTGGCTCGAGAAAAGTATGGAGCTCACAGAAAACAAATGCTCGCGCTCAGTTAGGTTGGTACGTGAATAGACAATTGAACGGGCACGAGGCCAAATTCTTGGATTAAAAAAGCGACCTAGGACGTGGAGAGTGAGTGGATACTTCTTGGCAGGCTAGAGGACAAACGCGTCCAGGAATGGTGAAGGCTTTGAGGGCCTGATCTCCGAGTGAAATGAAGGAGAGAACTATTCCCCTCACGGAGTTTGGTTACGTTCGATGTGTACCGGCAAGACAGTTTATCTAGTGCTCACAAAGGTGTCATTACAGATTCAACGGTATGAAAGGGAGTGCGGTCGAGATGAACATCCTTGCTGGTCGCCCAGCAGATCTAAAAGTACCGCAATCACGAAAGGTCCACCACAACCACAGGAACGGCCAGAAAACCCCCTGAGTAAACGATTCGAAGATTCTCACGGCCAATCATCATCATACTTCCCCGAAGAGTTGTCCACAAGAAGAGCGCGTGTGACGGCCTTGAGTAGGAAAGGTGGCAGACTCGGCCCGTGCAGCTTTCGTCTTTGGACGTTACAGGTTGTTCCCGGAGATACAGGGCTTGCGAAAGCCGCACCAAATAGCCATTGGCGGCGTAGGGATAGTATCAGTCGATGTACTGATTGGTGATTGGATTTCGTCAAAGAGGAAACCGACATGGCATTTATTTTTTGTAAAATGTCAAAGCCAAGACTCTCTTATTGCCAAATCCTCTTTCCGAGTCTCCATCATGTCAGTCGCTTACGGAGATGAGCAGACGAGTGGAAATCGTCCCACGAATGGTAGCTCAACTGGCCTTGGGAAAGCTACGCAGACCGAGAGTTCTTAGAGCCGACACGAGTCTCTCTAATTCTGAGAACCTCACGAATAACTGAAAACATGGCATAAAATTAGCACTGTGGCCGATTCGTTGTGGTTGCGATTATGGGATTTCTATATATATACAAATTTGATAAAGATGGGAGTGGGCAATTATAGCCGGCGCTTAGTGCTGTGCGCAACTCGAAATTTGCGTTGCTTTTGGAGCCAGTTACGATAATCTTCCACCGACAAGATCTTTTCACCGTAGTAGTCGGGCATGCCGGATTGAGAGCCGGGGATGGGTACGACGGCCGCTATCTCTTTGGGACGGTGGTGCTGAATCCGATGGAAGAAATCTTTATCGCGGATATCGAGGGCGCGAAGAGTTTGTCTGGCGGTGTTTACAGTATGAGTGACCAATGTTGAGGGATCCGTGAGATGAGAACAGAAACTTACCGGCTTTTCGCCAAACGCCATCCTTGACCACCCAAAATAATCCCTCCAACAGTGGCTCCCGCCGCCGCAGCCAGCGCCCCCGCGATGTACAAGTAAGTAGGATCCGGCAACCCCATAATTTGCTGTGTAGGATCAAAATCGGCCACGGCCACAAAATAGTAGCTGCCGCCTACAAACCCGACCAGACCCCCAAGAACCCCGCCGGATCGCTCCCAGTTTTTGCGCGAGCGGCGAAGGGCAAAGTAGTCCCGCCAGGGTAGATCGGTGGTTTCCTTGGGTGGTACTTGTGTTGAGGACGTTGAAGTGGGAGTGCGGGGATGGAGTGAGTTTGTCTGAGTTGAATTCAGCCGACGAGCAATCAGAGAGGACACTGGGCTTCCCCCCGACGGGCCCGCTGCTGTTAGTACCACCCGTCCGCTCCTCAGCAAATGTGTTGCTCCAAATGTCATTCTTGTCGTTTGCCGAAGGATCTGAGATTGTGATGGGCGACCGTCGTTGGCAAAATTTTAGGGAAGCCGGAACATGACTGTGCCCCGACCGAACATCGTCTCAACTTCTCAAGAGCTCGTGCAGGTCGTGTTTGGGACATCCGCCAATCTTCTGATCGAACCCCTTCCATACGGACTTACGCCATACGGAATTTACGATATTTTACGGGCTCCCTCGCAGAGGGTTTTCGGCGATGAGCGAAACTCATAGCGAATGTTGCCGATTATTTTCCAAGGCAAACGCAACATTTACAAAGAGGGGCGTCAATCACTTTATTCAGCTACCACTGCTACCTATATACCCTTCTATTCTGAGCCCAAGTTTTTAGCCAAAAAAAAATTCAGGAACCTTACTACCATTTGGCTCAGGCGTAGGCATTCGATATGTAGGATTTAATCGGAACGACCTGTAGTTGCAGAATTTATCAAGATAGTCTCAGTTTACGCCGCCATAGTTCCCACTCGTCGAGCGCCGCGGACCGATAATGTTGATTCAAAGTCACCAGCAGTATGGGATTCGTAAAGGTGAATCCATATGTTGCCATGTAAACAATCAGGTCGAACCATTCGGGTGGTGGCATCTGGAATATAACGTGATGGAGAAACTGATAACCAACTGGAGCCATGCAAACAGCGTAGCAGGCATAGTAGACGAAGGCCTGTCGGGCCAGATTGTATGCGAGCACCGTACTTTCTTTATGCAGATCGTCCGCACATCCTTTTTTGAAGGCAAGTACCGATTTAGTTGGGGTGTACCTGTGGCTGTTTCCACTGTCAGGTTGAAGGTCCGCAGCTATGTTATCTGAACCAGTTTCTGCAGTCGTCCCCCCGCCTCCAATAGCCTTTTCCGCCTCCCGCGTAGTGCGAACAAACGTCCGGTATATTTGCAGGTACATGAACGCAGCACCGATCATATTTGTCCCGACAAACGCAAAGCCGAGCAACCCCAACATCCAGCCTACCCAGTCGCCGCCGTTAGACCCTGCAACGCTGCTTTAGTATCAAGACCACAGGAAGTATGGTGAACATGGGTTTTTCTTTTACATATTGGCTGACAATACAGTGCCGACGGTGCAACCGACATTCGTCGCCCAAAAATGAACGGAGAGGCTGGAATAAAAAATGCGGACATCCAGACTGAACAAACCATCTGCTTGGCTTGCCAGTTTGTTACTGAAAATCGATGGACAAGGGAAAGATATCGGTCCAAGATAAAGAGGAAAGTGAACGACTGCGTTGCTATTCCCCAAAATCCGCCAAAATATCCCATAATTTGGCAGGTATAATAGCCTGTGAGAGGCAAATGTTATTTGATCGCGCAAGTAGAAAGTATATGAAGTTCGAACCTTGCCAATGATGGCCCAAAATGACTGCTGGGGGGTGCCAAAGGGATGAGTTCAAGAAGGTCTGCAAGCGATCTGCCAGCACCAGATTGAATACAATAAACTTTGATGGCGTCCACTGAAAAGCGTGATGGTTCAGTACTCTTTCTGGTGGCCATGAATCCCTCCCCTTCACTAACCGGTACGCGACGGATAATCCAAAAGAAACATAAGCCTACCACGACCGAAAATGCCCCAACCGCCCACGATACAGTTGCCCACTTCCACTGCCATTCAGTCAGTCGATAAGGTAAGTAGTACCATCCTTGGATCATTCCCAGTGTAGGTGACTCCAGATACCGAAAGCCGTTGGCATCCGCTGGAGGGAGGTTTGCCGGAGGATACCTTTCTTGATAGTACTTCATAATGGCTGATGAGCTCGGTTGCCAGTGGGCCTTTCAAAATTAAGGAATTCGCAAAACGGCAGTGCCGTCAAACAATATGCAGCTCAAAATTTAAACTCAAGCTTTAATTTTTACCTATTGTTAAGCTCAAATTTAGAATCTTCTCGGTACTAACCCACTTCCGCAAACAATTTAATGGTGAGACCCTCAAATTATGAACATCGCTGATTTAAACTTAAGTGATACTTTGGATAAGCAAATACCTGATCAGGGCTCAACGACACGAATTTTCCAGTCCTCGTGGCTTTAAACTCTGGCAAAATGGACCCATTGAAAAACTCCATACAAAGCACAGATCATGCGCAGCTCGAGAAAGAGGTACAAAAGCTACAGCGTACGTACATTTCCCGCATCTCCTATCTTAGACTAACATTACGATCTAAGTGGTGATTGCCAAGTCTAAAGATGGGCGGGCGTACCAATTGCTGCAACAAGAAAACCTCAGACTGAGGTCTGATTTGGAGCTATTGGGTGATCAGAAGCTTCAGGTATGACTCAAAAATTTTGAGCCAAATGGAATGCCACTAAAATATGTTCTGCAGAACGATGCACTGAAAGATAATATTCATCAGCTGGTCAAGCAACACGAGAGTGAGCGTGCAATATTAAAGGAACACTTAAACGGTGTGGGTGCTGATTCCGCGGGAACTCCCAGGGGACGTCAGGATGAACAGCAGGCCATAGACTCAGAAGCACAGGCCAAGGCCACGGTTGAAGTCTTGAGTGCGAGCACGCGGGCGTTGGAGAGTACTTTAGACCAAGTGCGTAAAGAGAATGCCGATCTGCGCCAAGCGCTTCAACAGATGGAGCATCATGTTCAAGAGCTCAAAGGAGTCGAGCGCAAAACTCCAGAGAACAATACTAACCAAGCTACCGCCACAAATGTCCGTTCATGGTGGAATCGGAATGCCACATCGAGTCCAGCTGCAGGAGGGGGTAATACTGCGGCCGACTCAAACATTCCGTCACAAAAGGACCATAAGGACGAACCGAGAGAATCAAGCACCTCTTCTACTCGCTTGGCTGAACCGCATACCATCACAGCGCCTGCACCTAACTCTCAAACCCCTGCTGCTGGAAAAGCGTGGTGGAGCCGCAACGCCACCGCTTTTCCCACCGTGTCCGTGTTTGCAAAAGATTCAGGAAAGGAGTCTGAAGTCTCCGCGCAAGCCGAACGGGACAAACTGTTGGAGCAGTTACTGGCGAGCAAGCAAGAGATAGAACAGCTGAAACTGCAGTTGGAGCAGCAAAAGTTGATGAGCTCCAGTTTGCAAATAAATCAGAATAGTGTCATGTCGCGGTTGGTTGACGCCGCGGGCAATGATCAAGTTTCGATGGAACTTGTGCCTCCGAACGAACCCCCACACACAAATATCTCCCCGACTGCAACGTCGCAGAATGATCAAGCAAAGTCTGAGGAGTTGCAAGTTGCTTTGAGCGATGTGCGTAAGGAGCGAGATAGATTGGAATCGGAACTCAAGGAGAGCCATGCTTTGGTTTGCCAACTGAAACAGAGCCTATGTGAGCACGAAGTGAAATCATCCCATGGACCATTAGTTGAGCTAAACCCTTCAGATGGGTCAGTGATGGCGTCCCACCCGGATGCGAGTGCGAAGCTGCCGGAGCATGAGGTACAAGCCCAGCTGAAAGACATGGACCAGCAAACCGAGCTGCCGCTCGAGTCGCCTCAGATTGAGTTGCTTACTAATGCCTTGGAAGAATTGCGAACGGAACGGGATAAGCAGAAGCAAGAAATAGAGCTGCTGACGAGCACACTACAGTCACGGGAGCTTGAACTTGCCGCTGCCATAGCTGCTGTGACTTCAGCAAAAGACACTGCACATGCGACAGAGTCAAAAGTTCGTGACCAGATGAATGCATTGCAATCGCAAATAGACCAGAAGCAAAATCAGATCGTGGCTTGCAGCGAGAAATTACAAGAGTTACAGGAAACGCTACATTCTACTCGTGAGAAAGTTATTGAGCTTGAAACATCTCTTAGTGCCCAGGCCATGTCTTTCAAAATATCGTTGGAAACTCAGGAAGTCCAAAAAGTATCTGTCCTGAGGGTGCACCAGGAGGAGATTGACTCTCTCCAAACCACAATCCGTGAACAACATGGAGAGCTGGAAAAGCTTCAACGCGAGGCTGGTGACCCAACGCGGGGCTCACAAATCACTGGCGGAGACGCGGACTGCAGTACGGCTGCAGGTCGAGCGACGGTTATCGACCGTTTACTTCCGATAATAGAAGCGGCTGTCGCAAGATCTCAGTCAATCAGCGCGCGTAGGGCGGGAGACATGGACATGAGCACAGATAATGTGTTCGATTTACGCCAGGTGGTGGCTGCTGAAAACTTGCAACTACGAAACGACATAAACTTGTTGCACAAAACTAGCGTGGCGGGGCAGGCCAATATGTCAGACAAGCGAGAATTGGAGGTGGTGGCTGAAATGGAAGCCAAGTCCGTGGAGAGCATAAATCATTTAAACGCAAGCTGGATGGAAAAGACGGAAGCCGCCAGTATAGAAGCGAAGAAAGCGGAAACTACCTGGTCTGTTGCTGTACAAACGGCGAGTACACAGATACAACTTCTGCAAGAGGAATTACGGCTGATGCATAAGGAACAGTGTAGCTTCCAAAAAAAAGCACAGGAGGCTACGGGAGAGGAAGAAATGGAAAAGGTTAAAGCAACAGCAGCACTAGTTCAGCAGCGTGCGGAAGAGAGATTGCTCAAACTGACGCAGGAGCGAGATATGGCTCATTCAGCGTTGAAAAAAGTGCAGGAAGAAGCAGGAGGTCTGCATAGTGGATGGAAAGCTTTGCGCGATGACGTATCTGGTTTTCAGCATCTAACCAACCAGATTTTAACGCAGATCAAGCATGATTTCGAAAAGGCTTTGATTGAAAAGAACAGGTGCTATATCGAGCTCTGGGAGAAACACAACAGTGTGCTTGCCGTGCTCGAAAAGCAGCAAGAGCATCTTCACAATATTGCTCCACAAAACGAAGCATCTAATGCTGCCTATTCTAAGGAGCGCGCAGGATTCGCAGCCGAGAAACAGGAAATCATTGGTGCATTAGAGTCACAGCTGCAAAATATGCTCACAAAGCACACAGAAGAAGTTTCAGCTTTGGAAAAACATTCCAGAGCGGAACTTGAGGATCAAGTTCAGCGAGCCACATCCGCATCGCATGAGTTACTGAAAGAAAAGCAATTGAAGATAGACGAGTTAGAGACCCTTATACGCACTCTCCAACAGCAATTACACAACTCTGAAGGATCTGACAAAACACGTAGGGAAAGAGTAGAACTTGAAGATAAACTACGTAAGGAGCAAAAGGAGAAGCAAAAATATGTAATGGATTACGAGAAGATCAAAAAGGATTCGGCTGAGTTACAGAAACGTCTGGAAAAGGATATAATGGGAAAGAGTGAAGAGTTGGGCGCAGCACTACGCAAGTCGAAAGCATTTGAGGCTGAAATTCTTGCAAGTACCACCAACAATGCCAATTCCCACAGAGATCATCAAGCAAAGTGCGAGCTTTTGAGTAAGCAATTGGAAGAGAAGCACCGCGAGATCGTCCAATTAAGGTCTTTCCGGGACAAAGCTGAAAATGAGTATGGGCCAATAAACGCGAGATTGGCTGCGGAGTTGGAGATGGTTAAGGCCAATTTGGAAGTATCCGCTGGTAACTTGGAAAGAATGCACAAACAACTCTCTGAGAAGGACGATACTATTCGGTCGATCAAAGCGAAAGTCGATGATTTAGTCTACAATGAAACAAACCTCAGAAAGGATATAAGCAAACTAGAGAAAGACAAAGCGGCTGCCGCATTTGCGCAGGCCACAATTGCTGTTAAAATGAGTGGGACCCATGAGGAGCAAGCAATTGAAATGTCAAAAATCAAAGATTCCAACTCCCGTCTACTTAATGAAATCAGTGCTCTTGGCGAGCAACACAGCAACCAGGCAGCAGAAAACCAAAGACTTCAATTGAAAATTCGGCAAATAGAAAACGAAGCGAAAATCAGCGAAAAGAAGAATAACCAAATTGTACGTGCCCGACGCAATAATTCAGTCGTTTTGCAAATAGTCAAGAAGATCCACTAACGCAAATATTCTCCAGGTCAAAGACTTGCAAAAGCAGCTCCAAAAAGAGCGGCGGACGCGGGGGTCATCTGAAGAGGGCTCAAGTAAACCACGTCGAAGATTGGTAATGGTCCCCGTGCTCATTTACTTATGTCTCCGAAGGTATTGCGGCCGGGCTGCTATCCGCTTATGACCAATCGCCTCCGACGACTGGCAGTACGTCTGACCTGAATCGCGGGAAAAGACCACCAGCAGTTAGTGTAGTTGGTGCAGGAAGCGGAGCTGATCCACCAGCCATGCATCGGATTGAAATGGTGAGTTTAAGAAGATGGCACATCTTGCTGATAATTTATGAAAGTGTCTAGCTGACGGACGACCTGCTGAATCTCGCACAAGAGAATGAGGCACTTAACAAACGCCTGATGCACGCAGAAAAGGAGGTATGATATACCTAAAGCCAGAAGCATTCGCGTCCTAAAGTTGAATTTTGGCAGCTGCATAGCACCAATGAACGGGCCCACAAACAGGCAGAAGAGCTGGAAGTCAAGTCCTCAGTGCTTCGCCAGTATATTCTGCAGGAGCACGCTACGATTCTACAGCCCGATGAAAGATCGAAGGTAAGAGCATGCGTCAACTGGTTTTTAAATATTTAAATATGTTAAATCTCCTTGTTCAGACATTTAACTTTGGAATTTTGTCAAGTCCTGCTGCTATGCAAAAGACCGACCCAATCCTATTATCACAAATCAACCTCAAAATGCAGAAGCTTCTAGAGGTATGGAAAGCAATAAATGCTAGTTCGTATTTCTCATACCAAATTCAGGATATGACGACTAAAATGGTGAAAATGGAAGAACAACTGAAATCCACACAAATGTCTAGTTGAGTGGCGTATGACGGAGACAACACAGTTCGCCAACAAGAAACTGGGTTCTTATTTGGTACCGGTACTCTCCATACGTCGCAGTTTACATCACAGAAAATGTATCAGCTTGGACACAATGAGTCATTTACTACTTGGTTCAGGGGTTTCTTTTCTCATGTCAATCAAATTGCGTGTCTACGCAGCCTAAATTAGACCGCTTGAAAGCAAGTTTTGAATGCTGACCTTACTTTTCGGATGATCCTGCCGTTTAATCTGTAGGCACTAACTTTCGAACTGTTTTGGGTTCGCATTTAAGTTTTTGGATGCGATTTCACCACATCCATACACGAATTAATGTATTCCCCAAAACATTGGTTGGTCAAGGCAAAACGTTTGTGTTTTCTTGAAACCTTGAATCAACGCCCATTGTTGCTGCCATATACTGCATACGCGGGCCTTGATTCCGGCGGCGGCGAAATGATTGAATAAAAAACAGAAGTGTTGTGAATCAAGTTCCACGCGGATCCAAAATCCCATTAGTAGGTTTGGAAAGACGAGATGAATCATTCGGATACTCTATCTCCGAGGTACGAGCCACAATAGTGCTGATTAATTTAGCTTGCTTCATTTTCTACTCGAGCAATATAAAAGAAGGAAGTTGTTAAATGTACGCCCCTTTGTTGTTAAATGGACGCCTTTTCCCAGCTGCGCAATTTGATCTGGCCTCTACTGGAGTGGAAGTGTGGTTCCTGTAGAAAACGAGGGCCTTGGCATAACGCTAAGACGTGTCTAGACCAGGAAGGATTGGAGGAATCGAACTCATGCACGTTTAGCGATGGCACATTAAGCAGCTCGTCCTTACTGGAATAGCTTCCCTTCCACAACTTTTGGTCATCCAATATTTACCAACTTTGATTCTAGTCACTAGATAATATCAGGCTTCGGCTCGTTACTATGCCATTCTTCATCACTTGTAGTGGTAATGCGCCTTTCCCATGAAAAGGGCGTATATTTAACCAGAATAATAAGGGAGACGCTGGAACGCTCCCATTTTTGCCTAGAGCGCTCCCGATTGCAATAAATCGGCCATAAATGCATTGGAAAGACTCCTGCGAGTCTATCTTTCCCAGGCCTGCATCAAATGAATTGCGAGCAATGCTTGAAAGCGTAGATTTTGGTTGAAACGAATCCGATGCACCAGTACTCCCGAAACAGCTTTTTTCCCTTGATTTGCAGGCCAATAATTACGGCCAAGGTTGCTGTGTCCGCGCCAGACATCCGTTAAGGAAAGAGTCGAGTTCCGTACAATTTTGCCCAGAAGTGTGGGTAGATTTCATATAGAAAACTGAGGAGCACTTTGTAAAAGAGATGCAGACATCAGGGGGACTCAGACAAGTGCATATGCTTTCGAAATCAGATGTGTGCAAATGCTTTCGAAATCAATGGAGATAAAATCCACATATCGAGATATATCTCTACTAGTTGCTACCTTTTCACTTGGTGTCAAGAACAAACTGTTTTGTATAACAATTAGAGATGAGGATGAGAAAAAATCTTAGAAATCAGCGATCCTGCATATGTTTTCGACAATGCGTGTGCCTACTCCACTGTCTTACCCCGTTGATGAGGATAGTGTGGGGATGGTGACGGAAGCGACGGGCAAGCGAACACTAGTTTTCTGGATAGTATCTTCGTTGCGTGTATTGCCTGGCATGCATGTACAGCTTGTTCCAAAATGTCAGGAAACCCACGTAACTTTTGAGGGCCTTGCCAGTTGGGTGTCCGAACAGTGGTGTTCAGGGCTTCAGCGAGCAAAGCACCACGACCGTTGGGATGTTCGCCACACCTCCTGCCATTGTCAGTTCGTCGCAGTCCAACAATGGTAATACTCTTGCTTTTGTCAGTGGCAATTTTGGGCATGTTGGGCAATTTTAATTGTTTACAATCTGAATCCCAGCCCTGAACACCACTGTTCGGACACCCAACTGCAACGAACTGACAAAGGCAGGAGGAGTGGCGAACATCCCAACGGTTGTGGTGCTTTGCTCGCTGAAGCCCTGAACACCACTGTTCGGACACCCAACTGGCAAGGCCCTCAAAAGTCACGTGGGTTTCCTGACATTTTGGAACAAGCTGTACGTTGCGTTGATGTCCGCGGGTCAACCCAAGGAAGGGGAGCTCCGTAGAATAGCGGGTGGTTATAAGTCAAATATAACCCGGACCCAAATTAGGAATTAATTGCGATTATGTCATCCAAAGGTTGGCCAGAAGATTGACAAGATTGACGCGCTGTTATTATGGTGACCTATACTCTGTGCTACTCTTTCCTAAACTAACTAAACATCGGTCCCATACACGATGGACGCGTGGCGAAGGAAGATCATGAAGCTCTCAGCCCGGTTGATGCAGTACTTCTTAAGCCACATGTACTCGCCAAAGTAACTCAGAAGGTTGGCCTCGCGGGTTGGCGGCAGGCTCTTCTTGACCGCGCGCCAAGTAGATTCAATACGCTGGGTATGAGTGCCAGTGACTGGGTTGACAAAATTGCGCTTGTGGACAACGGTATCATGTTGATACCCATGGGATTCTAGGAGGGTGGTGTTATATGCCGACCAGTCATCGGTCATGATGAAGGTGCCCGGCAACACATGCTTGAGGATGATGTCCGTTAGCATCTTGGTGTTTCGGTTGAGGACTGGAACGAAAAAAATATTTGTTGCTGCCACGCTCTATGCCGCCCACAACCCACTGTCCTTTTGAGATCTGACCGCGATTATACTTTCGCTTGCCAAACATACTTTCGTCAATTTCCACAATCTTGTCCTCGCCTCCAAGCGGTTCATCGAAACTAAACATTTCCAATGTAATTGCAGCAGACGTTACGGCATAGGTTGTACCACTCCACGGTGGTATTCTTGCTTTTGAGGGTACCTGTTTGGATGCCGGCATCGTGTTGCAATGCCTTCTGGGACCATTTCCACATCATAGTGAGCAGCAGTTGGAGGTCCAGATGGCTGCCTTCGAAAATAGAATCATAACGAATGCTCCTGGATGTGCGGCAGGGATGGCAGTGCCATCTACTGTATATCCTTCGGCTGCTGACTTCTCCTTCACTTTCAGCATGGTCTTTTTGCAGATTTTGCAGAAGGCAACGCGGTGGAAGATCTTGTGGTCATGGTTTTTGGGGCGAAATGCTGGGCAAAATGCTGCCCTTCAACGCATCGGACAAACGTTGGACAGTGCAATCTGAGGTGGCTTAGAGGCCATTACAGCCATTTTGGGCCACATTTACCCCTATTAGGACAAATTTATAGCCGCCCTTATAACCACCCGCTATTCTACAAAGCTCCCAGAGGGAGTTGGTAACTCAGATGGAGGTGATAAATCCCGTGGCGGCTCATTTGCACCTCAAAAGGACGTAATTTAGCCACACATAGAATCGGGAGCGCGATCTAGGCGAAAATGGGAGCGTTCCAGCGTGGCCGGGGAAGGCGTCCATTTAACAACAAAAGGGCGCACACTTAACCATTTCCTAAGCCAATCAACATACGCTTTGCACGGTGAAGCGGGTAGTGACGCTCACCAATGCCGTATGCAGAGACGCCCCAAAAAACTGTGTTCTGTCAGGTCCAAAATCGCCCACTATAAAGTCACAGACAAAGATAACACAACTAAGGGATGGTGGGTGGGGATCAAAAAAATGTGAAACAATCTTGATGTGCAAAGAGTGAGGATGAAGGGGAAAATGCCAAGAACAGCTCGGCTACGCGACTCCAAATCTCTTAAATACTCGAATGCCAAGGCACGTGAACGCGTTGCATGCTTGGTCTGTGATAGATTGCATGCCGTTGATGTTTCCCGTGGAGTAAGAGAGAAGGAAGATCATCACAGAAAGGCCAGCAGGCAATGCTCGTCCCTCTGGCTGAAACGTTGAATCCAATCCTATAACGTATGTCATGTCCTAAGTGTTTCTTGGATGGTAAGAAAGACTGGAGATGAGAAAAGCCAGCATGCAAAAGTAAGATCACAGAATCAGGGGGGTGCCGCCGTTAACAATCTCCTATTTATAGGCATTTTTTAAGTTCTCATGCCTCGCATGGGTGTTGCCAAAGGCGGTAGGGTTCTTTTTTTTTCCTATAGGAATGCCCCACTTGCGATGTCCTATGTCACATAGTCTCTGCACTGTTCTTACTCTTCCTCGTCTCGCTCGAGTCCGACTCTCGTCTGCGCTCTTGAATGCCACTGAATGCCACAAAATGCCAAGCACCGGATCACGTGACATGTCATTTGATTGGCATTCTCCTGGGCTTTGTGCTGCGCGATAGGTACTTTGAGTTTGCTTTGGCTATAGGTACTATAGAGTTTGCAACAGAATCAGGAATCGATATGTAAGTATTGAGAAGGTTGCACAATCTCTCACTTGCAGGCCTGGCAACATGCTATGAAACTATCGTTGCACTTCTTTCCATGTTTGTCCTCTTTCTTTAACTCTTGATCTCTCCAGTGCACGCTGGTGTGCGCTGGCAACCGGTCAATCAGGCAGCTATACTGTACATACTGCTGGTGTTTTTCCATCTTTGATTGCTATACTAGGGAACACGCGCGTAGAGGTATGAGCTAAGTTGGAAACATGCTCGGTAGGATGAGTGAAAGGCACCGTGTGATGCGAACGAAGTGTAGTCCCAGGTGTATTCAGATACCGCAATACTCGGACGAAATGTGACATAAAAGACACAGCGCGGAACTGCCCTTTATGGATAAATCAGATTCGCCCAAAAAGGAAACATTGCGCAGTTGGTCTGTGCTGGTCGGAGTTTTGGGAGTGCGTCCGGAAACTTACATGTCCAACTCCGCTTCTATGGCCGCACCAAAAATTTGAACTGTCCGAACCCAACCAGCAGCGGAGATTCGCGGGCAGGATGTATTGGAACAAGACCTACTAGGTGTTCATTGCCGTCAAGTCACCCAAATGACCGTTGCATCCATTTTTTTTGAACGCATCAGGTGATTTTGGCATCGATTTTTTCTCCTATATAAACCCCATCTTGTAGGCATTTGTCGGTCCCCCGCGCTTGAATCTCGGTTTCCCCACATCAGGTACTGTTGCCTCCTGCATTTTCAGGCCATTCTACCTTTTATTTGGCTCACAATCCTCACTATAGTAATGGCCAACCGCAAGCGGAAAAGTGGTCGCTTTGCCACCTCTTCAACAGCAATCAAGAGGATTGCCAATGGCAAGAAGCGTTACGCCGCTGGATGTGTCGTTTGTGGCTGCAAGGAAAGCCCATATTTCCATACTAGACGTCGTCAGACGGTCCTACACCTCCTCGATCATGGCATACATATCCAATTTGATGCTGCCTCCAAACTCCCTTTTGCCGCGGTCTACTGCAACGCTTGTCTCCAACGCCTTCAAAAAGCCTTCAGTGATGCAAATGTATTCAAGGCTGACTACAACCCACCCTCGGATGCAGCAGATGAAGAGCCCTTCTCCCTCGGCTTTGTGGATCTCACCCAGGACAACCAAGACACGGAACAGCCTACGCGAACCATTCGCATACTTGAGGATGTCCCCCCTGCTACGGCACCGGGCATTGCAACACGGAGTCTTGGTAGTTTCCATGGCAGTGTTGTCCTCCTCCGAACACAAGTCTTCGACAAGCCTGCCCCTTTCACCACCAACATGGAAGAACTCTTGGACCACCTGGAAGACAAGTGCGACAAGATGGTTTCCAAGAAAGCTCTCTTTGTGGGATATAACTTGGAATGGCGGACCAGGTTATCAGCCAAGCAGACAAGGATGGTACTATTCTCCACACTGACGGATGCTGCCCTGCAAGACAGGTCTGGCAAAATCAACTACATCAAGGATGCATTGATGGCTCCCCTGATGGGGACTTCCAACTCGGTCAAGGAGTCCTTTTCATCACTCAACCTCAGCTATTCCCCAAGCACATTCAACCGAAAGATGAACGAGCAAATTCTGGAGAAGCTCGCCGCCATCAAAGAAGAACTAGTAAAACCCAAAGGAGAAATCCCAGTCTTGAAGTTTGACGATTTCAACCGCGTTCATGTTCAAGGAACACCCGGGTCAGCAAATGCAGGCAAATTCTCCAAGTCGCAAACCCAGGCTAACCTGGGTCTAAAGCTTCATCCACGCGTTCCTATCACGGTCAAAGGCAGACATTCGCTCTCCCCATTGCCGCTGTTGGAAGGAAAACCCCGCATCGACTTTCATGAAAAATACGCCAACCTTAAGGGCTTTCAGGAACATCTCCTAAACACACTGTCATCACTGTCGGATGCGGTGCGTGGACGAACGTTGCGGTCAAGCAAGGTCGTGCCCGTAGTACCTTTCAACAACGCTGATGCCTACGAAGGCGATACCATTTTCATCCCATCTGAAGCCTACTATGACACCTGGATCGAGCGCGCCGAAAAGAACGATGCCTACTCCAGCAAGTTGTACAGTTACAGCATGTTAACTCATGCGGGGGCCCTCAAGGGATTCCACGTCTTCAAAGCGGTGAACAATCCAATGAAGAGCAACTCCGACATCACCGAACTTTGCGAAGACATTATGACTTTCACCGCAGGATACAGCGAGGCCATGTGGCTCGTTGGAGACTTCTATGTCTGGAGGAACAGTATTAAAGTTATCTGGGCTCTCGATGCGGTAGACCCACCACCAGTACGTCCCGAGAACCCCACACAAGAACAAACGCTGGCTTCATTGGGACGCAAGCTCTCTACCAAAGTCCCCGCATTATGGCGCCTAAGAGTGTTTCCTTGGCCGGACATGATGCACATAACCTTAAACGCACAACTTGGTAAGTTCAATGTTTGTCGGAATGCGATTAAGGTTTACATACTCACTACAAAAGAATAGCGTTACTGCGTTGGGCGTTCACTGTCATCATGCCCCTATGGAACGCAGCCTTCCCAAATGCAGTCATCGACCTGGTCAAGATTCGCCCAATCAGATGGGTGATGATTCTCACAGTCATGCTGCTAGCTTGGAAAGGGGCCAGGGAGCTAGTGTTCAAAATGTATGCGGCACTGAGGGACAAGTGGACCAATGTCCAACGTGTATTTATCGAATCCCTCATCCGCCTTTTTGATGAAGACATCCCTCTGGTACTGGATGCTTCAGCTGCATTGGCCACGGGCGATGTCAAACTTTACAAAGAGGTCCTTATCCGCTTGCTACCAATGTTCATCCGTTTCAACAAGAAGAACTACGTTATCATCACCCTGTTCATCCTGACCACGATAGACCAATTTGAGAAAAGTCCCGCCGATGCCAAAGCTGCAATGAAGTCATTTCTTGCTGTCGCCAGCTCAGAAGACTTGGAAGTCTTCCATTCTCTTCTTCGGGCCGCCATTCGACCATATGACAGTGAAAACTCAGCGGTGATTAAGACTTTGTATGTATCCGTCACCCAAGAGCGGTCTGCTAAAGCATTCTTGGCCGAGGTGGCCCGTCTGAAGAAGAAGGAGAAAGAGCAAGACCCAACGGCCCAGTACACACATTCATTTTACCTTAACGAAGCAAGCCCACTTCAACTCAACGGAATGCTGAAGTTGGGGCGGCCATCATCACCATGTTTGAAAGGCTCACGGGTCCCACATCTCGGTTGAGTGTGCAAGCGGCATTCGAGAAGGAGCATTCAGCCGCCACCACTGAAACAGCTCCCGTGTACAAGGTCTTCCTCAAGTCTCCTCCTCCCATTCTTGTTGCAGAGGGTTCCAGTACTGCCAAGAAGTCAAAAAAGGTCAGCCAAAAGGCAGCGTTTGCGAAACAACCTGTCGAGAATGTATGCTCTTTCTCTGAGAAACTATTGCCATTCAGCTTGTGGAAAGTGCCCGTACTCAAACTCAACACCCACATTGCCATCACAGATTACAAAGCGCATTCAATCCCCTCAGGACGCGAGCCGCCTGCAAAGAAGCCGCTCACCAATGTCACCAACACCACCACCCATAAAACCTCTGCCAAAAAGCCTGCCGCCCCCAAACCTTCCCCAGCCCCTGCAACCCCCAAACAAGAATACTTTCTCTCGCTAAACACCCCGCTTCAAAAACATTTAACCTGCAAGTGCGCCGCGCTCGTACAACAACCCTGCCACCACTTACTGGAGAAGGTCTGTGAAGAGACCATGGTCTGGTGGATTTCGAATCTCACGATGAGCGAATGCAGACCTGGCGATGAGAGACGATGACAAAAACGTTACTACCGCTGATTTTATGGAAGATTTTTAAGATATGTGAGATCTTTGCAGCAAACTTTGACAGATTCACTGAATTAACGGAATCGTATAGGTAAGATGTCCCCCTCTTTGCACGCGTGTATCTCTTCAACACTGGGTTTTTAGTCGTAGTTAGGATGAGTCTTTATGTAGTTTATGTTTTTTGTCTTGAATTGAATCTTTGACGCATAACGCGTCTCGTGCTTTCAGTAATTTTTGACGGTTGACATATGGCAAACACAAGGCATCAGACGTTTTTGTCGGTCTTCGCACCCACACCCCCTTCATCTATTAGTATTTTCCTATAACTTATATGCGTATCCGCCTTTTCTACCTTTTATTGCATCCGGAATTTGACAATACATTTTTTGGCTAATGTGCCGGAGTTGCGTCCTTGTTGAGACGGTCCATTTTTTTGAAGTTGAATCCAGGCGAACAATTAATAAGAGAGATAGCCCATACCCCTACCTGAACCCCTGAGAAGTGCCATGAGCTAAATCTGACATTGTGTATATTGTTGTCTCAAAAGAAAAGAATGAGGGAAAAGACTATGGAAATGCTACGCGTCATTTAGCCTAGAATGGCAGTTCCGCGCTGTGATAAAAGATGCTGACTTGATTCAATGTCAGTACTCAGGAGGCGGGGCCACTGAGGAAGATATGAAATGTGATAAATCGCGCAAGGAGTCACCCATATTCTCTTTGACATTATAGTTTGTCCTTTGTCTCTCAATCTGTAACGTTTTGGGCTTCCTTTGTATTTCATTTTTTTGGAAGATTGGAGGCCATGTATTTGAAAGTGTTGTTTTGGAAGTCATCTGTAACGAGTAGCAGGGACAGATCTTTGGACGAAAGGAGAAGTAGTGATGTATACAGTCAAACCTCCAATAACTAATATTCTGATAACTTATAAAAATCTTGTCCACCATGTCGGTTACTAGTGCATAACTAATATCTAATATCATATAAAAATTTGGGAAATTTTAATTAGTATATAAGTTATGAGAGAGTTGGGGTTCCTCCGGATTTGAAGGATTTCCTCCATTTACCTCCAACATTTTAAAATTTAGGAGTCCCCCGGGGGGTCCCGCCAAGGTCCACGTGATTTTATTGATTTTTGCTCCGCTCATTGGCTGCATGTCAGTGCCAGTGGTTGAGATCATAAACAAAGCAAGATCAAAATGCCAAAAGCAAATGACACTGTGAGAAGCAAGAAGATTACAATAGTCGGACTAACCAGAACCGACAATGGTTGAAGTTGTACCCAGCATCCGAAAGGATGTGGTGGGTCTCTGGCTGAACTCGATGAAGTCACTTTTGAGAAATCGAGAAGCTATGACACTCGAAGTGGGTTGAAAGTTGCAGTTCTAAATAATCATCATTCTGACGAAAGTAATGCTAGCTCATAGATCATTCCCTTGTGTTCGTGTGTTTCACGGAAAATGCTGCGTTGCATTTGTTGGTAAATCCGATATCAATGTCAGTATGGATTGGGGCCGTGCAGAAGGGGTCGTAGCGACCATAGCGCTGCAGAGCGAGGACGCCAAGGTCCGTGCTACGGCATACAGCCAGTATGGATCTGCAGTAGTCAAGATTGTACTATAGAAGCATTTTAATACATCCATTACCACACCTCAACTCTTCTATGCGTTACAATGTTTGAGACTTCCAAGTTCCCGTCTTCTAAGTAGGAAATGTGGCCAAATTGTCCTCTGGCATCTCCAGCAACTCTAGTGTGAAGTATTCTAGTGACGCGTCCATCTCCTATTTGCTTCTATGATTGCCCATGCACCACATTTTTGCACATTTGCTGGGCATTGGGCAAATTGCTGCAAGATCAGCATGAGTTATTTGTGCCCTGTACAGGAATCACATGAGTTATTTGTGCCCTGTACAGGAATCACATGAGTTATTTGTGCCCTGTACAGGAATCACATGAGTTATTTGTGCCCTGTACAGGAATCACATGAGTTATTTGTGCCCTGTACAGGAATCACATGACTTATTTGTTTTTGGTTTGGACGCGGTTTGGATGTTCATTTTGCCCCTCCCCCCCTCCTAGAGGGTCCTTCTGTAGTCCTCTATTCAGGTTGATTTGATTCAGATTAAGCTTTCACTTCAGGTAAAGCTTGTTTCCATAATCCCATTGCATTTTCATTGACTGACATTGTTTTGATTGTCACAATTAGAGCATCATCCAATATGAGCGGGCCGTGTATTGTCTGCAAAGATACCGTCGAAGACAAGTGCATAGTATGTGGCAGACACTGCCATCCCTGGGGAGACTGTGGGCACGACGTTTTACCGGCTGGATGTGCGAATGACAATGAAGGAGAAGTGCACTGCAATGATTGTTTTGGGAAACCGGTAAGACAAACTTGAAGACTGCTACCGCCAGTATAATAGGGAGGCAGTCCTGTTGAGTTTTGCTCCCTATCTCTTACTGTTACTATTATTTCTGTTCCTACAGCAAGCACAAGAACATGTTGTGCAAGATGAGTCCAGCGATAATCAGAGTTCAGGACCTGAAGAAGTTCCTGTTGCCAAAACTGTTGCCAAAAAAGTAGCCAAGAAAGTGGCCGAAAAAGCAGCCAAAAAGAGAAAGAAGACTGCCGTCGTCGTCGAAACTTCTGATGAGGAAATCAGTGAAGAAACCGCTATGAAAACTTCGCCGCGTTACATGCCAAAACAGATTCAAGCGTGTCGCCTGATTTAGTTGTCCTGACAAACAAGAAGCGCAAAGTGGCCATTGTGGACAATGTGGCCACCGGGAGTCGCAAATCTGGAACACCTCGGCCGAAGCCAGTGCCTGTTCATGTTGGCAGACTGACTAATTCCATGAGAAGGGATATTTGTTGGGAAAAGGAAAGGAAAAAAAGCATCAAGCAGTCGGATCTGGCCGCTTGGGCAAAGGAAAAACTCAACCTTGAGAGCGCGCCTACTCAAGCCACCATTTCCAACATTTTGAAAGAAAAGGAAAAATTTGTTACTATGACAGATCCCGAGCTCAGGATGAGAAAGGAGCGACAAACCACGTGCCCAGAAGTGGATGCCGCCCTCCAATTATTTGTAACCGACTGTGAGAATCGTGATATTCGTATCAGTGGGGACATGATCAAGGCGCGGGGTCAAATTTATTGCAAACATTTCAAAATCCCTGAGGAAGACTGGCCAACTTTTTCGAGTGGTTGGCTTGAAAAATTTAAGAAAGCGTATGAATATGGAGCCCACAAGAGCCATGGAGAAAGCGGGTCCGCAAACATGTCTGCTATTGAGGCTAGCTTGCCGGAATTGCGCGAGATCACTGCCAAGTATGACCTTAACGACATCTACAATACGGACGAGACCGGTCTATCCTATCAGATGGTGCCCAACCAGACAATCTCCCGCAACGCGATTGCAGGCCAAAAGAAGAACAAAGTCCGTATGACAATCGCTTTTACAGACAATGCCGATGGCAGGTGACAAGCTGTAACCCTTTTTTATTGGGACAGCCAACAGTCCACGCGTATTCAAAAAAAGGAAACCAGAAAAACTCGGCATCTCATACCGGAGCAACAAAAGTGCTTGGATGACAACGTGTGTATTTGTGGAGTATATGGAAAGCTTGAATGCAAAAATGAAGGCGGAGGGGAGAAACATTGTTCTCCTACTTGATAACGCCCCAACGCATAAACTGGCCAGTCTTGATCTGACAAACGTGAAAGTGCAATTCTTGCCACCTAACACCACATCTCACATTCAGCCCATGGATGCATGTATCATCGCAGCTTTCAAAAAGCACTACCGACGGCAACACATGCAGAACTCCCTGGAAGCATATCAAAAGGCCCTTAACAACCAGAAAGATGACAAAGAGATCAATGTTGACTCCATTTACAAAGTGGATATTCTTCGCGTAAGTCTGAGTATGGGCTCAAAATTTTATGATTTCCTGTGAGATGACTAATTGGTTTTCTCATAGGCAATGAGATGGTCCCAGCAAGCATGGAAAAGTGTGAGCCAGAAAACAATTGCCAATTGCTGGAAACACACAAAAATCCTTGGCCATAAGGACTTAGCTGAGGTACCGACGATGTTAGAAGAGTGACAAGAAGAGATTGTAGCTGCGAAGGAACTTACCGAGACAATGAGCAGCCTGCCCGTAAGAAACGGAGTTATTTCGATTGAGGGTCTCCTCAATCCCCAAAGCGATTATGACGTTCACGTTGAATTGACAGATGACAGAATCTTGGAGATTGTTAAGGAAGACATGCGACAGGAGCAGGAGGAATCGTCTGATGATGAGGTTGAAGTTATTAAGCATGTTCCCTTGCGTGAGAAGCTGAGGATGTGCACGGAGTTTATCCAAGTGCTAGACAGCGACAACGCTGTCAAATACGGAGGATACCTTGTTGATCTGAGGAAGCTGCAGAAAGCTCTGCGGGAGGAGGCACACCGTGAGGAGAACCTGAAGCAAGGGAGCATCATGGAGTACTTTTCCGTCCCTACCTAAATGACTGACTTTGGATATTGTTTTCGTAATTTATGATTGATAGTGTCGAAATGCGTTAAATTATGTATGCAGGTACAGTATCACCCTCTTGCGGGAAATAGTGGTCAGTGTGGTCATTGCCAAACAAGTCACATCTGGACATTACTTCCCCCAAGAGGGTGATAGAAAGGAAACTTTTTGAACAAAGATGGCAGTGAAATGCCAGAAAAAAAAGTTGCTCGGATTTGCTCAGGAAGTTGTCACCGGACAGCCCCATAGTTAAAGACCTCAAAACTGAGCTTAAAATTATGTTTCTTATAAAAAAAAGTTCGAGGGTTTTCCAAATTTATAAATGTCCAATAACTTATAAAACACGCGTCCACCAACTTTATTAGCTATTGGAGGTTTGACTGTACAAATATATATTGGATCTTCGGTGCTAGGTTTCTCGCTATTGCAAGAAGGGGGATGCAAGCACTCGGCTTTTATAAGAAACTCTCAGGGGCAGCTAACTATGTACGGGGAAATCACAACCGACCATCTAGGCTACTGTTCTTGGGGCTGGAGGTTGGTGTTCTAGGATGTTCTGACCAATGGGGTGCATTCTTGGGTTCACTGGCTGTTTGATTGGTCCGAAGGCATTTCAAATGCTGGTGGCAAACTCCATGATGGTATGGGGAAGTCTTGGGCTGACAGCCGTGATCGTGAGAGCTTGATTGGGTGGTACTGCGGAAGCGTGGGAAGATAAGTATGACTAACAGATTAGAATCTGTTACATCATCAGTGCAGGAAAATCTGTGTACAGTGAGTATGAGTAGGAGGTTTGTCCTTTGTCGGTTTTGGCTGTAGTTTGGTGTCGGGGGGTGTCAGTTTGTCTTGGTTGGTGCCTTCCTCCTTGGATGCGTGGGATGTATTATGGGAATAGAAAAACGGTTTGGAGTAGAAGTCTGGCATTGCTCGGAAGCCTGGGGGGTCTTCCTGTTTTTTCAATTGAGGTTGTGACGCGAGTGACAGTGGCATAGTCATCAGAGACAGCTCTGTGACGGCTGAACTGGAAACCCCGCTGGTTCGCGTTGAGCCCGCCGCTCGGTTCTTCCCCCATAGGACCGACGCGGCGGATCAGATCCAGGCTGCCAAACTCCGACAAAAAGTCGAAGTTCAAACTGACCGTTTTAAACTCAAACCTTACCCATTCGCACATTCCCACACATACACATACACACATACTACTACCAAATAAATTGACGTCGTCTCCACACCACCCACCCATAGTCCGTGTCCATTCGTAGGCTTTGCCTCAGCTGCTTCTTTGCAAGGTTTGAACGCATTTTACCAGACCGCCTTCAGAAGCTAAACTTCTCTCTCTCTCTCTCGTCAAAGAATGTCGGAAGCCGATGACAACCATATGGATCTGGATCTAAACGAAACTGAAGACCAAGAGAATGCGGATCAGGCTGGCGGACCGGAAGGGGAAGGGAACGAGACTGACCCAGACGAGACCCCTTCTTTACCCAGGCAACCTCCTCAACCACCGGCCGGGGCCTCTGAGGCAGAGCGGCGTGCTTGGGAGCAGCGCTATCTGTTGGATGCCCTTGAAGACCAGACAGTCGAAACTCAGCAGTATAGAAGAAAGGGCACAAAGAAGGTGTACGATAATAAACAAAAGGCATTCATCAAGTGGTGCACGAAAGTCATGAACTTTTCGGATGGCGAGACTGTCACGGTTGCAAAGATGACCGCATACCATCGAGATGTGCTCGTTCCGGCGGGGGAGAATCGCAAAGGCGGTATTCCTTATGCACATGAGACCATCTCCAACCATATCAAGGCTATAACCAATCTCTATTGTCAACAGGTCAATACGGGCAAGAACAGGTAGGAACGAGTATAATGTTGCTTTCAGATCACTTCCTAATCTGGCATTTGACAACCATTTACATAGCCATCCCCATCCTCGCAAGTCCTGTACCACGATGAGGAATCTTATTGCTAACACAAAGAAGAAGAGAAGGGCGACAAGACGAAAGAAATTGGTCGATCGCGCCATCAACTCTCTTATTGACACGTATGATGAGAATGATAAGATCAATCTTGCCCAGTACTTCTTGGTCAATGGCGCCCGTTATCCAGGCCTGGGATGGCGAAACAGAAGCGCGATGCTCTGGCAACACAGTACCGTCAGCAGGTTGGAGAATCTGTTGAATCTTCAGTTCCCCGACTTTTGGGTCCGCCGTCAACCAGATGAAGGACCGACAGACTGTTGGGTTCTGGGGACGACTTGCGACGAGTCAAAAATGAACCACGGGGAGCGGCATGTCACGGTGCATAACCGAATACTATGCGCCTCCAGCGCATAGTATTCGGTTATGCACCGTGACACGCTTGGTCTTTGGCGTTCGGTTGAATATAAATCAGGTGGTGACGAACTTCTCGCCGGATTGGCTAGATCCATCAACTGGGTGGAGGCGACAATATAGCGGGCTCATCGAGAGGTGCGTTGGTGTGAGGTAGCGCTCGACGCGTGTGAGAAAGTTCCCACGCTCTTGGACGCTCGGTTTTCCATCCTAGTCGGGGATTCTCTCAAGTTGATTTTTGTAATTCGGTTCTGGCTTTCCAGATTGGGGACGGTCGGTGCAGGAGGGGGGATGATGCGTGTGGGCAGACCGGTTGCCGTTCGTTGTTTGGAGGAAATGGTTTTGATGGGTGGGGGCTGGCAGGGAATCAGGGCCAGTGTGGTTTGATCTCGGCGACTTTGGCTTGACAGCTTTTGATCGAGGCGGCTCCGGCTCGAACGGCTTTCAACTGGGTAGTGTGGTTGGGGTCGGTTTCTTCGCGGGTGTTCGTTCGGTGGACGTAGTGGTTGGGGTCGGTTTCTTCGCGGGTGTTCGTTCGGTGGACGTTAGGAGTTGCGTTGGTATGGTTGCGAGAAGAGACATGGGTCCAGTGCTGGGTGTGTGCTGGTGGTCGATTCTGAGTTTTGGTGGTGCTACCATGAGATGATTCACAAAGGAAGACTCTTATTATTATGAGGGAAGGATCTGGAGCTATTCTCCTTATGTATGATGAGGACTAAGGGGTAAAGGGGTAATGCAATATAACCATATGAGGAGAGATGACAATGTAACCAGAATGGGATAGATGACACTCGTCTCAAAAGGTGAAGAACGCGTTGCTTTCGGCAGAACCAATCGAGTGATGTCTTTCATCCGACGCGGCTTCTGTCGGCGGATCACTTACTTGAAGCCGAAAAATTCTTCACATACCCGTGTGATGACTGGCCCTGAACTACATGATTTTCTTACAATTATCTCCAACTTGGACACAAATACTGCTCTGGAAATTGGATCAGATATCGCGCGGGCCGGGCACGCGCCCTTCGTGAAAAGCCGCCTTCCAAAATGTCATCGTTTCTACCAACTGTTTGTCAAGCTGAAGGTCATCTCGAAAATTTGACTGCAGACAGCTACAGAAATAAGGATGTTGCATTTTCTTTGGACGTGCTGCGCAAATGCGCAGAAGATTTGACCAACGGAAAAACCAACACAACGACAGCAAGCGCGACATTGATGTCCGCCTTCACGCGATACTGTTCAGAATTCTCGACGACGTCGTCGAACCACACTTTGGCGAAGTGGAGTCGCGCTCATCGCGTCAAAGAAAGAGTTTGGGCGCGTTGTCGGTCGGAATTTTGGATACTTCGAAGACCAGAGGACAATATTGTGACTGGCTCTTTGCGTATTCAGGAATCGACACCGACACCGCCTGGGGTGTGGAGGTATCTGCCGCGGTCAGCCGTCCTGCTACGGGACATGCACACCGCGCTCTGTCCTCGAAAAGGCTGCCGCCTTAAAAGCCATGACGAGATTGCCGATACCAGGACTGTTGCTAAACAGATACCGGCATAATTGAAGAAAAAGAATAGCAAGTATAAAAAAACAACTACAACAAACTGAAATATATAAAAAAAGAAAAGTGTCTCATTTACGAGTAGCTGCCAGCGTTGGGGGGATTGACTGTCCTGCCCTACTGCGGTTTTTGCACAATGTATCATAGGCCATGTTCTTCTGATGCGCTCCTGCAAGAAGTGATTGAGTTTTGGTGGGTTCTTCCAATATGTGTCCCAAACTTCCCAAAGTACCTGGACTCTAAAGGCGCCACATATAGCCTCTGCCATCATCAGAGAGTTCCTCTGAGTTAAGACGGTTGTTACACGCAGGGATCCGACATCCACTGCGACGTACACTCGGTTGAACAAAAATACTTCATAGACCGTCCCGAGATCACCTAGTCTGAATGCTTAAAATGTTGAAGTGAAATACTCAGATCAAGAGCTCTTACCCGGCAAGTGGAGGGCCATTTTCACTGGCGCTGATTTGTTCTCCCACTTGAAAGCATCCTTGGCAACACCCTCAATGCATCGGACGAGGACGCGGGCAAGATCCTTCTTCTTTTCCACCATGCCCGCAAAAGGTGACTTGATCTCTGTTGTCAAAATAGATCGCTGCGTTTCCCGGTCCATCACAAAAACGTCCGGGCGGGTGGCACCATAAGAAGTGGTGTTGTCGCTGCAGAAAAGATATCAGCGGGCGATTGGCAAAACTTACGTAGCGTACTACTCACAAAGTCACATCCGTTTTCTCTGACAACAGGGATGCAAACAACGGCGCTACGTACCGGATCATCCAAGTAGGTTCACCCACCTTCTTGGGTTCTTCAGCTTGTAGATACGGGCATCTTTTGCCATATATCAGATCATCACGAATAGGAGAATGAAAGCCAGTGAACATACAATTGCTGTAAGATATTCTTCACAGTTGCTGTCCACATGTTGTCGTCACTTTCTACGGCCAACGACGCTGGATTTCCTGATTGGACTAGAGTAGCGTAAGTGCTTGTTGCACCGCAGAAACTACTTTGGTACACATACCGTCAACGTTTCGAGAATCAACGACTGTGCCATGCCCACCTCATCCAAGGTTGGTTGCTCAAGTGCACGCGAGACAAAATGCCGTAAGAGTGTGGCCCAATCCTTCTCCGAAATGAACCTTTGGTAGAGTCTAGGTTGCAGATCTGTCAAAAGTAGACAGCTGTGCAGAGCTCTGCCAGCAAGGGATAAGTTTTTTTTGGCACAAGCAGAGGCATTTGTGCCGCCTTACAAATACCCGTGAGTGTCTTTCAAGGTAGTTTCATCTTTTTTCTGCAAGAGGAAATTTTGGATGCTGGCCATAGCTGCGGAAACATTTACATCGTCCAAAAGAGTTGGCTGATGCGGATTAGAAAGGCTGTAGCCAGGATTGCAAACACCCGCAGTAGTATATTACCTTGCTTGGTCGAGTTGATAGTGCCATTCGTAGAAGCTTGCAGGCAGCCGACACCGGCACGTTCTCCTCCATATTCACTGGCAAGGTGCTTTTCAACCTCCGGTGTGAAGAGAGTAGGGATACCCTTCGGCGGTGGGCTCGGAGTGGTGTTCTTTGCCGGAGAAAGCTTTAAAAAAACATATGTATCTGCGCCATTGCTAAATCGCACATACCGGTGGGGCAAAAGGGTTGTGATCCGGATCCGACTCGATCCTTCTCTTCTTCGGGTCTCGACCCTCCACATAATCGTCGACAAACAGCCTTGCGGCCCCCAATCGACTTGCTTCGAGTTTGGAAAAGCCATCGAATCCGTGGCCAAATTCTCCGGACTGGCAGAAAGAACGGGACAAAGATAATTAGATGCGGCGGATTCAAAATGCGTTCAAAGAAATAGAGCGCGCTGTCTACTGGGTCGACCTCCAAGTGATGTAACTCAATCATCAAATCGTACACCCTCCCGCACAAGCCTGCGGAGCATATGCTCGTGCAGAAGTTTCGACTCCAGTAGAGCGTGCTCGCCAGAAGCGATGACCTCCAAGTGATGTAACTCAATCATCAAATTGTACACCCTCCCGCACAAGCTTGCGGAGCATATGCTCGTGCAGGAGACACTCATGCCTGGCAAAGATCATTCAGAACTCCAACTTACACGTAAGTGAGTAACAAGTTTAGTTGCCCGCCTTTGATCGGACGGTGCGCTTAAGGATTGCCGCAGGACCGTCATCGCCGCCAAACAAGTATTGCGGAGCTTTTCAAAGTTTTGCAGATAAGCTTGTACGGTATCGACGTGGAATCCGGGACAGGTGAGTAGGAGCCGATACATGGCTATCGCGTCTCTAGGCAGTTTCTTATTCTCGAAAGATTCTAACCACCATTTGGCTGGAATAATGTCCGCTGGAGCATTCTCTTCGTCCTCAAGGGCGGAGTTGGTGTTTTCAGCGTCCGAGCAGTAATTTTGTTCATCCATCACGGAGATCGTTGTAACGCGTCGGACACAGAGCGTTAGAAGTTAGAACTTGGATCTCCAAGCAAGCAAAATGAATTCCGCAGGAATGCAATCCGCGCATGCCCCCGAATTCGTGTGGCTTAGCACGAAATCCTGAAAGTGTTTGCCAAACGCTCCAACGCCAAGATCACATTCCGTACTTACGGCTAACTAGCAAATATACATAGTACAGCACTTGGTTAAATAACCCCACAATTACTACTACTTGGACAGCTCGATATGAGCGACGACTATATGGATATCGACAAGATGGTCGAAGAGGAGAGGACGAGATTGCTGAGACGGCAGCTCTCGCTGGAGCGACTTTCTTAAAGACAGTCTATGGCGACAAAATACCTTGCAGGACGTCACCACTCTCAGGCCAAGGGTATGTAGAGGAACTTCTGGAGTCAGCACACCCAAGGCGCATTTTGGAGGTGTGCAGAATGCCGCTTGCCATCTTCCAGCGAGTTTGTTCTCTGATGCGAAACAAGTTCTTGCTCGAGGACTCTGCTGTTATTTCGATCGAGCAACAGCTAATCATCTTCCTGGACATTGTTGGCAACAATGTTTCCAACCGGAAAGTTCAAGAGCGTTTCCAGCACTCCGGGGAGACGATACATCGCATTTGCCACTTGGTGCTGGATGCCCTCATTAAGCTTTTCCCTGATTATGTGGAACTCCCAAGTGCCAATATAGACATTCCCCGCGAGATACGGAACGACCGCCGCTTCTTTCCTTATTTCAAGGACTGCGTTGGTGCCATCGATGGAACTCATTTCGCTGCCAACGTAAATGAGAATGAGCAAGACACGTACCGGAATAGAAAGGGCTTCATAAGCCAGAATGTCTTGGCAGCATGCTCTTTTGACCTTCTTTTCCAATATGTCCTTGCTGGTTGGGAGGGGTCTACCGCCGATGGCAAGGTTCTGGCTGATGCCTGCACCAGGTACAACTTTGTGGTGCCGGAAGGCCGATATTTTCTGGCTGATGCCGGTTATTCCCTGACGACAGAGTACTTGACTCCGTACCACGGAGTCCGCTACCACTTGAGCGAATGGGGACCAGGACGTCTACAGTAAGTATGCAAGCATGTTTACAAAGCGATTTTAGTGAAATTTACCTATCTTGCGCAGGCCACAGAATCGAAAAGAGCTGTACAACCACCGTCACTCATCCTTGCGCAACGCTGTTGAGCGCATTTTCGGTGTTGTCAAGAAACGCTTCCGCATCCTAGGCCGACCAAACGATTACCCCTACAAAGTCCAGGTGCGCATGGTAAATGCGGTATTGTGTTTACACAATGTGATTCGCATTGAATCCAGAGGCGTAGACGACGAGTTTGACAAGGAAGCACGTCGGGAAATTGACGCTCAAAGTCGATTTTACCCTGACGTTGACGGTGACTCCAACTCTGACACCGACTCGGGCTCGGACTCTGACCATCAAGAGAACACTGACGCGGCCAGAAAGAGAAGAGACGCTAGAAGGAGAAGGCGACTCGCCAACCCAGGGATTGGAAAGAGAGATGCGATCGCTCGAAAAATGTGGACGGACTACCAACAACAACAGGGCTGCATCTAGATGACATTACATGTAATTGTATTTTTTTTCTATTCACTCTCATCTAAATCAAATGCTTCACCCATTTCCTCCAACAGGAACTCCTTTCGTTCCTTCTTATCCAGCAGTTTGCAGAAAATGGTTGCCTTCAACGGGTTGAGGAATGCTTTGAACGCCACCTTACGCAACTTGCTGCTTAGACCATCTTCATTGACCAAGTCCATGGCCTGTTCAACAGGCGCAACAATGGAAGCGGGACAGTTGGCCAGCTTCGTCATGGCCGAAGCCATTTCTGCAGCGGGCGTTTGCTTGCGCTCACGCTTCCGCTTCAGTCCACGGGGTTGGGCATCTCGACTGGGCCCTGGGGCCGGGGCTCCCTCCTCTGCACCCGATCCCCCATCGCCGAATTCAACAACAGAATAACGGCACCTCTTCGAATCGTTCGAAAAGTGGAAGAGTCTCCCAAGACGTTTCTCTACATCGAGGAGCTTGATCCTAAGAAAAAATCACCTGGCACTATTTTGGGCAACATTACTGAGCAAGAGAGAAAACAATTTGGAATGTCGGGGAAATGTACCATACTCTCATACGCATTGGGAGAATGGATGGTAGGCAATCCTTATGTACGCTACAACAATTGCAAAATCACGGAAGTTCGCTACCTTGATATGCGGATCGATCCATCAACACCAAGGATGATTGCTTTATTTCCAGAAAACAAAAAACGTTTCAATCTGTCTCCTGGCAAATTCAGAAATAGTGAAATCGACAATTTCTGTTCTCAACAACAGCACATGGCGCTACTATTGAAAATCACTTTGCCAAATGGGAAATCAGAGGACATTGTATTCGACCCTTCTGCAGCACAGTTTAATGGATTTCCTGTATTTCAAACTTTCCGCAACTACCTGAAAATTACAAATGTCAAAATTCACCGGATTCAGGAAGTATACGAGGGAAAGTTACCTTCTACCGATGATAAAATCTATGAGCTTCTGGTATACTTGTTTCGTGAACAATTACCTCAGAGGGGAACAAGCTTAAAACAAGTGGCAATTGCACGAGAGACTGCACGAGAGACTGCACGAATGATGTCTGAATTAGGAATCAAAAACGCAGAAAATATTCATATCACGTTTATTTAGTTTACATCATATTGTATCAATCAATAATTTTGTATCGATAGTATTGTTGTGCATAAATAGCCGCGTTTCGGTCAAAGTTTTGGTTAAAAATAATAAGTTACTTTATATTATAAAATGACCAACATTCTAGAATCCATTAAAAATTATGCAGAATCGCCTTATGGCACAGACGCTTTGATAGCCAAAATCATCAGAAAAGATCCTGACCAAGAAGCATTTGCCGGCCTATTGTTAGCCAACGCGAGTCCAGACTTGGCCGAATATGTGACAAGTGTTTTTCAAAACAACAATGAAGTTCCGCTACTAATGAGTATGGAAACGGAACCAGAACCGGAACCGGAACCGTTGCACGTAAACCGCGATTTCATTAATATGGTGTTCAGGCGCGAATTGGACAATCCAAACAAGACACGCCAAGATTCAACGATCAAGAGAAGTTGCTATAGTGCTCTGAATGGACACACTTTATTTCATATAGAGGAAAATGGTGGTATTATGGATCATGTAAAAATGAAGGATATTCTCGATACAACATACGAGAATATTCTGCAATCAACTGATAATAGACATGAATACAAGTGTCGAATACGCGCCGTTAAGGATTATTGCACAGGAATTGCAGTTTTCCTATCGATTCTGACCGACGAGGAAAAGAAACAAATTGCTTTTTATGACGAGTTGAGAGAGATGATTTCAAAGTATCAAACATTTATCAATGGCAAAATTAATGAAATCGATGAAGAACAAGAAGCAAATAATGCTCAAATTGAACACTATATTCCGGGGGATGTGACATCCGAAATGGGCAATGATTTCCTGAATACCATCGATGCGAACACTTGTTCAAAAGAAGAACTTAGAAATGCCATGATTGTAACACTTTACATTAACTACCCTCCTCGTCGGAGCGAAGATTATTCGACCATGTCGTTGAATGATACGGAAAAGAACTACTATAAGGACAGTGTCATTTATCTATCCAAGTACAAGACTTACTTCTTGTATGGCGAATACGTAATGAACCTAAGGAGTGAAGATGTGAAGCTATTTGAAACATATAAGGAACGATTTGGCACTGAGGAGAAAATATTTGGAAAATGGGACTCAAACTGGTCAAAGAAAGTCGCAAATGTGATGAATCGAATACTAGGCAAACCGTTGACTAGTACAGATCTCCGAAAGAATTACGTGACCTATCATACGTCAATTGGAACACTCAAGTACTTGGATGCGAAGAAAGAAATTGCTAGACAGATGGGACATTCTATTAATTTACAAGTTTTGAACTATACGTTTAAAGTTCCAGAAACACAACCAGAAGCACAATTACAAGAAACATTAGAGGCAGCTGTACCATCATCATCGACATCGACTTGTCATCATCGTTGGACACCAGAGGAAGACGGTATACTTCTTGAAATGATGGAAGATTTTGCAAATAATCCACCAGTACCGGAGACCTCCTTGCAAAAATACATTGTAAATTCAAAGCGAGTGGGAGATCTAACACCTGAACAGATTCGTTCTAGATTGAGAAACTTGAAAAGACAAAAAAAATCTAACTAGCGATTATATTCCTGTTCAAAATCCAGGATCTCTTCTTCGAACCCATCTTCTAAGAGATTCTCTCGGTTCCCATGTGTTTGAACTTTCATCATAACCTTTCCATTGTACTAAGTAAAATATTTTTCGTCTTGTAACCTTTTTATCTAATATATTTTCAACCTCGTATCGTTCAATGCCATCTTCTTCTTCATCAGCTTCATTTTCTTCATCAGATTCTGTATCCACATTTGCAACAGGTTCAGGTAATACATTTTCTACTTCATCGACTTTTCTTAACATGTAGGAAGGGTATAGACCGTATAAATCATTGCCTGAGAAATTCTTCAGTTTGTAGGCTATTTTTGATATTGTATAAATCTCCTTTGAAAAGTACCCCTTCTTTGATCTCTTCTCGACCTTAGAGATTTGAGTCAGTTTGCGCACTTGGTCTCCCACCGAAAGGTCGGGTAGTAATTTGGTTCCCCTTCCTTTCGTTTGTTGCAACAATTGCGTCCTATAAGCTTCTTCTGGATTATCTAAAATTTCTTGAGTCGTCATGTTTCCGCTACCAAAGTGAATAGCACTATTATTCAAATTTTCCACAATCTTTGGCAAAGCTGCCGGCCAATTTGGATCACCGAGCTGAATACTTTTGAACAAAATGTTCTTAAGTGATCCATTGACGCGTTCGACATGAGAGTTTGAAGTCGGTGTGTGAGGTTTTGAAAATGTCCATTTAATACCGTATTCTTTAGCTAAATCTTGAACCCGATGTTTGAATTCCTGACCCTGATCGCTGTTCACATATACTATCTCGACACCGTCTTCTATTAGATCTTCTAGAAACGTTTTGATCTCTTCTTGAGTATTTGCCTTTATAGCTTTTGGGTAAAAACCATTATAAGAATTCGATCTCATATTCACAGTATCGATTTGAAACGTCCCAGGCTTGCTAGATAATATTGGCCTTATAGATCCTTTTGATCCGACTGGACGAGTCGTTCTCTGCCAAATCTCCTGGCGTCTAAGCCAAGATAATATAGTACGTTGAGACACTTTAGAATCAGGATAGCGTTGCCGGAATGCATAATACAAGCGGTCACGTCCATAGAGATTCTTCATATTGTAAAAAAAGTCTTTCAATCGACGTGCATCTTCATCTGTTAGCTCTTTGGCGTATTGTTTCGATCTCGATTCAATGACTGGTACTTCTTCCATTTATCTATTGGGCAATTTTTCAAATTCATTACTTAACGTCTACCATTGTTCTTCTTTCTTTGTTTAGGAGGAGGCGCTAAATTTTCTCTGTCTGCTTCAAGTAAACGATTTGCTCTGGCTGGATAGAGAATCGCTGTTCCACTAGGTGTAGAACCACTAGCAACAGGTCTTGGTGGAAATTGGAACGGTTCACTAAATTCAGCAGGTTGTGTACGTGGCGCTCTTTCGATATTAACAAAACCAGGTGGTTCTAAACGAGTATTCTTTTGGATCAACGTGTGGAATGACTTGAGCAGTTTGACTATCTGCAACATCTACTTGCACGCGACGAGCTGGAACAGACCTTGCAATTCTTGTGATTCTGGTTGGTGACTGTTGATTAATACGAGTAACATTTGATGGAATATGCTCCACACGACGAGCTCCTAACTCTTCACCAATTATACCTGACGACGATGGTGCCAGTGGAACAACAACTTCGACACCTGGGACAACTACAACTGGTACGGGTACATTATTGCTTTGAGATGGTGTCATTTGAACCAATCTCTTTGGTCTTCGTGCCGGAAGGGGATTTACTCGATTCTCACGATTGCGAGCATTAATACTGTTGCTGCGATCCACAAATGGTGATCTAGAGTTGAATACAACTTCATTACTATCTCGCCTATAACTATTTTCGAGAATTCGGTTGACATCTTCACGATTCTCGGCAACAATTTGAGGAGGAGAAACCGGCGATGGTGGAGCAACTGATTCAGTAGGAGAAGATCGCATAGGTGTCGGCGGGGGTGATGCAATACGAGGAAAGGCTCCTGGCAACTCAACATCTCTGTCTCTTTCTGTATCAATACGAATCGGGTTTGGATTCAAGGCCCCGACAGCGTCTGATGCGATACCTAGTCCCGTTTCATTGTCTTGTCGAATAACAGTTTGCACTGTTTGCACCATGGGAGGCGGTACTGAATCAGTTCCTTGCGGCGGTCGTTGGAATTCCCTAGTATTACGGGGCGGCTCGAAGCGAATACCAGACATACCAGCTACTTCATCTGAATAATGCGGGACAACACCATTAGCAGAAGGGATCGGCATGAAGGAACGATTAGTACCCGATAAACTCTTTTCAGGGACTAATGAATCAAGAAAGTCTTTTTGTTTTTTATAAGACAACTCAATGTTCTTATATTCTTCATAATTCTTATAAGCCTTGGTAGCATAGACGGTGTTGGCCATATTTGTAACAGACAGTGACGGTTTGCAACAACATTATTCATCATATGTTCTACTGTACTGTATTTTCCACTATCCAATCTTTGTGTGAGGTGATTCCATGTTTTTATGACTTTCCCTGGTCGTCCAAATGAATCATACTTATCCCCATCGACAATATTCGTAATGAGATTGTCTTGAGCATAACTTGTCCCGGTGTATCATTAACACCCATAAACTCTAACGTATTCGTTCTGTGCACCATGTGAGGCGCTCTGTATCTTTCTTTATCTAATTGAAAATTTATTAAAAATTTACTCTGTAATAGGTAAACTCTCCCATTCTACGAATATGAGCTTCGGCAAGTTCTTAACCAAAGGACGACAGAATCTGAGAACATTTTGGAATAACACTCCATCACATTTAAGCAAAGCGCGTGGGTTTGCGGCAGCAGCTGTGGGTTACGCTAATAGAGGAAGCAAACTGATACAAGGTGTCAACAAGTCAATCCAGGAAAGCCCAGAACTTTTCAACGAGAAGATTCGATCAACAGCGGATGACCTAACCAACAAGACGGGAAAAGGTGTAAAGAAGCTAAGTGATCTTCATGCTTCAAGTGACAAGTTTGTGGAGCGACTAAGTACTAATTTAAGCGGTGACTAAAAGTAGTCTTTGAATACGTTACCCTCGCAATACTTGTATATATCTTTAGCTGTATTCTTTGAGAGATCAATGAGACAGAATGAATATGGTGTTTTAGTACAATCAATCAAGTATTCAAGTACTTCCTTTTTCGTCGCATGGGAGGTAACAAGCGTCTCTGATAACGTTTCACAGTCTTTACGGTTATTTTTGAATATAATCCACTCTGTTGTGCAATTCTTCTGCTTACGACTGAGTTGTGAGGTGATAGATTGACAGCAGACAATGATACTGATGTTGAAGTGGCGCCCTTTTGTGAACAATAAATCAAGCTGTTTTGCCAAATCCTTTGATCTCGCACTGTCCCCTGCATCATCGATAAAAAGCAGTATTCGATCCTCACAATTATTCTCCTGTTGTTCTTTAACTACTTCTGCTATACTAGTATTTGAGACATCATCGATGAAATAAATATTCTTGTGCTTTGTCGTCTTTGCTAATTGTTGAATACTAGTATCTATCGCACAGTATCTGACATTATGATAATCTTGTCGAATACTTTGGCATAGACATCTTGAATCAAACCCGAAACTAACGCGGACTTGCCCCCTTTTCTTGGGCTGACGAGCGTACAGCAGAGAGGATGCGACGGTAACGGCTCAGGGACGCGAGGATCCCTTTCAATAGCTGTCGGGTTGAATATGGGCTTCACCTTGTACGTCGTCATTTATTTACTACTTAGATAATCACAAACGCCATCATGACCATCAATGAGTGGACCTATTGTACTCTAAAGCGTCGCTCGTTCAATATAGAGAAGCGGAACGTTTCATTTGTCAAAAATTTGTCAGTGAGTTTTATTCAAGAATACGATTTGATCAACAATACCAATAGCGTATTCGCTTTTAAAGAGGACGGGAATACCGACACTATTAAAGCCAGTATTCCTCACGGAAACTACACAGTTGCAAACTACCCACAAAATGTTGCCGCTTCGATGACGACAGCTGGGAGCCAGGCATATTCAAGTAGTTACAACCAAATTACTCGAAAGATTACTATAACAGCTGTGGACAAAGACTTTCAAATATTGCCAGGTATGAAGGGAACTACCGCATATTCAGTCTCTGGGTATTCGAATCGAACTGCATTGCCTATGGCAAAGACTGTCACATTTAAAAATAGTGTGAATCTATCTGGTTCATACCCGATTCTTTTGACATCGAATATCAATGTTCCAAGTGTTCGATACTTGTCTGATTACAATGATACCGCGAGCACCGTTATTGCAACAATTACACCAGACAGTTTTGGAGACGTTGTGACGTTCACCAACGACTCAGAATGGTTGGTTACCTTGTAATGATACAATTAGCAAGGTTGAGTTTCATCTAATAGATTCACAAACAGGTGAAGAACTTGCACTGAATTCACCATTAACAGTGAGATTCTTGATAGCTGACGACATATCAGATGTTCAATAAATTATTTTTTTTGTAGAATGCAAGTAACAATGTCAGACCATAACGAAAATGAGCTACCAATCGAGCCTGAAGAAGAAGTTGAACAAGAAATTGAACAACCCGTTGAACAAGAACCTTCACCTCCACCAGAACCAATTCAAGAAGTGAAGAAAAAGAAACAGACTGCGAATGTGATCAAAGCGCAAAAAGAACGGACTTGACAATTAAGAGAGATGCAGCAGAGACGAGATGAAGAGAAACGAATACAAGAAGAAAGAAAACGTATTCAAGATGCCTATGATTTGGTAAATGAATTAGAAGAGAAAAAGAGACAAGAAAAGCAACAAAAGAAAGAAAAAAGGGCGGGTAAAAAAGCGGAACGTTCTTCAACATCGAATACCAAAAAGAAGGCTGTTGCTCCAAAGAAATCAGTTGCTACACAAAAAGCAACACCTGTTCCACAATATTCAAATGATGATGATTTTGGTGGAATTTTTGGATAAGTGTTTTTTTATTTTTTCTTCATATAGTAAGCAACCACAGCATCAATCGTGGCAGAAGTACCCAAGAATTGGTTGGTTTCTTCTAATCGCTTTGCCCAGCCATATTCCAACCCTCGCCTTGAATCAATTAATAAATGGTATCCCATTGGACAGGACATATTCACATCTAAGAATCGACAAGCAGCACCTATTAAAATCTCGTTGCACGATGCATCTAGATCCCTTCAATTGCAGAATCTTCTGTTGAATTTCAAAGTACAAGTATTCAAGAATGGCCAACCTGTCTCAGGGAATACGGTCATCAATTCCAGTCTCGGATTAGAATCGTTGATCCAATCAGTATGAGTCTGTATCGGCTCAAAGGAATTGCAGAAAATCGACAACTATCCTGAATATCTCAAGACGGTTTACAAGTATCAACCAAAGACGCAAAAGACGTTCTTTGTGACGGGTTCTGGTTCTTTTATACTAGCGGCAGGCGGCCGAATGACATGTGTCATTGGTCCCTGAGAGCAGTAGCAATCATTACTGCGCGAGCTGGCATGCGCCACACTCGTGACAGGTTTTCTTCCATCATAAAGTACTCTGATAGCATTAGACATAACTTTAAGTGTTTTTCGACCATTACACTACCCGAACTCTCGCAACCTGGGAAGTTGCATATAGCGTCCATTTTACTTTTCTTTGAGCCCCTTTCGTTGATCAGACCGATCCCCCTGACCCCATTGCATGGTAGCACCACCTTTGTGGTTTGATTGAAAACAAGGTCGGCTTTCCAATTTTGTTTTTGAAGTTTTTGAAGTTTACCCTTCTCTCACGTATCCGTTCTTTCTTTCCAGTATCATGACTTCCAAGCCTTTGAAGACTCGCAAGGGGCAGAAGGGTGCCACCGACGGTGAAGCGTCGAAGCGTGACAAGAAGGAGGAGGCCGTCAGGAAGGCGAGACCGTCGATGACCTTATGGACGTCGAGGGTGGAGCTGACCCCTCTCCCCCTGCTGGGCAACCCCTCACTGAGCAACGTCGTGGGTCGACTGGCGCAGCGCTTGGCGGAAGCCTTGCGGAGTTGAAGTTGACCGCGACTGATGCCAGGGACAAGGGTAAGGGCCCAATCCCCGAGACCGAGGCAGAGCTCTGTGCTCTCCATGACGAAGTAGTCCGGTTGAAGGGACAGCTCCGGGAGCAGGAAGCGCAGGTACCCGGAATGCCGGTGAACCCTGGATCCACTCCCCAAGTAGGCAGCTCCTTCTTTGAAGTGAGCGAGCTGAAGTCCTTGCAGAAGTCGGCGAGCGAGGCTCGTTTTGCGGGAATTCGGGAGGATTGCACGGCCAAAAGGATCCGTGACTTCTTGGTACGTCATCACGACTACCTGGACCACCCGTCTTCAGGAACCGCATACGACAACCGGATGCGTACTGGCTATGTGCAGTACATGGAGCGTCATCTGACGGGAGCCGCGAGATCGTGGTTGGACTCACTTGGTCCATCTTGCCCCCGTTGCAGAACGGACTTTGAAGCGATGTTGGGGAGTCGCTTCATGGAACGTAACCCAAGACCTCGGGTTATTGCCCAATTGAGAGGGTTGCAATGCAGCAACTACTCGGAGTACCTAGCGGTTTTTAACCGTCTGACCTCCCAACTGGCTGTAGGAGGAGAGCCACTGCCCGATTCCGAGGTTCGCGCCCTTTTCAGGGATGGGTTGAACCGAGGAGGGCATGTCTGGGCTTCTATGGGCAAAGACATTTTGCGTCATGCCCATTCAGTGAGGTCGGCCAATGCAGGTATCGCTCCAGCCACAGTGGCGGACCTGCAGCCCATTGGATCGGAGTTGTTGGAGATTTTCTCCCTCGACAACAACGGCAAGTACAGTATGTCTATGCCGCCGGCGCACCCACTGAGGGTTCCGCGCCCACCGATCCCGCCAACCCTGGACCTTCCGGATCGTCTTCCAAGAGAGGGAAGGCGAGTGTATCCGCGGTTCAGTCTCGCGATTCTCGCAAGGCGGCACCTTATCACAAACGTGGTAAGGGCAGTGGTCAGAACGGAGGGAGTTCTGGATCCGGCAACCGCAAAGAGGGCGGTTTGTCTGGGAACAGACCGCAAGGGGGGGCCCCGGCCTTCTTTTGTTTTGTCTGTGGGAGCACTGCGCACGTTGCCCGCATGTGCCCCAACAAAGCCACTGGTCCTTCGGGAAACTAGAGGAGATGGGCGAAGACGGCACAGGCCGTCCATCCTTAGATGTTAGTGTTTCTTGTACTTTGACAAATACATTATCATCTGTAAACTCTGTGTCTTTGCATCCGTTGGTACCGTCCGAAGGTTCATCCGTGAAAGGAGAAGCTACGCATACCGTAGGCAGTGAGCGACCGTCTGGCGTGGTTCGGGTTGCTCCTGCTGAGGTCGCGAAGGGTTCTTCCGCCACAAATGAAACTCCGAGGCGTTCACCACCAGGGATGATTGATCCTGCCATCTCACCATATGCCTTTGTGATCTATGGGAAGCTGAACGGCAAGATGGCCCGAATGCTCATTGATACGGGCTGTGACACGATGATGGTCAGTGACAAATGGGTTCGGAAACATGGTTTTCCAACCCATTCTCCTCCCACAACCATTGAGGTTGAGTGGGGTGACGACGGGGAAACATTCATGTCCACGCGTATGATGAAGGGTGACCTGGAGATCTACACGAACGCGGGCGAAAAGATCGGCTTCCAGGAAGCTCCGTTCATTGTGGCACCGCTCCGAGTTGATGTCATCTTGGGACTCCCCTTCATCCTGGACCTTGAATCCCTCCAAATCGACAAGGTCGATGATTACCCCCGTCTGTCCTTCACTAAGGAGTTGACTCGCCATTATTGTGAAGCGCGACCTGTGTCACGCAAGTGGTCGGGAAAGTTGAGCTGCAACGCCAGTTCTCTGCGTTACTTCGCTTGCAAACCGAGCTCCTCACGCCTGAAATCGCCGTCGGAGCTTCCTGGAGTGAAGCAGATTCCAGAGCTCCTTCGGGCAGACAGGTTTTTACGCGGTGTGCGGAAAAAGGAGTTTGTCTCGGTGTTTGCTGTACAAGTTGACGTTGAGCGCTGGATTGAGGGGGGTGGCCGTGTGCGTGTCGCTCCTGCCTCCGCGCGGGTGAGTGCAGCCCGATCGCAAGCCCGGGAAACTGGAACTCAGGAGTTGAAGGTCCCTGACAGTGTCCCCGACCCGCTGGCTTCGATCCCTGCAGATCATCCGTTGCTGGCGATCTTACGCCCATATGCAAAGACTGTATTTGCGGAGTTGCAGACTCTACCACCTTCTCGAGGAGAAGATGATTTCAAGATTGAAATCGAAGGCAAGGAGGCGCCTGTGTCAGTATCTTTGCGGCCAATGGGTCCTGATGAGCTCGAGGAGCTCCAACAGCAAATTACCAAACTCTTGGCCAAGGGATGGATCCGCCATTCTTCAAGTCCGTGGGGCGCCGCTGTGCTATTTGCAAAAAAGAAGGATGGTACTCTTCGTTGCTGCATTGATTACCGTGGGTTGAATCGGCAGACAAAGAAGGACCGTACCCTTTGCCACATTTAGCCGAGTTGCGTCACCGTACGGTTGGCAAGAAGTGGTTTTCGCTGTTGGACATCAAGGACGCTTACCATTGTGTGCGCATCAGGGAAGGTGACATCCCAAAGACTGCATTCAAAACCCGCTTTGGACATTTCGAGTACGCCGTGATGCCGTTTGGGCTAACGAACGCACCTGCGACTTTCCAACGGATTATGAACAAAGTCTTTGGAAGCATGTACGATGATTTCATTATCACGTACTTGGACGACATTCTCGTCTTCTCCGACACGCTGGAAGAGCATCAGCGCCATGTCGAGAGTGTGCTGAAGGCATTGGAGGCCAGCGCACTGAATGTCAAACCGTCCAAATGCACTTGGGCTGTGCAGGAAGTTGAATTCTGTGGCCATATGATGGGTCAGTCTGGCGTCCGCATCTCTGAGAGCAAGATTGCAGCCGTCCAGAGCTTTGCTGTTCCCCGGAACTACAAAGATATTCAATCCTTCCTGGGTTTGACCAACTACCTTTCATCGTATGTCGATAGGTATGCTGAGATCGCGCATCCGTTGTCTGAACTGCAGTCTGGCAACAAGCCCTGGCAGTGGACCGATGCGGAGATCAAAGCGTTTGAGACGCTGAAGGAGAAGATTTCTACGGCTCCTGTGTTGACGCCGTACGATCCAGACAAGGAAGTCTACATGTTCACCGACGCGTCTGGCTTTGCCATAGGAGGATGGCTTGCTCAACCAGCCAATGCAGATGACACTATGCCTTCGCCTTTGCCAACTACGGTTGCAGGGTTTAAGGATCTGCCCCGGCTGCGTCCCATCTTGTACTTCTCGAGGAAGATGCAAGATGCAGAGCCATGAGCAGGAGTTGCTTGCGCTTGTCAAGATGCTGAAGGCGAACCGACAGTTCCTCATGGGACGCCATTTTCGCGCTTTCGTCGACCACAAATCTCTGATCTACTTGCAGGAACAGCAGCATTTGAGTCGTCGTCAGGCGAATTGGGTCGAATTTCTCCAACAGTTTGACTTTGACATCGAGTACCTTCCTGGTGAATGGAACACCGTTGCCGATGTCCTTAGCCGTAACCCGTATTACGCGCCGCGTTGTGCGGATTGTGCGCAACGAGTTATGGTTAACGCTGTGACGGTTCAGGCAGCACACCTTTCCGAACATCGTGCGACGATCAAGGTTACGGTTAATGCCGCCCGCGCGAAGAAGCGCGCAAGGAAGCATATGGCACAGGCAGTCGGCCAGCTGGAAGATGTTCCTTCCGACCCCCTGCAGTGGGCCAAATTGCTTCGATCGGACGACTTTGCTATCCAAATGCGGCAGAGTTTGGAGGCAAAGTCGAAAGCGCCGGAGACTATGTCAGTCCATGAGCGACGCTTTTCCGAAGAGGACCTCGGTATGCAGACCGACGACGGCAAGCCGGCTTCGTTGCTCCGCTACGAGGGTCGCCGCTATGTCCCCGACGCGTTACGCACTGCGCTGTTAACGCGTTATCACGATTCCCTGCTGATGGGCGGACACACCGGAAAGCATTCGACTTATGCTCGCTTGCTCCAGGAGTATTACTGGCCCGGTATGGAACGCGACGTTTCGGACTATGTTACCACATGCCCGCAATGTCAACGTTTCCGAACCACATCACGCGGTGTGGGGTTGCTCCGCTCATTACCTGTGCCTGACAAGCGTTGGCATACGATCGGTATGGACTTTGTGTCTTTGCCTCGTACGGAATCGTGGGGGGGGAAGAATAGCCATAATGGCGATTATTACGATGCCGCACTCGTCATAGTGGATTACCGCTCCACTCGTGTGTATCTGATTCCATGTAACATGGAGATGGGGAGCCAAGAGATTGCATATCTCTTCACTTCGCACTTCTTCAAGAATGAAGGTGCACCGGAAGTGATTGTCAGCGACAGAGACAGCCGCTTTTTATCCAAGTTTTGGGAGGCCTTTACGGTCGGCTTGGGCAATAAGCGGGAAGTCGCGACGGCTCGTCATCAACAGACTGATGGCAAGTGCGAGCGCAAGATCAAGTCTGTGAAAAGCATTTTGAGGGCTTTCATAGACCTTGACGGTAAGAATTGGGTGGACATCTTGCCGATGCTTGAGTTCCATCACAATTTGACTCCGTCAAGCACGGGCTTTGCTCCGTTCATGATAGACAAGGGGCGTCTACCGCTGGTATTCGGGGAATTTACCACGCGGAAAGGTCTTCAACAGATCGCAACACCTACTGCGCAACAAGTTGCAAAGTTTGTTGATGCTCTGAGAGACACTGAACGGGTCGTGCAGCAGCGCCTACGTGATGCACAAGATGTGCAGGCGCAAAACCATGACCGCGGGCGTCGGACTCTGAAATTTGACAAGGGCGATCTCGTCTTGCTCAAACGTAAGGGGATCCACATCCCGGCCTTGGGAAAGCTGCCCGAGAAGCTTCGTCAGGATTGGATTGGTCCATTCAGTGTGGAGGACTTTGGACCTCATCCTGAAACATACTGGTTGAAGTTGCCACATACTATGCGTATGGTTCATCTGACGTTTCATGTCAATATCTTGAAGACATGGGAGCCCCCGAACTCCGTAGCCTACAGGGCTTCAGTGGAAGCGCCTGATCCTGTCCTTGTGAATGGAGAGGAACTTTGGCTAGTTGACCGCATCCTTGACGAGAAAGTCCGTCACAGGAAGCGGATGTACTTGGTACAATGGGAAGGGTTCGGACCTGAGGACGCGACTTGGGAGCCGCGAAAACACCTCGAGGGCACAGAAGCACTGGGCGCATGGGAAGTAGCAAATCCCCCAGTGGCAGACCGTAACCCTCCGCTTTCGGCAAAGCGCAAAAAGGGCGGAACCACTTCCAAGGCAAGCACGGGCGATGTGCCCGCTGCCACTGCCAAACCAGCACGCAAGAGAGGACGTCGATGAGTGATCGTCCGTGCTGAAGGGAAACTGATATGTCTGGTCGTGAGTGGATACGACAGAGCGTGGATGGCAAGCAATGTGGCTCCATCTTGAACCGCGGGAAGGTTCAATACGTAAGACGCTGGTCCTTGGATGACCCAACCAGCGCCCATCCGGGCTCACTACTATGAGATGAATGGCCATCACCGCCTTCAGCATGCCTAGCAGTTGAAGTGCACCCACATCCAAGGTTGCACCTTGTCGACAATGCGGTCTCGCTTGTCGTTGCTCCGGTAGGTCTGATCAACCTGAGCTGAGCAGATGCGTCGTCTATGCATGGACTTCGAGGGACCCAGCCAAGAGGGCTTGTTTACATTACGCGTAACTTACAACAGTAAGGACCGCAAGCAGACATATACCATTCCCATCCCTACATGTGTGATATGTAGAAGCTTGCCAGAGTGACGGCAAGGAGAGTTTGACTCTACGCTGAAGAGGGGTTCAGCGTCCGCTTTCATTGAACATGTGCTTGAGTACAGATTGACAATGGTCAGTGTAACTCAGAGGAGCGAACGTCTGGAGTCGTTCGGTTTGCTCTTCTGCACCGGAGGGTCTAGCATACGTCTGGCGTTGTCAGGTATGTGGGATGCCGGTGAGGTTGTACTGATTACTGTCATCTATGCTCATTCGCCTGTTCGAGGAGAACCCTGTACTTGAGACTCGCTCATAGCTCCTTCATTCGCTCATAATCGAGTCTGAGGGGGGTGTGACGGGTTCTGGTTCTTTTATACTAGCGGCAGGCGGCCGAATGACATGTGTCATTGGTCCCTGAGAGCGGTAGCCATCATTACTGCGCGAGCTGGCATGCGCCACACTCGTGACAGGTTTTCTTCCATCATAAAGTACTCTGATAGCATTAGACATAACTTTAAGTGTTTTTCGACCATTACACTACCCGAACTCTCGCAACCTGGGAAGTTGCATATAGCGTCCATTTTACTTTTCTTTGAGCCCCTTTCTTTCATCAGACCGATCCCCCTGACCCCATTGCATTCTTGAAAGCACTTAGTGGATATGGAGTAACGAATATTTTTGAAACAGACAGTGTAGCTGGGTGTTCTACTCATTTACCATTAGGATTCCACCACCCTGATAACGACTCTTTGTTTCATGTGTGGGCGCTCCCCAATCAGTCATTGGACTACTATATCACCTTGCGTGATCCTAATCTAGCATTCAAAAACAACACTGTTGATGAAGTGAAATTTAGTGAAAATTCTATCATGGTCCCTACGTTCCAACCACCCCCGGAGTTCCAACTTGCTGTTCAAAGATCCATCGCTGCAGGTAAAGAATTATTCTATGACTACACACGGTACTCTACTCAAGAGTTGGCTTGCAATGGATCTACTCGTCAAACTTACCGTATTCACATGAATGGTGTTCGAAGTTTGAAGGCCTTTGATTTCAGTTTCGTAGATGAAGACCTTCTTGCCAATCCTGCACTTGACAAGAATGAAATCTCGTCAAGTAAAGGCCTTCGAGAGTGGTTCATACAGATCGGTAACCTCGTGACACCCTCGGGTATGACTGGATTCCTTAACGGACCTGCGAACCCTGAGACATTGCTCATTTCTCAAATCAAGGGTAACTACTTGTCCGCAGTGGGTGAACTGGATTTACCTTCTCTATCAGATTATCAAAACAAGTTCTTTAGCGCTGGCTTCTCATATCCAAGTATTGATGTATCTTCAAGTGCGGCCCTTTCGTTTGTTGGCACTGATAGTATTATGGAAATGACGACTATCCACGAAGCTGGACAGCAGCCTTCTACCAACTGTCGCATGGTATTCCAGTATTCTGAGAACGTCACACTCTCAATCAGTACACTAGTCGATGTGATCTAGACAAGAAATGGACATAAAGATACAGTAAGAATATAATCATAAAAATCCGGCCGTAGTGTAAAGGTTATCATAAGGTTTCATCGCATTCCCGATGCAGTGTTCGACTCCCTGCCGGCCGAAAATATAACAGAATTTGTAACATAAAAGCTTCAAATAATCATGGGAGAATCATGCCCAAATCATCTCCGAATCAATAAAGAATAGAGTGGTGTGCCGGGGGTAATGTGAGGTATCCGTATCGAGATGATAGGGATAGATCCTGAAAAGTGAATATTTCATTCCCGTTGCGTTTTGATGCGCGGAGGGCCAAGTAATCACATCTCCCACACACTTCATCATATTCAGCAATTTGAAAAAGTCGTGATTATTCCACAAACGTAAAATACACTTAAACGTTTATTATGTTTGTGGTATTTTTCCTACTTTTTGCTAAAAGTTAAGCGACAAGTAGCGACATGTAGCATGGGTCCTTAGGAGCGAGTAAGCGGCAAGAGATTCAATTGGTTCTTTCCTATCGATACAAAGAAAAGGTATAGATACAATCACGAGTATATAAAGCGATGAACCTGCCTCACACAGCATCAGTTAGAATCAAGTTAGCGCCAAATAGCATCAAGATAGCATCAAAGAGCAATGAGTCGATTGGAGGAGGAGTATTGGAGTTTATCAACCTTGACATATCAGCAGAATACGAGGCGGCAAATAGAGTCGTCAAGAAGCACACCGCAGCTTTAGAATATATCAAGCAAGAGATGAAGAAGAAGAATATAACTTCATTATCAGTGAAGGACGGCAGAATATCAAAGAAGCTAGCCTTCAGCATAAGGAAACAAAGCCGCGTCGATGTGAAGGCATTACCGATGGATATTCGAGATTCATACCAGACACTAATGGAAATCTGGACAAGAAACGTGACAGTGGAAGATGCAGCGGCGGATGACGTCATCGAGCCAGAAGTAATACTGATAGTTTAGAGTTAGTGTCGAGACCGTTGCGTTTTGTCGCGGTGAGGGTCTTCTAATCACACTCCTACACATTTCCTCATATTCCTCATATTCAGCAATTTGAAAAACTCGTGATTTTGCCACAAAAGTAAAATACACTTAAACGTTTATTACGTTTGTGGTATTTTTCCGACTTTTTGCTAAAAGTTTAGCGACAAGTAGCGACATGTAGATGGGGACCTTCGGGGCAAATATGCCACAAGATTCAAGATGTGGGCGGTTGCCCTCGGATTTGACTCGATTTTGGATCTGGTCAACATTCTATTGATAGATTAGAGTTAGAGTCGAATGAGTATGTGGCCGCTCGGATATTTGGTCAAGATTCTATCGATAGAATACGGACGTGACTAGGAATCGTACAGTCGGGCTAGGAATCGTACAGTCGCACAGCCACCTGAAATATGGACCGCGCGCTATCTTGAATCTCCGCTCAGATTGACCACTGGCCCCTGTGGCCGTCGTTGACTGACGCGGATGAAGACAATGTGAATTACTAAAACATGAGAGCTGGCACTAAAATTAGGAGAAACCCTATACGCATATGCTATCTAGAAGGAAACTGAAATATCTGAGCTAGCTAAGTGACATGTCAATAAGGATACTAATATCTTCTTCAATCTTCTCTTCAATCGGTTCATTCACTCCGCAGGCAGCATTAATACGCGCGGCCTCTCTCCTGCAAGCTTCAGGGCACCGGTTTGCCTTGTGGTCTTCAGACCGACATACGCTACACTTTGGCTTCTGCCTGTTAGCGGCGGAGGACGAGGCGGCACGCTCCTGCTGCTCCCTCGCAACATGCGCCGATAAAGTAGGATCCGCACGGGTGGATGTGTCGATCCGTTGACGTTTGGATGCTGCCCGATGCTCCGCCAATACATCGACGCGCCTGGTGCGTACCGGGTTCAGGACAGAACCGCTGATCACTCCCACCTGGCTAAGCTGTTGCACCGCACGCTGTCGCTGAGATGTTGTTTGTAGGGCATCGAAACGCTTTTGAACAGCTGCCAGCTCAGCGACAAGACGCGCACGGTAATCTGTTGTCGCGTCGGGGAGAAAGTAGGAATCAATACTGGCATTGCAAGGATCATATCTCCATGCGGGATGAATAGCCGACAGCGGAATCGTAAGGTTGTAATCATAGCGAATTTGATCGGGACAAGGTAAGCCCATTGTGACAGCGTATTGGTGATTGCATTGCTGCAGAGGACCCTGCTTGCGAGCCTCCTCGATATTGGCGTGGAGGTGATCGTTGAAGGTCACATTGGAAACATGCTCCCGAATTTGGTGTGTCTCGTCTAAGATTTCGTGCATCTTTGAGGACAATCTGTCTTTTTCTCTTAAGTATTGGTTCTCTACGTCAATGAGTTGCTTGTTGATGAACGTATCCATGGCGGAAAATACGGTCAAAAAGTCTCCCACCCCATTGTGAAGCCAATCTTTGAGGCAGCGATGCGAGCCTTCGACTCGCGATGTGGCTCTAATGCCTAGCGTTAATACCTGGCTTGTCCAAAATTTTACAAACCGTTTATGATGCACAAGCCATGTATCCTCTAGGTACATTCGCATCGCTGGGTAGTAGTCATCGAGTACATTGCGGATGGCTCCAACAGCTGCAGCATAATCTTCCAAGGATGCAGCGTAGGCGACAGCGTTCCATAGAGTAAGAATGTTTTGCTTGTCTTCGTCCGATATGTGAGGATATTTACGCTGCAGTTGAGCTCCCACGTTTTCCACGATATGAAAAATACATAGTAGAACATTAAGACCTTAGAGCAAAGTAATTAAAAGACCGCAAATCATTTTCATTAACTGCTGGGAATATACCTGGGAAGACCGCCTCCAAGGAATTCATCAAAGCACGGCTGCAGTCCACGAACACTGTCTTAATCCCGCGGCTGCCTACCAGAAGGCCAGCTAGGTTCTGTAAGGCCCAAGTGTAGTCTTCCTCAGTCTCACCCCGTAAGAACGCGTAACCTACGGTAAAGGACATTCCAGTGCTGTCTATGCCGAGGATATTGAAAAGCGGCATTTGCCACTTATTCGTTTTATAAGTACAATCCAATATTAGTACGTCCGGAAATTGCCTTAATTTCTCAACGCTCTTCTCATGAGCGAAAAACAAGTGGGTAAGAGCACCATCATCACTGGTTTGGTAGCTAACCATATAGCTAGATTCGGGTTGGTGAAGTCCGTCCAAGAGGCACTCTATAGCAGATCTGCCCTTCGCAGCTTCCATTTGCTCAAGCGTCCGGAAGTTGCGAATATCCTTATCGATTACCGGATGACCCGGAAAGGTTTTACGAAATGACAAAACCAGCTCTTTCACCGTTGTTCTTGCGTGCTGCCTTAGGTACTCCTTATGTACATTGCTGAACTGTCGATAAGCAGCATAGGCTACAGGTGCGGAATTGTTGTGGTTGTGTTCAATGGAGGATTTGTGCAAGTACCATAGATTTTTGGGGCCCTTTAACCCTCTTTTGTCTTGGGCAACGTATTGTTGAAATTGGCATCCGCATCGTAAGCTTGAACGATTGCGCGTCTTTGAATCAGACTCCATGGTTGCCTCCTTTTTCTCGCGGAGCGTTCCCCAACGACCGCATTGAAGATAGAACCTTTCATTGTTACTCCTTCTGGTCAGAGCAAAACCGTTTGCTTCCGCATTCGCCTTTGCATGAGTAAGGAGCTCCTCCAGGGTGTCAAAAGCTGTCGCTTTCAGTTCGTCTGCATCGGCACTCCGGGCGGTCCCAATAGTAGTACTACTATTTCCACCTTGAGTACTACTACTATTTCCATCTTGAGTAATGTGCCCGGTATGTTGCAGGCTTTGAATCGCTGATGAAGCTTCTCTTTCTTTAATAAGATCACTGTACGGTCCAGCAATCATGACGGTCTGCGGCAAAAAGAAATATAGAAAGGATAGGTTATATTCTGCTCGTCAAGAAAGCAGTATGCGGCTCTTCTTACTCAAAGGTGACGTTGGGTAGTGCGTACACAGCTCTCACGTTGGATATTGTACAGATCTTGGTACAGATCTCACAGCAGGGAATGACCTTTGTCAATCTGAGCGGAGATTCAAGATAGCGCGCGGTTCATATTTCAGGTGGCTGTGCGACTGTACAATTCCTAGCCCGACTGTACAATTCCTAGTCACGTCCATAGAATACATCTGTATTACATCATTGTAATATACAAATTAAAAATACTATTAGCTTGGGCGAGATCCTGTCGATAGATCTTGAATCTAGGCCTGTTTTCGGGCAAATTTGGTCAAACCGTATATGGGATAACTTCTAGTGTCACGGTGCATAACCAAATACTATGCGCCTCCAGCGCATAGTATTCGGTTATGCACCGTGACACGGCACGAGTATAAGGCCGTGATGCGGCACAGGGACGTCAAACAATGTGCATTCTCAGGTGTCGGGTTCAATTTATTCTACTTGTGGGAAATTGAGAAAGCCGATCCGCCCGATACTACTGACAGAGGTGAATGGTACCACATGTATTACTACCGGGCCCGCACCATAAAGTAGGACGAGCATGGCAAAGGCATTTATTGCGCGTATTTATACATAGCAAAAGCTCCTACGTATACCAACTAACATTCTTTTTCCAGAGAAACCGGTCAATCCTCAGAATTGGGCAGATGCCGTGAAGTATGACCCGATCCGACTGTCATCTTGGCTTTTCATGACCACTCATTGTCTCTATCTATAGAGCCGGGATCACAGCATGTGATATTCCCTCATCCAAAATTACACACTTGTTTCGGCACGCAAGCGCTAAAGAGGTGGAACGTCAAGGAGGAGATGCCGAGCAGTTGCGCAGGCTTGCTGGATGGGTGAGCGGCGCCAAAAATTCTTGCTATACCACCGACCTCCCCATGAACAGCATCCGAATCCTGGGTGGCTGGAAGAAAGGTTGCATGCGAAAATACTGAGATTGAAGTCTATTCATGAGACTCACGCAGCTTGTAGAGGGTGGAAGTTTCTGGCTGCCTCGTGCGGCCATCGATCCTCCAGCGGAGTTGATAGCCAAGATTTTCCCATTTGTCGAACCGCAGTTGGAAAAGATCCGTGCGAGAGTCCGTGCTGGCGGTGAACGAGAAATTGCATCTGTTCACTTTCTGGAAGCCCTGCAAGTATGTACCGTTATAATTCCTTCTTGTTTTCTCTTCCGTTGACGCGTCTTTTTTCCACCAGGTGATGAGACCTGTAATCTTACAGGATGCCGTTTTTCTACGCGAGATCTATGCTGGCAATGCTATGTGGCGACATTGTATATTTCAATCCGCCTCATTTAACGACTTTGCAACCCGACTGAAGCAGGCCGCAGCCACCGCAGAAGACCCCTGCATCACCACTTTACAGCAAGTAGTTCCAGAGCTGGTCAATGTTGTCGCCTCTGGCCACGCATCCATCAGAACCAACATTGCAGTTGCAAGCACCGAAACCAACAGTAAAGTCGATCAGCTCCAGGCGCAGCAGAACCAAATGCTGGATGGACAACGTCGAATGGAAGAGAGCCATAATGCCCTCATTCGCGATCTCATGCAGATGCAGATCAGTCAGGTCTGGTTATGCCTGTTGTTGTTTCACTTGAAATCACAAGTTTGACTAGTTTACCCTAGGCAAGAATGGAAACCACCACTGCCGAAAGTTCTCGCGTTACTTCATTTGTTGGATCCTTCATGGCAGCGGCACGCACACCAGAGGGACAACGTGTCATTTCTCATTTGACTGGTCCGGTAGCAGGTATACTATATCAGCATTTGCCCTCTCCATTCGACATGGCGCTGCAGAGTCACAGATTTGCCGAAACTAATTCAATGAAATAGGCGCATCCAACTCCCATGCCACAGCTGCCCACAATAGTGCACCCTCAATAACAGCATCAGCATCAGCATCAGCGGCGTCAGCAAATCGTCCCATCCCCCCGTATGTGATGGACCGCAGCCTCCAAACAGTGAAAGACGCGTGGCTTGAGTATGCAGAAGGGTTTGAGAGGTCGAATGGTGGTAGGTCCATCCGTTACATGGACACGACTTATGGATCCGTGTGGAGAAGCTCGCAGCGTCAGTGGTATTCGCGCAGGAATCAGTTGTGGAAGGCCATCAAGGCTAGGGCTACCAGTTGTGGAAGGCCATCAAGGCTAGGGCTACCATCAGCAACTTAACCGAGCTCGAGATTGCAGTAATGATGGACCATGAAAGAGCGTTCGATGGAACAGAACGGCAAAAGCCTGCTATTTCCCTGGCTCACTATCAAGACATTACTCTGAAAGGAGCAGCTTCTGCGGAATGATGGTGTGTTGCCCTTGACTATATTGCATTAGTGTGGGACCTATTCTGCAACTCTTTTAGTCGTAGCTTGTCTCATCAGCATCTTGCGTTGCCTTTGTCCATCTTTGAATTTCTCATGCAGTTTCCCATTTTTCAGTTGTTAGTTTTTGTTTGATTAGCTTTTCCTAGCTCAGCTTTTAGGCAGTTCATCTCTAGTCTTTTCTCTCTTTCTCATTCCCTTCCCCATCAGTTTACCTTTTCATCTATCAGTTTTGTTTCTCTTTTCTTTGTTGTTTCTTTTCCCCTTGTTTCTTTCGTTCTACTTTTTTTCAATTGTGTCAGAGTGTTGTTTCAATCATTCAGTTCCCGGAGTCGATGAGTGTATAATGCGTATGTGTGCGGAATGTCAAGATGTTCTTCTGGCCATGGTCTGAATTCTGATCTGGAAATGTTGAACGCGATTTCGGAGTTGAGGCCGATCCGCGAGTCTGGATATAGCAGCGCTCAACCCTGCAAAAACCTCAGTGACAAGACTCAACCCAGAAAAACCCGAGGTTTTTTCAGAGTTGAGCCCACTGCTCTAGTTGAAATCGAGGTTTTTTCGGTGCTGAGCGCGTGGCGCGGTGTCACTGGGAGTGACAGCGCAGTCTGTCACTTGCCAAAAATCTGTCACGCTAAACAGAAAGACCTCGGATGCGGGTGGTTTGCGCTAATTTTGCCACCAATCAGAGGATGTTGTATGAGTCAGGAATTTGGCAATTAATTGAAGGCTTTTTGGGGGCAAAGGCATGGAAGCAGCATGGCACAGTTATGTTGTAAGATTAGTTACTGTAGGTTTTTGGCCAGGCCCGGCCCCGGCCCCTCAGTGCAACCCGAGATTTTCCCGTCAAAAATGTACGTAAATAATGTCCGACGGTCCAAACAATTTCCACAACAACTGATAGGTGCTACTGTATACTGATGTAAATTCTAATGTAAAAGAGTGCTACGAAGTGAATGAAATGATCAAACATATGCTAAAATATAAGTGGGGGGATGTTCACCATGCCAAACTGTGTAATAGGTGCAAACTACGCCCTAAAAACCGACAGCGTGAGATTGTCATGGGGTATGGAAATGGACCCCAAACGTCAAACGCAGAACGCATCGATGTGAGGCTGAGATATCTCAATCTAGACATTGTATGTAAGAAAGTGAGTAATTGTTCATGGTGTAGCGGCGCAACCAGCGCCTGAGGGGCAGGCGAGTACCCTGTCTTTACGCACCTTCAACAACACGTGCTGGAACCTTGTCAATGTTCTTCCAAAAGTTGGTCCGCAATTGCTTGGCAATCCACTGAAACATGCTGGGGCACTTGCAATTGTCTGTTAGGCATCCGCAGCCTGCACGACCTCCTGTCAACGAATTCGTGTTCAAGAAATCCCGCGTCTTCTGGGCTTTGGCTGATGGCTTCGCTGGCCCATTGGTGATGTCGCCATGAGGGGATTTAGACGATGGCTTTGGCACAGATTGATAATCGACAATATTGACGTGCTTTCCAAGATTAACATATGTCTGACGCTTCAGAGGGATTGCAACCAAGCTTTCTCGAATGGTAACAATGATCTCGTCGGATTTTTGTTGTTTGCATTTCTTGCTGGACTGGACCCTGGTGTTGGTAACAATGAAGAGGAGGGAGGGGATTGAACTGGAGGACTTGATGGGGATGGAAGAGGAGAATTTGGGCTGGGTGGAGAGGGAGGCCTTACCACAAGGTTCTAGTGGGGCAAATTGGACCAACACAACAACTTTCCAGTTTTTCCTTTTAGGTCAAACAAGAAGGATAGAAGGGTAGAAAAAAGATTTTTCAGATGAACAACCATTCTGGAACAACATCGTCCATCGCCTTCTCCAAGGGAAGCGGTGCACCGGACTTCTCATCATCATCTTCTTCATCATTGTCATCATCCGTCGGGATCGGAAGTCGGCGAAGCTGGAATTCGCGTTCAGTCATCTGTGCCAGCTGCTTGAGGGCAGATTCCCCCCTCATAGCTGTGATAAGGAACGCTTTCCGGGTCACTTGATTGTTGGTATCATAAAAGCGGATAGCAGCGCGAAGGATGGAATGAAAGACCTCTTGGTCTTCGCTGGAAAACGTGGAGAATAGGACAGAGACGAGGACATCCTGTGGGAGGTGAGCCGGCAATTTCTCCAAAAGGGCGAGCTGCAATAGGATAATGTTCACATAATTCTTCTTCTCCAGACAGGTGAACAATGGGAAGAGGCGCTGCACACATCTTGATCTGACCAAGATCACCGCTGGCTAACAAGTATGGGCAGTCCACGGAAAGAGGAATAGCCTCCTCAAAAACCCACATGACGGCATCGATCATAGCCTTGCGGACGGATGTAGCGTCAGGATGATTGGGTAGGTTTTTAGAATTTCCTCTTGACATTCTTGCCATGCGGTCATGGCAAGGGCCAGCATAGCTGTTCTGCATTTGATGTAGGTCACATCTTGATTGGCGTGGTGTTCTCAATTTCCGGGTACCCAGCAATCCAGAGGGGATGAATCAGCGTCCAAGCATGTATGAGGACGGCCTCCTGAGAGTTGAGTGATACATGCATCAAGTCGGGAACTGCCAGTACATGTGGTTGTAAAGCCTGGTACTTGGGGGACCTGAGCAGCTTGTTGACGTACATCCATACGTAAAAATCCCCGGCCAGCACAAAGGACTGTTTGTGTGCAATATCCTCGCCAGGATAGCCTACTTCGGACAGAAAAGCCTCTATGTTGTCCATGACGGGCAAGGTCATCAGCTGACTTCATGGGATTATTATCGCTCCCGATAATATGGAAGTCTTCTTAAGATGCCGCCTTTGTTGCCATGCTATAAGCATACATTTTCTTGGAGAGAACTTCGCCATTGCGCAACTTGGCATAGCTTTCGCTTCCGGGGCCTTCGATGACCTGGGGGATCCACGACACGTCCTGCAGGAGAGAGGCATTCAACTTTCTAATACCAGGGGGAAGGGGTTTGAGGTCTCGATGAAGCTTCACTGTATAGTTGGCAGTTGTTCTTGAGCTCGTAAACTTTCCTGGCGCATTAGCCGTGCTCGGTATGGCGCGAATCTGACACCAGTGAAAATCGTCAATCGTGACTACAAGAAGGGGGTTTGTTTGGAGAATGTCCTTCACCACGGCTTCTTGCGACTCCAGGATTAGATCGTTTGAACGGGCAACCGACTTTGATGGATTGTAGCAGATCCCTACTCTCGAAAAGTATCACTGCAGGGTATATGACTGACCGATGATCTGCCTCCAACGACTTGCTTGATATAGTCGCACCTCCTATCCATGGTATGGGCTTCATAGCAGATGGAAAAAATAATGAGAAAAAGTCTCATATGCCCCTGTTTTCACCCGAAATTTCTGTTATGCCCCTCTTTTTTAAAGAATCCCAAAATGCCCTTGTATTTGGAGTGATAATGAGAGATATGGGATATAAAATCAACAAATAGCTTTTCCTATTGAATAATTTTTCCATATCAAAGACAGACATGAAACTACTTCCTACTTCCTAAATACAGCTATAGCAAACAACCATTACCTGTGACCCTCACGACAGGTACGGTGGTTGTGGCCCGGCTCCCCGCAGGTGCGGCACCCTTGGTTGTTCTGAGTAGCTGCTTGGGACGAACCTTGCATGCCACTCTCCACGCGACGGGTCTTGGGGCGTCCACGAGGCCGCTAGATTTTCCAAAGTAACCGGGATATACGGGTGTCCATACGCCGCTTTGTACATATCGGTAGAATAAATGGTCGCGACGAGTGAGATGGGAGGCTTCCTGACCGCATTACCGAACGCACAAGCGTGCTCGCATGGTACCCACAACAATTGAAAATCTCTGCAGGAGCAACGCCCCTCACCATTCTCCTCTGTCGGAAGGTAAACCGTGAACTGCTTGGCCGTCCTACTGCAAACCACGACTCCATCTGTATTGGTTGCTGGTCGTGGGACAAAAGACCGAGCGGCTAACACGTTTCTTCGCAACGTTTCCTCAATCGAAGGTGTCAGCTGGCCCTGCCACCCCAAGGATGCCTGGGCGCGATCATAAAATTTGCCCATTTGGTGCAGGTAAATGGCGTGAACCATTTCTAATGCAGGAAGCGTCCGGATTTCACGCAAAAGGGCATTGGCAATCTCGGCCAAATTTGAGGTGACGTGCCCGAATCGCCTGCCAGTGACTGCATAGGCAGCCCAAGGCTCGTGGGGGATGTCGTTAATATAATCAGCGGCCAAAGTATTTGCTGTGCGAATTTCTGCCAAAATTTCCAGAAACTTTGCTTCCGTGCCTAAAGCGATGCATTTTACACGGGACGTTGCTTCATATAAACACAATTTCAAGGTCAAGGTGAACCTACCAGCATATACACATCGCCAAAGTAAGCGTTTGAGCTTCAGGCCCTAGTTCTTCTGGACGTTCGCCGCGATGTGGTAGCAGCACCAAGCGGGGTATGCTTCGGGTACTTGAATGTCAAGGGCGTCGTTGATGTTAGTTGTCTGACCACAATTCAAAGTTGGCAATGCAGCGGACAAATGCTCAAGGAACCACTTCCACGTCTCCTCACATTCATTTGGAACCAGCGCCCAAGCCAAGACAACCAACTTATTCTCGCTATCCATGGTGCAGGCAAGCAGTAAGGTCTGAATGAAACGGTTCTTTGTGAACGTTCCGTCCATCGCAAGAAATTGTCGATTATTCAACCAGAAATGCTTCGCACTCCCGGTACAGATAATAACGCTATGAAAGTGCTGTCTGTAAACTTGGGGAGAATCATGCAATGGGGTCAGGGGGATCGGTCTGATGAAAGAAAGGGGCTCAAAGAAAACTAAAATGGACGCTATATGCAACTTCCCAGGTTGCGAGAGTTCGGGTAGTGTAATGGTCGAAAAACACTTAAAGTTATGTCTAATGCTATCAGAGTACTTTATGATGGAAGAAAACCTGTCACGAGTGTGGCGCATGCCAGCTCGCGCAGTAATGATTGCTACCGCTCTCAGGGACCAATGACACATGTCATTCGGCCGCCTGCCGCTAGTATAAAAGAACCAGAACCCGTCACACCCCCCTCAGACTCGATTATGAGCGAATGAAGGAGCTATGAGCGAGTCTCAAGTACAGGGTTCTCCTCGAACAGGCGAATGAGCATAGATGACAGTAATCAGTACAACCTCACCGGCATCCCACATACCTGACAACGCCAGATGTATGCTAGACCCTCCGGTGCAGAAGAGCAAACCGAACAACGCCAGATGTTCGCTCCTCTGAGTTACACTGACCATTGTCAGTCTGTACTCAAGCACATGTTCAATGAAAGCGGACGCTGAACCCCTCTTCAGCGTAGAGTCAAACTCTCCTTGCCGTCACTCTGGCAAGCTTCTACATATCACACATGTAGGGATGGGAATGGTATATGTCTGCTTGCGGTCCTTACTGTTGTAAGTTACGCGTAATGTAAACAAGCCCTCTTGGCTGGGTCCCTCGAAGTCCATGCATAGACGACGCATCTGCTCAGCTCAGGTTGATCAGACCTACCGGAGCAACGACAAGCGAGGCCGCATTGTCGACAAGGTGCAACCTTGGATGTGGGTGCACTTCAACTGCTAGGCATGCTGAAGGCGGTGATGGCCATTCATCTCATAGTAGTGAGCCCGGATGGGCGCTGGTTGGGTCATCCAAGGACCAGCGTCTTACGTATTGAACCTTCCCACGGTTCAAGATGGAGCCACATTGCTCGCCATCCACGCTCTGTCGTATCCACTCACGACCAGACATATCAGTTTCCCTTCAGCACGGACGATCACTCATCGACGTCCTCTCTTGCGTGCTGGTTTGGCAGTGGCAGCGGGCACATCGCCCGTGCTTGCCTTGGAAGTGGTTCAGCCCTTTTTGCGCTTTGCCGAAAGCGGAGGGTTACGGTCTGCCACTGGGGGATTTGCTACTTCCCATGCGCCCAGTGCTTCTGTGCCCTCGAGGTGTTTTCGCGGCTCCCAAGTCGCGTCCTCAGGTCCGAACCCTTCCCATTGTACCAAGTACATCCGCTTCCTGTGACGGACTTTCTCGTCAAGGATGCGGTCAACTAGCCAAAGTTCCTCTCCATTCACAAGGACAGGATCAGGCGCTTCCACTGAAGCCCTGTAGGCTACGGAGTTCGGGGGCTCCCATGTCTTCAAGATATTGACATGAAACGTCGGATGAACCATACGCATAGTATGTGGCAACTTCAACCAGTATGTTTCAGGATGAGGTCCAAAGTCCTCCACACTGAATGGACCAATCCAATCCTGACGAAGCTTCTCGGGCAGCTTTCCCAAGGCCGGGATGTGGATCCCCTTACGTTTGAGCAAGACGAGATCGCCCTTGTCAAATTTCAGAGTCCGACGCCCGCGGTCATGGTTTCGCGCCTGCACATCTTGTGCATCACGTAGGCGCTGCTGCACGACCCGTTCAGTGTCTCTCAGAGCATCAACGAACTTTGCAACTTGTTGCGCAGTAGGTGTTGCGATCTGTTGAAGACCTTTCCGCGTGGTAAATTCCCCGAATACCAGCGGTAGACGCCCCTTGTCTATCATGAACGGAGCGAAGCCCGTGCTTGACGGAGTCAAATTGTGATGGAACTCAAGCATCGGCAAGATGTCCACCCAATTCTTACCGTCAAGGTCTATGAAAGCCCTCAAAATGCTTTTCACAGACTTGATCTTGCGCTCGCACTTGCCATCAGTCTGTTGATGACGAGCCGTCGCGACTTCCCGCTTATTGCCCAAGCCGACCGTAAAGGCCTCCCAAAACTCGGATAAAAAGCGGCTGTCTCTGTCGCTGACAATCACTTCCGGTGCACCTTCATTCTTGAAGAAGTGCGAAGTGAAGAGATATGCAATCTCTTGGCTCCCCATCTCCATGTTACATGGAATCAGATACACACGAGTGGAGAGGTAATCCACTATGACGAGTGCGGCATCGTAATAATCGCCATTATGGCTATTCTTCCCCCCCACGATTCCGTACGAGGCAAAGACACAAAGTCCATACCGATCGTATGCCAACGCTTGTCAGGCACAGGTAATGAGCGGAGCAACCCCACACCGGGTGATGTGGTTCGGAAACGTTGACATTGCGGGCATGTGGTAACATAGTCCGAAACGTCGCGTTCCATACCGGGCCAGTAATACTCCTGGAGCAAGCGAGCATAAGTCGAATGCTTTCCGGTGTGTCCGCCCATCAGCAGGGAATCGTGATAACGCGTTAACAGCGCAGTGCGTAACGCGTCGGGGACATAGCGGCGACCCTCGTAGCGGAGCAACGAAGCCGGCTTGCCGTCGTCGGTCTGCATACCGAGGTCCTCTTCGGAAAAGCGTCGCTCATGGACTGACATAGTCTCCGGCGCTTTCGACTTTGCCTCCAAACTCTGCCGCATTTGGATAGCAAAGTCGTCCGATCGAAGCAATTTGGCCCACTGCAGGGGGTCGGAAGGAACATCTTCCAGCTGGCCGACTGCCTGTGCCATATGCTTCCTTGCGCGCTTCTTCGCGCGGGCGGCATTAACCGTAACCTTGATCGTCGCACGATGTTCGGAAAGGTGTGCTGCCTGAACCGTCACAGCGTTAACCATAACTCGTTGCGCACAATCCGCACAACGCGGCGCGTAATACGGGTTACGGCTAAGGACATCGGCAACGGTGTTCCATTCACCAGGAAGGTACTCGATGTCAAAGTCAAACTGTTGGAGAAATTCGACCCAATTCGCCTGACGACGACTCAAATGCTGCTGTTCCTGCAAGTAGATCAGAGATTTGTGGTCGACGAAAGCGCGAAAATGGCGTCCCATGAGGAACTGTCGGTTCGCCTTCAGCATCTTGACAAGCGCAAGCAACTCCTGCTCATGGCTCTGCATCTTGCATCTTCCTCGAGAAGTACAAGATGGGACGCAGCCGGGGCAGATCCTTAAACCCTGCAACCGTAGTTGGCAAAGGCGAAGGCATAGTGTCATCTGCATTGGCTGGTTGAGCAAGCCATCCTCCTATGGCAAAGCCAGACGCGTCGGTGAACATGTAGACTTCCTTGTCTGGATCGTACGGCGTCAACACAGGAGCCGTAGAAATCTTCTCCTTCAGCGTCTCAAACGCTTTGATCTCCGCATCGGTCCACTGCCAGGGCTTGTTGCCAGACTGCAGTTCAGACAACGGATGCGCGATCTCAGCATACCTATCGACATACGATGAAAGGTAGTTGGTCAAACCCAGGAAGGATTGAATATCTTTGTAGTTCCGGGGAACAGCAAAGCTCTGGACGGCTGCAATCTTGCTCTCAGAGATGCGGACGCCAGTACTGACCCATCATATGGCCACAGAATTCAACTTCCTGCACAGCCCAAGTGCATTTGGACGGTTTGACATACAGTGCGCTGGCATCCAATGCCTTCAGCACACTCTCGACATGGCGCTGATGCTCTTCCAGCGTGTCGGAGAAGACGAGAATGTCGTCCAAGTACGTGATAATGAAATCATCGTACATGCTTCCAAAGACTTTGTTCATAATCCGTTGGAAAGTCGCAGGTGCGTTCGTTAGCCCAAACGGCATCACGGCGTACTCGAAATGTCCAAAGCGGGTTTTGAATGCAGTCTTTGGGATGTCACCTTCCCTGATGCGCACACAATGGTAAGCGTCCTTGATGTCCAACAGCGAAAACCACTTCTTGCCAACCGTACGGTGACGCAACTCGGCTAAATGTGGCAAAGGGTACGGTCCTTCTTTGTCTGCCGATTCAACCCACGGTAATCAATGCAGCAACGAAGAGTACCATCCTTCTTTTTCGCAAATAGCACAGCGGCGCCCCACGGACTTGAAGAATGGCGGATCCATCCCTTGGCCAAGAGTTTGGTAATTTGCTGTTGGAGCTCCTCGAGCTCATCAGGACCCATTGGCCGCAAAGATACTGACACAGGCGCCTCCTTGCCTTCGATTTCAATCTTGAAATCATCTTCTCCTCGAGAAGGTGGTAGAGTCTGCAACTCCGCAAATACAGTCTTTGCATATGGGCGTAAGATCGCCAGCAACGGATGATCTGCAGGGATCGAAGCCAGCGGGTCGGGGACACTGTCAGGGACCTTCAACTCCTGAGTTCCAGTTTCCCGGGCTTGCGATCGGGCTGCACTCACCCGCGCGGAGGCAGGAGCGACACGCACACGGCCACCCCCCTCAATCCAGCGCTCAACGTCAACTTGTACAGCAAACACCGAGACAAACTCCTTTTTCCGCACACCGCGTAAAAACCTGTCTGCCCGAAGGAGCTCTGGAATCTGCTTCACTCCAGGAAGCTCCGACGGCGATTTCAGGCGTGAGGAGCTCGGTTTGCAAGCGAAGTAACGCAGAGAACTGGCGTTGCAGCTCAACTTTCCCGACCACTTGCGTGACACAGGTCGCGCTTCACAATAATGGCGAGTCAACTCCTTAGTGAAGGACAGACGGGGGTAATCATCGACCTTGTCGATTTGGAGGGATTCAAGGTCCAGGATGAAGGGGAGTCCCAAGATGACATCAACTCGGAGCGGTGCCACAATGAACGGAGCTTCCTGGAAGCCGATCTTTTCGCCCGCGTTCGTGTAGATCTCCAGGTCACCCTTCATCATACGCGTGGACATGAATGTTTCCCCGTCGTCACCCCACTCAACCTCAATGGTTGTGGGAGGAGAATGGGTTGGAAAACCATGTTTCCGAACCCATTTGTCACTGACCATCATCGTGTCACAGCCCGTATCAATGAGCATTCGGGCCATCTTGCCGTTCAGCTTCCCATAGATCACAAAGGCATATGGTGAGATGGCAGGATCAATCATCCCTGGTGGTGAACGCCTCGGAGTTTCATTTGTGGCGGAAGAACCCTTCGCGACCTCAGCAGGAGCAACCCGAACCACGCCAGACGGTCGCTCACTGCCTACGGTATGCGTAGCTTCTCCTTTCTCGGATGAACCTTCGGACGGTACCAACGGATGCAAAGACACAGAGTTTACAGATGATAATGTATTTGTCAAAGTACAAGAAACACTAACATCTAAGGATGGACGGCCTGTGCCGTCTTCGCCCATCTCCTCTAGTTTCCCGAAGGACCAGTGGCTTTGTTGGGGCACATGCGGGCAACGTGCGCAGTGCTCCCACAGACAAAACAAAAGAAGGCCGGGGCCCCCCCTTGCGGTCTGTTCCCAGACAAACCGCCCTCTTTGCGGTTGCCGGATCCAGAACTCCCTCCGTTCTGACCACTGCCCTTACCACGTTTGTGATAAGGTGCCGCCTTGCGAGAATCGCGAGACTGAACCGCGGATACACTCGCCTTCCCTCTCTTGGAAGACGATCCGGAAGGTCCAGGGTTGGCGGGATCGGTGGGCGCGGAACCCTCAGTGGGTGCGCCGGCGGCATAGACATACTGTACTTGCCGTTGTTGTCGAGGGAGAAAATCTCCAACAACTCCGATCCAATGGGCTGCAGGTCCGCCACTGTGGCTGGAGCGATACCTGCATTGGCCGACCTCACTGAATGGGCATGACGCAAAATGTCTTTGCCCATAGAAGCCCAGACATGCCCTCCTCGGTTCAACCCATCCCTGAAAAGGGCGCGAACCTCGGAATCGGGCAGTGGCTCTCCTCCTACAGCCAGTTGGGAGGTCAGACGGTTAAAAACCGCTAGGTACTCCGAGTAGTTGCTGCATTGCAACCCTCTCAATTGGGCAATAACCCGAGGTCTTGGGTTACGTTCCATGAAGCGACTCCCCAACATCGCTTCAAAGTCCGTTCTGCAACGGGGGCAAGATGGACCAAGTGAGTCCAACCACGATCTCGCGGCTCCCGTCAGATGACGCTCCATGTACTGCAGTCGTGATGACGTACCAAGAAGTCACGGATCCTTTTGGCCGTGCAATCCTCCCGAATTCCCGCAAAACGAGCCTCGCTCGCCGACTTCTGCAAGGACTTCAGCTCGCTCACTTCAAAGAAGGAGCTGCCTACTTGGGGAGTGGATCCAGGGTTCACCGGCATTCCGGGTACCTGCGCTTCCTGCTCCCGGAGCTGTCCCTTCAACCGGACTACTTCGTCATGGAGAGCACAGAGCTCTGCCTCGGTCTCGGGGATTGGGCCCTTACCCTTGTCCCTGGCATCAGTCGCGGTCAACTTCAACTCCGCAAGGCTTCCGCCAAGCGCTGCGCCAGTCGACCCACGACGTTGCTCAGTGAGGGGTTGCCCAGCAGGGGGAGAGGGGTCAGCTCCACCCTCGACGTCCATAAGGTCATCGACGGTCTCGCCTTCCTGACGGCCTCCTCCTTCTTGTCACGCTTCGACGCTTCACCGTCGGTGGCACCCTTCTGCCCCTTGCGAGTCTTCAAAGGCTTGGAAGTCATGATACTGGAAAGAAAGAACGGATACGTGAGAGAAGGGTAAACTTCAAAAACTTCAAAAACAAAATTGGAAAGCCGACCTTGTTTTCAATCAAACCACAAAGGTGGTGCTACCATGCAATGGGGTCAGGGGGATCGGTCTGATCAACGAAAGGGGCTCAAAGAAAAGTAAAATGGACGCTATATGCAACTTCCCAGGTTGCGAGAGTTCGGGTAGTATAATGGTCGAAAAACACTTAAAGTTATGTCTAATGCTATCAGAGTACTTTATGATGGAAGAAAACCTGTCACGAGTGTGGCGCATGCCCGCTCGCGCAGTAATGATTGCTTACCGCTCTCAGGGACCAATGACACATGTCATTCGGCCGCCTGCCGCTAGTATAAAAGAACCAGAACCCGTCACAAATCAGGCAGAATTGTGGGAAGACGAGCGTTGCTCGCTTTGACAATGGCCGTCGTTTGCGGGTCCGCCACCTGCAAAGCTGCACAATAGGATCGAAACATCCTGAATTGCTCTCTCTGATCATCTGCGGACTCGGAAAGGAGATCTTCTTTGACGCGTAAAGCGGTTGAGTAGGATGGGACGCTTCCATGCTGCTGACGCATATGATCTTGAATTTGTTTGGGAGTTGACTTGCTATTGACCACCATTCCAGCTTGGACCGTTCGGCTAACCCATTTTTTAGCATTTTGCGATCCTCTTCCCTCTTGCAAATTGCCCACACACGTATGTGTGGTGTTCAGTTGAGAAATCTTGCAAACCTGGTGCCGATCTACGATTGCATGCAGGTGAAAAGGACAGTCTTCCGCGCGGCAAGCAAGAACAAGGCGGCTTTTGCCACGTTTGTCTACGCTGAATGAATATCCGTTGAGGGAATGATGGTCCGCGGCAGCTTGTATCACATCGTCAAAATTATCAAAGTAAGCACCAACTTCTATCATGATTGCTGGAAGGAAGTGGTTCAGAATGTTGATCCTCCTTACGGAGATCCTTGGGCCTGATCCTTGGGCTAAAGTCACAACCAAGATGAACTACTGCGCCAGCTGAGTTATCACCCCAAAAACAAGGGCATTTTGAGATTTTTTAAAAAAGAGGGGCATAACAGAAATTTCGAATGAAAACAGGGGCATATGAGACTTTTTCTCAAAAATAATTTTTCTCTTCATGCGGTCCCTGTAGAGCACGGATTGGAGCGGTGTGTCCTTGAAGCCAATCGAGGTGGCCTTGAGCGCGTACAGATGTGGGTATGCCGCAATGAATCCATCGACATCCACAAAGGGATTCCCGTCGAAAGGACGTTTGATAAAGTCCAACATGGCTCTTTTCAAGTCATTGACCGTTGCAGGATCCTCTTCCTCCGGTTTCGAAGGAGTGATAATGGTGATGGGATACAAGTTCTCCGGCTCATCATGATCCACCATCATGACTACGGCTTCATCCTCATCTGCTTCCGGCGATTCATCTGGTACAATTTCCACAGGTCGGAAGAATCCGTATTTATACCATCGAGATCGACACCCTTCGCAAGCATACGGGGCAGCGGCCTTACGCGCAAGCTGAGGCTTCACACCATTCATCGCCAGCTTACCAAGCTCGTCATATCCAAACTTGTAAAATCGGGAGGAGTTCTTGGTCCCACAACCAAAACAGCCGGGTATAAAGTACCACTTGCCGTTCTTTCTTCCAGGCACTTCATAGAACCAAACTCATGAGCCTACAGCCTGAGGATTTCCGAGGTTCAAGAAAAAAGGCAAATGACGAAGGAATTACGATCAGTAGACTGTAGCGGCACTTGATGTTCAAGTTGATCAAGATGCCCATCTCACCTTCCTTTTCGGTGGCATGCTGTCACTTGTGCGTCGGAATACTAAAGATCCTGTCAGAAAAGGTTCAGATAAAGTCACAGAGTCTCCTTCCCATACCGGTTGAGGTACTGTAGTTTCGAGAGTTTACTGGAGGTGTGTAGTGCAAAAGATTGTGTGGAAATGGACAGATGGTGAATGACTGTTTTGCAAAAATGTAGGCTACACTTTGGCCGTTAGGGTTCGGACGTTGGTCCCAGCAGCACGGCTCCGCGCTCGAAAAGGCAATAATAGCTGGACATTGGTCCCAGCAAAGCGGCTCCAGCTTGGCAGTGGTGCCAGCAAAACGGCTCCAGCTGGGCAGTGGTCCCAGTGGAGCGGCTCCGGTTGGGCAGTGGTTGTTGGTCAGTGAACTGAGCCTTTGGGTATGCGGAGTCCTCCGATTACCGAGCTTATGGATCTCAGAGCTAAGCCTCCTTGTTGGGGATACTCATGTACTTTAATGGCCTGAACTTGTAATACTGTACATCTATCTAACTATCCATCGAAACATCAGTGGTCCCAGCGGACTGGCTCCAAATAAATTAGGCAAAATGACCTTTGATAAGCAGCTCAGAAGCAGCTCTGCCATCTCCACCATTATTGCCATAGCCCTGACCAGTATTTTTTTCTTTTTTGTTTTTGATTGATCCGATCCTTACTGTCACATTCCCATATATATATATATCGTACTGCCATATCAAGTGCTTGCATATAGTCATCTACACATCTACTGGAACCCAGAAGGTGAAGTTTTCCCACTATGGGATCTGGTTTGCAACAGCCGATAGCCAGTTTCTTGAGGAATGCCGAAGCAAGCCGGACGCATTCCTATGCAAACCCTCGGCGGCCGAAGTTCGCGGCCGGAGGTTTTTAACCTAATCAATTAGTAAAAACTACGCGGCCAGAGTGATTTTTAACCTAAAAACCTCGCTTCTAATTGGAGCTGGGAAAACATGGCAGACATTGGTTTGTTGGGCTGGAAAAAACCCAGACACCCCAGAAAAAAAATCATGGCCAAACCAAACCTTTAGTTCCTCGCGCAAAAGATAATTGTAGATAGTGCGATGTTGTTCAAAATCAGATGTGGTGGTAAATTGTGGTCCAAAGACTTTTTCCCGGAAAACTCATCCACCGAGTAAGATATGGAATGATGGTAGGGCGTTCATGTCCAACGGTGTTGTTTTTTATCCTCGCAACCACCTTTCACATTACCAAGCATTCAAGTATCATTTTTCTTCCGCATCCCCCCCGTCTCGTTTGTCTCTTTCGTCTGTTTCGTCTTCCTTCACATTCATCTGACTCTGCTCTGGACGCGACTCCATCAACCAACCACTGCCCCATCAACATCAACCTGAACATTATGGGACCCAGAAGAGGCCGATTCGACAAAGAGCGCAAGCAAACTGCTGTGTATCTCTCTGTCAAAAATGGCAAGGTTGCCAAAGTCACCAAACAACTCGGAATCCAAGGATCAAACATCTATCAGTGGAGAAGGGACATGCCTGAATTTTTTGCGGAAGTTGCAGCCACCCCCACAACTCCGGAAGTAGTTATGGACGAGAACCCCAAGATCCGTGATCTTCAAGAAATTTGTTTCCTGCCATGTTTTGAGCGAAGTTACACGGAAAATGTCTTTGTTTTTAAAGCTGGAAACCAGGCCCTACTACCAGGCAGCTTAGAGTCGGACCCATTGAATCCTCTTGAAAGTCATTTGACGAATGAAGAAATCCAAATTTGGTTCATGGAAACGGTTGATGAGACACTTTTGACCACGATGAATCAAGTGGCTGCAGTGGATGTTCCAGGTATGTATTTTTTCATATAATCCCCATATGAATTTGCACTCATTACAATTGAATTTATTTATTGTAGACAATGTATTGGAAAGATTCACTAAGATTGTTATGACCGTTGACCGAGCTGTACCGCCGAATGCCCAAGCGCTTCTCACGAACACTATGAATTTTGCTGCAAACAATCGCCGCGGCGTTCGAGCCCAAGGCACCAACAAAGCCTGGAATGCCAGACAGACTCGTTTCATGGTAAGTTTAATCATTGCACTCAATTAATTTACTTTCATGGGTTGCTAACTGGGTACTTACTTAGCACTTTTGGCTGCGTTATGCCCATGAAGTCTATTTACAAACTCCGGAAGAAGATCGAGACACAAGTGCTGAAGTGATGGACAAACTCTACAAACGCGCGGTCCTCGTTAGTGAGCAAAAAATTCATACATGGATCAGGTAATGAAGAGGGTCTTGCGGGTTTGAGATATTCAAAAGACTTAAAGTTTTAACACTATTTTGCATAACCTAGATTTGAGTCGCTGAGAAATAACCCCAACCAAGGATTCAAAAATATCAACACCGACATCAAGGCTGCTGAGGACCTGTGGAGGGATCAGAATATTGGTCACACATCCCCATTCCCAGACCCACAGAAAGGGGCATTCTTGAAAGCCTTCAAGAAAAAGTTCAAGAGAAGCAAAGGGTAAATGGCAGCTGCTACTTATCAGGACAAGGCGCTTGGAAGTATCAAAGACGGTTACGACAAGGATGAATTCTTGACCATCAGTGACAACCTCATGTTGAGGACCACGGGAGCTGCAGCAGCCAATGCAGACCCTTACTATCATAGGGCTGTCTGTATGATGCTTCATATGATTATGGGCCGATCAGAGGATGTGGTGTCCGCCATGATAGCTGATTTGATGACACAAAAAGTAAGCATATACAAAAGCGGACGAGACATGAGTCTAACATCTTTTATTTCCTTCATAGTACCCTGAAGAAAGACCAATGAAAATGACCGGGGTTATTTTGAACATTAAGTCATCCAAAACCAACAACGAAGGGCGCATCGAAGTGGGGTCAGCAAATGCGAGCGCTAAATCCCGTAGCATGCCTGCCCAATGCTCTGGCCAGCTATTTATTCCACAAATTCACAATGCAAGACCAGCCATGGCCCGACATCTCCGACCCCAAAAAATGGTACAAGATCTCATTGTTTGGGGGCAATTACAATGTCCACGGCAAATTTGTAAAGGAAATCCTCGCCGAAAACGACATCTACACGAGCAAGGTTACCCACACTTTTCGCAAATCGGCAGCTTGTATCTGCCAGACTGCTGGCTGTTCCGATATTGCCATAAGCATTCATGGCAGCAAACCACCCCCACCGCCCAGACCGCTCCCCCTGCCCAAACCGCCCCCCCTGCCCAAACGACCCCCACTGCCCAAACCGCACCCTCCGCCCAGACTACCCCCTCCGCCCAAACTACCCCCTCCGCCCAGACCGCACACGCCGCCCAAACCACACCCACCCAGCCCACCGGCCAATATCTGATGAAAAACGAGATCTATTTGGTTGTTGATTTGTGGACAGAATGGGATAATGGTTTCCAAGGAGGCCTAGCTATCAAGGACTTGGAGCGATTGAAGGAGCAGGACCCTACCCGCAATTGGCATGGAAGAGGGGCAGTAGGTGCCAAGAACTCAAAGGCGTGGTAAAGGCGCAAGTTCATCATCGGAAACATCATCCGTCTGTCCGTGGAGAAAAACCTGCCCGAAAGGGAGGTCGCAGCACATCTTGAAAGCAAGCGGCTGGCGGAATATCGTAAGGGGAAGAAGTTGAAGAAAGGCGCAACACTGCAAGCTATGAATCTCATTCTGATGACTGACAACGAGGCCCGGCGTAATTGGTTGGCGGAAATCCAATGGCGGTAGTGTATTGTATTCCATTGTTGCGTATCACCTTTTGGCGTAATTCTTAGCATTTTGATTACTGGCGTATTTATTTTTTGATTGAGTTACTATAGCATATAATTATTTATTTTTGTTTTCAATATACTTGTGTTTTGTTGTTTGTGAATGTTTTCAGGTTTGTGCATGCAGTTGAAGTCTGGTGAAGATGCACTTCGTGACAATTGAGACTGGAAAACCTCATCACTGCTCTCTTGATCATCAATCAGCCCCGACTTGGCAGAATAATTCAGCAACGTAGATGTCCTGCTTATAGTAGTGGTTGTGCTGTCTTTATTGTGTGAAAACATGTTGTTGAATATTTTTTTAGCTAAGGAAGCTCGCTGGGTGGTTTCTGCCTGGCCGGAGCTCCAAGACTTTTCGGCGCGCTTCTGCATGCCGATCACATACGGCCTGGTCATGTGATGTTTTTAAAAACCGTTAAAGTTTCTTCCGTCCATCTCAACAGCGGAATGACATGTCCAACAACAATGACACAGCTGCTAATACATCGGCAAATACAGGAGCTATCCCCGCTACATTCACTACACCTGTATCTGCCTCAGGTGCAAATGCCACCTCCCAAGCGAGCACAACGGCCCTCATAGACCCCAAGCACCCCAGAGGTCCCGGTGCTGCGAGACAGCCATCCCCGTTTGCCACGGCCATGCAAGTGCCTAGCGGACTGACGGATGCCGCCAAGAGTGTCTTGGAACAACTTCCGTTTCTTGTGAAGCAGCGCTATCAAAACCAGGATAGTTTCCACTCATGGATCAAAAAAGTGGTGGAATACTGCAGCAAGGCAAAAGTTCCCCTTCCATTCGAATATTTTTGGGTTCATCCTATAAATCCTGCTTTAGGCTGTCACGAGGCTCCTTTGGAGGAGTTTCCGGTAGTTTCTCAATACTTTTTGAAGGTAATCTTCGTTGACAGGTTTCGCATTCTCACAGCTGACGCAGAATGCCATATGTAGCCTGTGTTTGTTTGGGTTCCTGAACTGCAATTCCCAGGAATGTTAGAAAACGGCAAGCCTCCTTGTCCGTCTTGCAAAAAAAGTTCCGCAGTGAAACGAGATGGATTCGCCAGAACTCTTAGACGAGTTATTTTGGAGGATCGCACAGGATATTAGATCGTCAGGGGCTAAAAGTGATATTTGCGGGACGTTCCATGGTTATGATTCAAAGGTTACTGATCTTCTTAATCCAGCTGTGCGTCATTTCCTATTGTTCTCACGCAGAGAAGTGCTTTTCTTCAGCGTATTCTGCATCAATTACGCGATAATATTGTGCATGGCAAGGGCGTCAAAGCCTGTCGAGAGCACCTGATGCATAACCCTATGGAGAGATACACAACGTTGCTTTTGGTCTATGTTGCCAGACTTCATACCGCTCAGGAAAACTTTCTTCGAGCTGGCAAAGCACAGATACTTCCAAGGGTAAACAATGAGCTCAGGAGCACTTACAGTACTTGGACTTTGGTGATTTTATGACGAGAATAGATACAAAGGATTTATCCCTTCAGAACACTACCTCTCAACAGTATACACACAACTCTTCAAAATGGTGGTATTGGTGGTACGTGTTTTCGGGAGGTTGTTTGGAAGTGAATCCGTCTAAATGATTCCATTGTAGGAGCCTAACGGAATGCAATGGACTTTGGAAGAGTACATGCGCTGTCATCAACAACTAATAGATGGCCAAGTGTGGGGTGCGGATGGATCCCACAAGGAGGCTGCGAAAACGAAAGGTCGTGCCGCCAAGGGGATACCAGTTCTCAATCGCATCGACCTATCATTGGCTTGTACACCATCAACAACGAATGTTGGTGTCAATTAGATGATCGTTTAGTGGCGTTGTAGTGAGGTCCTCTGAATATACTGAAAGCTGTTCGGCAAGAGTGACAGTTTCATCGCCGACTTCAGCGGCACACTCATCAGGCTCAGTGGGTGGATTGCTCCCTAGATTCTCTAACAAAGCATGGTGGTGCAGTGAAGGTCCTGAATTTGGAAGGTCTGGGATTTGCGCAGTAATCACAGGTTGTGGCCTGGGTTGGCTACTCTTAAGCGGGATATTGGCACTGCAACAGAATCAGGCAAATTCAAGCTGCCAAACGTTACAACTGATTTCAAGGAAAACATACATTAGAAACCAGCAACGATAAGAAGTGAAGATCTCAATCACCTTTACTTGCTGGGATGAATGCACCAGCAACAAACACCTCGTGCACTTCCACAACTTGGCGGGTTTTTGTCACATTAACGCCGTTCAACTTCTCAACATCTGCGGCAACAATCACCCCGATGGCTAAAAACAGCTTTGTTGCGGTCAGCTGCAAGAATTTCCACACGCTGTCCCGCAGTTGCGAAAGGCGAAGTCGCATCAGCAGGTTTCATGGCAAGCAAGGTCCGGTAGATCTGTAAGCCGACATAGGCATCGTTCGCAGCATACTCGATTTCCGCTTTGGAGAGGTGCTCGTTCTCCCATGATTCACTAATTCTCACCGCATCAGGCTTCGGGAGTTTTTGTCGTAAGACTGCTGCACAGAGCACATCCAGACCGGCTGTTCCTCGAGCGACCACCTTCTTTTCCTTGCACAGAGCTCCTAACTCAATATTTCCGAGTACATGCACCGTTACTTCGTAGTCCCGCAGTATTTTCGCAAGGTCTCCACCGACATTTTTGCCAATTTCGAGTATTTGGCTATTTTTCATAAAGTCCTGCAAACTTTTCCGGACTGAGCCTATTTGGAAAAGCTGAATGATGAGGACAACCTGGGTGGTTGCAATTTGTACGGTAGCAACTGCCCCAGAGACATTCGTGGTCGGGTTGTGGCACCACTCACAATCGAATCCGGTCAGGAAAACTTCCCCCTCTTTGGTTGGAAGCTTGTTTAGGATGTACAAGTTGATCAAGGTATCACAGGATTTAGCCGTGTTGATCACCAGCACCTGTACAGATTCAAGCCGTTGATACTCTTCGAGATGCGCGAACTTGTTGATAACGGTAGCTTGCACATTCTTTTTTCTTTTTGAGGGATGGGATGTGTTTTTCGAAATATGCCCTTTCGCCTTTTGGTTGATCATATCAAATGCTGGATAAGGTGCATGCATTGTGAAGAAACAAATTTGACTTTACCTGGAATGTCATCAACGAACAGAAGCTGTGGCTGTTCGTGCCCGTACTGCGCAAGTGATGTTAACATGGCACTGATAGGCTAGTCTAACTCATTAAGACTTTTTGAAAACGTCAAAGTATGGCCACGGATCCCTCCTTACTGGTTCCCGAATGTGTGCCCCGCCGTATACACTGGTACCCCGTCAACACGCGCAACCCGCTTGGGTAAGTTGTGGCTAAAGTCGCTCGAAAGAATACAGTATTGGCAGAAAGCATACCCATGTGTTGAGAACGGCGCTCCAGGAATTGACGCTGAACGGTGTTATAAATACTGGACAAGTAATGTGGGTGGGGTATGTGTGATCCATACGCTCCATCAAAGTCTGGAAAAGCCCAGAATTCTTCTTGGGCACCAAAAGCTGGAGGGTTCTTGAGTCTGTAACGAATCCCCTCCAAGTACGCCAGGCGCCTGGAATCGTATTCTTTGGTCTGGAGTTCCCTTAACATTTTTGATAAGGGAAATGGACCCATGCGGTGTTGGAACAAGGGTCGCATGGCATCAATAAGAAGACGAGAGATTCCCAATCTCTTCGTTAGGTGGGCCAGGAATGTCATGCGCAAGCTCTCCGGTAGTTGATCCATAATTGTCTTGGTATGGCCTACGTATGTTTTCCCGCATCCAGTTCTTTGCCTCTCTTGTCACAGCGGTATGCCCTTGATAGCAAATACCACACCCGCGTCAGGTCCACTACCTTCCTAAAGATATTGCCCCAGCCTTTGGGAGAAAGACTTCCGCCGCATGGACATCTCAGGTTTACATAATGGTGTGGGACATGTAGGTAGAAATCGGGGTAAGCCAGCTCAATCGGGTCCAACTTCTTCTGGCTCTTAAGAATATTCTGGATGGACGGCCGTCTCACAAACCCGTCGCCAAATTTGACGCAATCTGGGACTTCTCCCGGTGCCGTTGAGTCAAGAATTCTTTGCTATTCTGCTGTAAGGAACTCTGGATATGTGTTGTGCGGGGTATCCGGCTCGAAGTCTTTGTCAGTGGTCTCAGGCTCCTCCACCTCGCGATCTGATATGTAACTCTGATTAGACCCATCACTCACACAAGGCGCACTTGCGCATGAAGGCAACCAGCCAGAGAAGTTACCTTCAAGTTCGGCTCTAAGAGCTTCAGCCTCGTCCTCCAGCATCTCGCACACCACACGGTCCACTGCAGTTGCAGATTGCAACTTCAGGACAATGTCTACTGTACCTCCGTTGTTGTCGGCAATTGGAGTTCATCGTCGCTACTAACTTCTGCCACTTTGACCACGGCGGTTTCTGACATCCTGGTAGTTCCGGTAATATCGCCCAATTCCGAAACTATCTGCATTCGGTCATCCCTACTAACGTCGTTCTCCTTTACAATCATTGCCATCCCAGCATCCAAGGAGTTTGATTCGACTGGTACACAAAATTCAATTCAAAGAAAAAAACAAAATGCGAGTTTGAATCAAACATACCATTACTCTCAGCGGGTTTCCCGTGGGGTTTCCCAACTGTGAATATCGGATAGAATGGAGCTTGATGCGCACTGCTTGTTCAGCCAGTGTTGGATTCCTGTTGTTCCCTGGCTTTGATCCCTTCCACTGATGACGATCTTGAACTACTGGTTGATGCACGAGTTTGAAAGTGTTGGTTGTAGAAGGTAGGCCTTCCTGCATGATGACCAGGTGCATTCTGTTTGCCCTTTGGGCGACCGCGACCCATTTGCGACAACAGTAAAGGCTGGTTTGTATTTTTTTTTGCCTGAGAGATTATTTTGTCAACCAATATCTCTGCCCAACCCAATCAATAGGAACATAAATCGGAGTCATGGACCTAATGCTGAGGGTTTACCCCAAAGTGTTGTACCAAAATTCCATACCATGCCAAAAACCTCAAATCAAATCGCGTACAGTCACCGTGCCAGGCCCCTTCCATGGCTGCGCCAGAAACGCGCAGCCATATGTGTCTCACTGTCTCTTTCGTTGACTCATACATTAGCAACACAGCCACTCACCCATAGGGAGCTGCGACCTGAGCCACGGCCTTTCAAGGGGGGGACCTTTTCTTGTGAATCTCATCATAACTCTTCGGTTGACCCACCCATTAACAACACAGCCACCCGAACCTGCCCTGGAAGGCCTAGCTGCTGCCCACCTGCCCATGACCATGCACAAGACCAGGCAAGACAATGGAGGATGAAGACAAATGACAACGAAAAAGGACAAATGACAATGAAAGACAGAACCCCAAATGTCAAGGTCCGGATTTTCACACGGCAACAAAGATAAAGACTGGACCGCCACGCACATCCCACGGGGAAAGAACCACTGGACATAGAGTCGGATTGAGTCAGGCCAGCGTGCAATGGAGAGATCAAAAGTTATAGAAGACAGGAAGGGTGGCCTGCTAGGTTCAAATGGTACCCATGCTTGCACTGAAGAGATGAGAAGCTATACTAATACACTGGTGGAAAAATAACAAAACAATACCAAGCTGCTTGTGAGATTAAAACCACAGCTAAAGCACAACAGCGTGCAATGGAGAAATCAAAAGTTATAGTAAGACAAGGATGGAAAGAAATGAGATGGTAGCTAGCATGTTGTTAGATTCAACCGATAGCAACAATGAAATATGCCAGACATATAATGGAGAGTTCAAAAGAAAAAAACAGAGATGTAAAGAAACAAAATGATAATTGGCAGCTTGTCAGAAGTAAATTGCACGCCAGGCCTGCAGTGGACAGTCAATAGGTTGTTCATGTGAAACGGAATACATATTGGTGATTCCTGGCGTGCTTCATGGCATATCATATCTTCCTCACTGTTTGCGCCCCTACGAGGGCCGCCGGCAGGGAAGGGAGGTGCGGGGGTCTCCCCCGCCTAATGTGTAATCACTTTGAACAAAACCGGACCAAGTGAAGTTTTTTGAGATTCCGACTTTCTGAAGGGGGGTGCGGGGGTCTCCCTCGTTTCATGAATAATGTTTTCGGACAAATCTGGAACAAGTGACATTTGAGAAGTTTCTGAAATTCTGAAGGGTCTTCCCCGCCTCATGTGTTCTGACATTCAATAAGGTCAGCATCTACCATGTTACATTTCCTATGATCATGGCCATATCTGAGTACACTTTGTTCACATCTCACGGCGTAGGGCCTTGCACTCATCCTTCCTGGGCCTGCTTCCCCGCGCGTGTCTCCTAGTTGTAATTCAAAGATGGAAAAATTCAAACAATACCTTAGCTGCCTGTTAGATTGAAACGGTACCTAATGCACACCAGCTTGCGATGGACAGATCAGATGGAAGGAAATGAAACAATGGTTTTTCAGCTTGTTGTTAGATTCAAACGGTAGCTACAGTAATGGAAGCCAGGTGCGCAAGGGAGAGTTCAAAGGTTAAAGTTACATGCACAGAATGAAAGAAATTGAACTATAGCTGACAGCTTTTCAGACACCAGGCTTGCAATGGAGAGTTCAGTAGTTTTACTAGACCAACGATCGAATGAACTAAAGCGATGTTTAGCGGCCTGGTAGGTTCAAACGGTAGCCAATACATGCTAGGTGCCCAAGGGAGAGATCAAAAGTTACCACTGAGATGGAAGGAATTAAAATGATAGTTGTTTGCCTGTAATTCAATATCTTCCTCAATACATACATATTGCTATGCCTGTTTCTGCCACAAACTCATAGACATTAACATATGCTAAGTAAACCCTCAGCACTGTTGGTTTGTTGTGCAGCACAGGCCCCAGCATAATGGGTGAGTCAACAAACGAGTCATGACTCATGACAAGAAAAGCTCCCCCCTTGGGTCCCACCTTGAAAATTGCCGGCATCCAAAGGGGCAGGTGGTTGTATTTTCAATGTATGAGTCAACACAAGAGTCACATATAGCTGCACATTTCAGGCGTAGCTACGGAAGATTCCTGGCGCGGTGACTGTACGCAATTTAATTTGAGGGTTTTGGCGTGGACCAAAATCAGGGACAACACTTTGGGGTAAACCCTCAGCACAAGCGATGACTCAGACCTGGAACTGAGACTTGGCGGGTGCCAAATCTCCAGGGGTGCTTGTCCAAATTCACGTCCCGCATGAGTCACGTCAGTTGTTGGTATGACAATGAATGTGATGCACAGCCACCTGCGCTCATTCCGCTTTATTGCATTGCAAGGCTGCAAGCTTCTCCAACGGAAAGACAAAGTAAGCCCATGTAGGAGACGCTTGCTTCTGTGAAATGTCGAAAGTAATCTGCCACAAGTGTTATGAGAGAGATACACACAAATCATATATTCAAGCCATATGTAAACATCACAATAGGGTCGAACAGACGCACGCGAGAAAGGAAACCTCAAAAGAGCACGCAGCCCAAGAGCGTTATTTGGATGGGCATTTCTTGAAGGTGTGTTTGGTGGACCCGCAAACAGTACAACGCGCCTTGGCACGAACTTTTCGCGGCGGCTCCAGGGCACTGTCCAGCGCAGTCTCCACTGAGGGCCCGCATTCATATCCTGGGCCATGTCCTCCGCTGTTTGCGCCGCCGCAAGCGCAATCGAAGGACACTGGCTTCGGTCATGACCACGTGTTTGACATAATCCACAATGTCTCTGGCTGGCCATTAGCTGACTCTCAGCGCGCTCTGCCGATGTGCGCAAACGTTTGTTCCCGCGCTGATAAGAAAGTACATTGAAACGACCAGGGATAGAGGGTTCTTGCACCTCCGACCTTTGGTTGCATAGCGGCAGATGCCATCTCGGCGTAAAGTCCGATAGTCGGAGTGCCCGCTTCTCCTGTCGCATGGCTAGGATCTCATGAGAACATGGCACCCCCATGACTGTTCTGTGCCATGACGAGCATGGCTTCAGCACCATAGTACTTCCACTCAGGACGTTGTCGGGATTGTTTGCTTTGACAATGCGATCCGCCTTTATTCTTTCTTGGTCAACCATCTTCAGAATATGCACAGGCAAGCGGTTGTGGATGTCCGCATAGAAGGCCTTCATTTTCACGGGGATTGGGCACTGCTTTGTTTTTTTGGGTTTTTCTGGTAGGTTGTCCTCGGTCAGGAAACGATGTGTGCCCGTCAAATCCTCCACAACAGCATCTTCAAAATTTTCCATCTGCTGCGCACAGTTACGAGAGATGGTTTTGTACAAAGTTAAGATTGTTGATTTTGCGGATCCATTCTTTTTGACGGCCGCCCAATGCTTTCCCTCAACCCTGGAAGTTACGGTGGTATTGAAGTGTTGGACTTTGTCGATATAAATGCTAGCCCAATGTTGGCGCAGCGGCAATTTATTCTTCTCGAGATACGCGAAGGTTTTTTCATCAACATCCATCTCTATCTGCTTCCAACGCTCCTGAAATTCCTCCTCGGTGGTAGCCCCCTCAAGCTCCATCCAAGATCTAAAGGAGCACGTTCAGGGATTTCCATTTTACAGAAAGGAATGTGAAACCTACAATTTGAAATCGGACCATGCGTTGGCATCGAACTTCTCATTCTCATCTACGAAGTACTTCTGGCAATTTTTCTTAATGTTCTGCCAAAGGTGCTATCGGCAAAGAATGATCTTTGTTGTTGGCCATTCTTGTTTAACAGCTGCAATGAACGCGCTGTCACAATCGATGACAACAAGAGAGGGTGGTTTGGGCAGAGATGCCGTTAAACAATTGAGTGCGATCTTATAATCTTCAGTTGTCTCCTGCGCCATGAGCATGAATGCTCCCGAGAACGAATGCGCAGTATTGGTAATTCCGACAACATGGAGAAGTGGGAGCTTATGGCGATTTGTACGATAGGTACAGTCCAAGATCAAGACGTCCCCAAATTTACGCAACAGTTCAGCCATTTTTCGCTTTACGCCTTTAAATTTAGCAAGGGACGGAAGATTGATGAACCATCAAACGTACGTCAGTTTGGAAAAATAGGTGAGTGAGGACGTTCTCTTCGTTGTGTATGACATCAGTGACGGCCCCCTGATTGACCGATTTTGACAAGTGATCCAGCAGGGCTGCCAAGGGGGAACGACCCTGCAAAATGTCTTCAACTTTTTTCGTTTTCTGGTTCGTAATTTCTTTGACAATGATAAGTGGAGCTGCCGGGTGCTTCTTGATCGTCGCTAGAATTTCTCCGGCTTGGTGCCCGCTTCAATCATATTATTGATATCACTTTTAACACAGACATTTTGGGTGAAACAGCGGGCTTGGAAAAATGTTCTCAAGGCTGCCCTTGAGAGTTGCGGATGGCCTGTGTGAGTTCCCTTTCCATTGCCCTCGCACAACTTGATTGTCCAGCTCCCAACGAGCCCATTCTTCACCTCTCCCTTCAGAGTGACCATGTATTTGCAGCCCGTTTTTTTGCTCTTTCTCTTGAGCAGGGGTACTCCCTGGTCCTTTGGCTTGTATTCCCCGCCACATGCGCAGCGCCCGCCAATATTTGTGAATAGGGGTTCCCGGTCCCGCGATGCGTTCCGTTCTGAGATTAGCAATCGCAAAGCCGTTATCCAATGCGAACTGTTTTAGTGCATTGTCGGCGTCTGTAGCAGTAGCAAGCGGTCCAGGAGGCGGCAACGGAGGAGTCCATGCTGCGCATATAAGATTAATGTGCTGCAGACCTTGCACCCTTTGCTCAAAGCATACCATGGGTGTTTTCAGGCATCGCCATATCGTTAGGCGCCATCACTTGGTGAGGTTCACCGATTACGGTCGTCTCATCATCAACATCGCCACCGTCTGCCTCAGGACGCTCGATCCAAATTTCTGATGGTCAGGATGTATCAATTGATTTCTCTGTATTGGGGTGTCTGGGGGCATAATATACCTTGAGGGTGTTCCTGAAGATCAGTTGGCATGGCAGTTTTGGTGCTGTTCACACGGTCTGAAGCAAGGACATCTGGAAAACGTAAACAAACAGTAGCCAAATTAGACCTTTGATAGGACACGATTTTCATATGGGAGTTCAACATACCATCGGACCGGACGACAATAGACATGGTACCCGCAGGTTGTAATGCCGCTCGCGCAGCCGATTGCATCAACGTCGGCGTGACGGGTGTCAAAGACATGAACTCTGCCAGCTGTTGTTGCATCTGTCGGGCTGCCTCTTGGTGCGCTGCTAAATTTGCTTGCATGGCTTTTAAAGCTTCTTCTGAGCGGTTACTATCAGATGAAATGGTTTGTTTTTTGGGACGGGCTACGGTAAGTGTAAGCTGTTTAGGCAGTACATTGGATGGACAAAGGTATTTGAGGACACTTGTCGGACTTTTGTCCAAACCAGGTGGCTGTGAATGCACTTTATGAGAGGGGGTCGTGAGTCACATTGAACAGGGGATGTGAATTTGGCAAAAAGGCCCCTGGAGATTTGGCACCCGCCCTGAGACTTGTTCCCTGTCTGCGTCACGACACTGTGGCTGGTTGCAACGCGTCTCACCCCAAAAAAGTCCACTTTTCTGGATTTTTGGCTTCAAAAAAGTCCACATATTTGAAGCAATGTCGCAATTAGAAAATAAATTTGAAGCAAAATCGCGTACCATGGGTGCGGCTCACACTGGCTCAGCTCCGGTACTGAAAGTCCGACAAAGCCGCGATAAAGCAGTTTTGGTTAACGCTTAAAAAGTTGCAAGTTGTCTCCGGACTTCGTTGCATTTTTTCCTGGAAACGGAGGTTGTTGGTTGTAAGTCTCGCAAAAGGCAAAAGCCCGGAGCTGCGGAGAAGATTATTGGCCTCGGGACTGTCGAAGCATATGCATCAGCGCTGGTAGATCTATACAAACAGCAAAAACATCTTGGAATGAATACCAACCCTCGTCCCCGCGACAAGACGGTTAATGCCCTGACCAAAAATGCTCAAGTTACCCAGACTGCGACAGATAGAGCCAACTTTACGGATCGAGGTCGAGGAACTCATTTAGATGGATACATGACAGTCGGGCAGATGATTGGGATTGGGTCCTACTGGTGGCGCCAGACCAAGAGGCACGCTGTACATATTAGGGCAACTTTCCTACTCTCCCATTATGACCTTTTGCGTGGAGAATTTGCACGGAATTTAGAGTTACCCGATATGAACTGCTGTGAACTGGAAAGAGAAGGCTTCCAACCGTGCTACGCTATGATCACGTCGCTGCGTCAAGGTAAAACCAATCAACATAACCAATTGGAGATCAGTGCATGTCTTTGCAATAAGGAAGTGCAGATCTGTCCATGGGCGGCCGTTGGCCTCAACTTTTTTTGGCGCTGGCATATTATGCAAAAGAGTTTCCCGTCCTTCGCCAACAGTCCCTCATGGTATTTAATCAAGACATTGAAGAGTGGCAAGGATCTGCATAAACCCATGACCTATAACATGCACTACGCCGGCATCATGCCCGCATTGGCTTCAATTGGACTTGAGTCGCAAGCCAAGACTCATGTCGGCCAACGTGCTGGGGCCAGGAGGAGCATCAGATGCTCATATATGCCGCGCGGGCTGGTGGAACAAACAGTCAATGGAAACTTGCTACTTGACTGCATTGCCGCGTGAGGTCCTTCGTTCAAACTCGGGCCACAGCGTGGAAGGGGGTACCTACTTTTTGAAGCGCGCAACACTGGACCCCCCCGAGGAATTGCAGAAGCTCATTTTCCCTGATGTGGACCTTGGGATAGAACGGCTAGCGACGGGAGATGGCGCTGAGCCTAATATTGCGGCCGGCGGGTTCCTGGAGCTTCTGCGTAGATTGCGGTTGACTATCCTGCAAGACTCAGTTCAGCTGCGCGTCCACTTCACGTGCCATCCCACCCGGCATCATCCGATCTTCCAATATCCACTGTATATTGAGTTTGCGGGCGTCGATGGAGGAGGTGAAGGAGCCAACCGATCTTGTTCTACAACGCGCCATTCCGGTTGTGTCCGATAAATTAGATGCTCTGAACGAAACACTAAAGACCATGCACGTATCCCAGCAAGCAGCGAGTTGATCTACGGACCTCAGATTGAATGGATTGCAGCAGGTTCTGACTGATATTTTTACCGGAAGAGCGCCCATTTGTCTTCACGCGTCGGTCGACTTTATGCAAGGTAATGAGTGACCCAATGCAAGCGGGCCCTCCTCTCAATCTTGGTGCCGCCGCTGGTCCTCCTCATGATGGTGCACCGACCTCTGCAACTGGATCCTTGGGCGCGCCATCTCTGCAGCAGCAGCCTGCCAACCAACGTGGTACCAATCAGCAAGCCGCCAACAACAACAACTCTCCGCAACACGTGCCTCCCCGGGCTCCCCACCATATGATGAGCCGTGGCATTCATACGGTGCCAGATGTCTGGCGGGAGTGGGACATTGGTCTCGCTCTTAGGCCCGCGATCAAGGATCTAGAAAGACAGTGGCGCACGACCTGGTGCCAGGGCAATGAACGGCGCTTTTTCAACCGACGCAAGATCCTTGTCGATGCTATCACGTCCAGGATGGAGCCTCACCAAGTCAGTGCTGAAAGTGCAGCGCTCTGGCTTGACAACATACGCAAGCAGAAAGGCTGGTCTGAGTATCGATTCATTCTCCATATAGCATTCAATTCGCAGATAGTACAGTATTTTGTTTTAGCATCGTTCGTTGTTTTTTTGCAGTATAGTTGGTAGATTATCTTACCCCCAATTCTCTTATTAGTGTCCCTATATTCTCTTTTCTTCTATAATGATACTTCCTGAATTATACAGTAACAGTAGTGCTGCTCTCACCCTACTCTGAATAAACTGCAAGGGCACCACTGCATGCATAATGAGGGAATCTCGGAGGAAGACGTCGAGCGTGGCAGTAGTATGATGATAGTAGGATCTTGGCAAAAGCAGTAATAGCAAGGATTTTGGCGGAAGATGTAGAAGATTTATTGTAGTATGGGGTTTGGAAGTAGATTCAATTCAGTGGCCGGAAGTTCTACGCGTCCTTCCAAGCTTCAGGAGTTGCGACCAAGGTCCAAGGACCGAGGCGGGTTGGAGAAATTTCAATGGCTGGGCCACTTCTCTTTCAGGCACAGTCATAATCCAGCCGTGAGCTGGCAACCCAGCATATTTTGAATGCGTTGCGCTCAAGGCAGCGAGCAGGTCGCGACGTGAAACAGAAAGGGGTCAATATCCATAACATAACCAGGGTCCTGGAGTCCAGCATCTGCCAAAAAATTTGAAAACATAGTCGCATTCACAGCACAGCCACCCATTCACAGGATTCACAGCTTGATATAGACACCAGTGCCAAAATCGTTTTCAGTACATGGAAATCCATCAAGAATGGCCTACTTAATGACAAGGAATCTCTGTAGCTTTCTGGGTACTTTCATTTGGTTATTTTTTTTCGATTTACAGTGTCTGTGACATGAAACCACGAGTTTCATTGCATACAATGTCCCAATCCGTATTGCTAATATGCATTTCTGCCTGGCTTGATGCTGCCCATAGCTGAGTTGAGCATGCTATTATTTAGTACATCTCATAATACTCATATGCTATCATAATATACAGTATCTCTTAAAATCGAGATCAGCAAGAGATAGTGCCATGCGTGAAGTAAAACAAAACGCAATTGAAAAATGACTAGAATTCAAACAAAGAGTGAATGAAGGGAAATGAGAAAGAAAAATAGATGAAGACTGAAGAAAAAGTGGATAAAAAAGTAGAACAAGAAGTACTCGGGAAAGAAGAGACAAATACTTGGATCAAGGCGAGATTGAGAGAAAGGAGGAACACTACGTGGTTGCATGTCAAGGATTAGCAGACGAACCCAATTCGGCAGGATGTGGTGGTCCAAAAAATGCCAAATACGCCAATCATTCACAATTGTGCATTAGGAAAGATTACCGCGACTTGGCCAACCGTAGGTTGCGGCTTCTTCAGTTCATCCTGGCACGCCGATCATGACATGACTCTCTGCCTGCGCTGTGCATCCAGCGCTTTCGTAATCACCTTACCACACGGTCCGCAAGCATAGAGCTCCGAGTCTGAACAGACCTCACATTGTGCTGGACTTTCTGCGGATAGCTCTGCAAATGAAGTTGCGATTGCTGAAAAATTTGCGGGGAGCTGGGGCTTTTCTCCATGCCTCGCGGTGATGCTTCTGCATCAATCGCACCGAAGGCTTGCCGTTACGGCCATCATCAAACTCTTCCCAGACCTACGCAATTGTGGTGAATTTTTAATTCATAAGAAGTGTATTAGGTGCCCCATACATGTGCAATTGTATTGACCTTTCGATCCATGACAAGAGCATCAATCACAGGTGGAGGATCGTCCTGTGGCGGCGGCCCACGTTGGGGTGTGGCAGGGAAGGCCGGCCCCGCTGTGCCCGACGAACAATTCGCCAAGCGCTGGCCTGCAGGACTTTGGAAAATGCTAGACATTCTGCCAAGGATTTGAAGGTAGTCCTCGTCCATTGCCGTACACGGTGCTTGTTCGCGCTGGAGATTGAGTCGGGCAAGAGCAGTATGTAGGGCAAGCATCTGCTCGTCCTGTCGAGCCCTATGCTCCGTGGCAATGCGACGTTCTTCGGCGGCGTCTTCTAAGGATTTTTTCAGCTTGTCGACAGTCTCCTGCATTTTGTTTGTCGCTTGTATGTGTGTGTCGATTTTGGTGGAAAGATTGTTTCCTAGAGCGGTCATGGCATCTGCTATGACCGGAATTTGGACTTCAAAGTATTGGGAACTGGGTGGGCATGCAGCAACAGCTGCTTTCAAGTCCTCCGCGTAGGCCAGATACTCTTCAGAGCGGAAAATCTCATGCAACCAGATGCCATGATCTTCGTGAGTATCCACCAGGAAGACAGAGTCTTGTATGATGACCGTTCGTAAATGCTTCAATAGGATTAGGAAGTCTTTACCTGCAATGATTCTTTTTTGTTCCTCCATAAATAGGCGGTGGATGTCATCCAACTGTCCCTCAATGAATAGAAAAATTTGTTTTAGTAAGGATTCGGTGGGCTCGATAGTTGCACGGGGCCGAAAGTACGATCGTCCGTCTTTGGACCAACCAGCTAATGCGCGAATCGGTTGCATGGGTAAGTTGGTGGTATAGCAAGCATTTTTTGTCGCAAGGGTCCATCCGGCCAATCTGGCCAACTGCTCTGAGTCTACTCCTAATCTTTCAGCCTCCTGCGCGCCGCGTGCACGGAATGCGTGCGTAACTCTGGAAGTCATAATATGGAGCGTGAAAAATACCGTCTTCACCAAAGCGTTATGTTGGTCGTAGCTAAGGAGATTGAGACCCGGATCTGATCAGGAAGATTAACTACACGAAGAAGTATCGTATGCTATGCTATACTTACATGCTTTCGAAAACGCTTCCGATCTCGGCTAGATCGTTGTACCATCGGCCCGCGTCTTTCTCTTCTTCTTTGAGCCAACTGTAGCCCGTTCTCCACGGACAAAGGGAACTTCCGCCCACCCAGACTCTTCAGTGACCATGTTGGGAGGGGTTGTTCGACTTCGAAAAGCCAAAAGAAGTAATTGCCGACGCTGATGAGAACACACAACTAAACATTCTCATGCCGCATTGCTCCGCTAATTTCGACTCTTCCGTGAACGTTCGGCTTGGATTTTCTGGACGTAAAACAGATCAAATGACCAGGGGTAGGCCCCTCCGCCTGCCGGTCAAGCTCCTGCAACCACATATCTCCTTACTCCATATTAAGGATATGCTGACTTCGCCCAATACTGGCCTGCTGTACCAGGTAGCACATGCGGTTGTGGTGCCGGTTCTCCATGCTGGCAGTGGGATCATCGAAAAAGTAGTCGGACAGACCGACCTTGTCTTTCTGGTTGTACGTATCTATGGGTGTATTGTTCCCGCGATATTGAAGAAGGGAGCGCTCGTACCCACGCCTTTTGGACCCCTCCAAAATTCCACCAACGGCACCTCCACGTTTGCGCAGGTGCGCGTAGCTGGCCAACGCCAAACTTGTCAGGGACCAGATGATCATGTATGTCACCATTTCCAACTTACTTATGCATAGGCGGGTGTGTGGAGGTCTGGGTCTTCCAGAGATTTGTAACGAATTTTATATGTTGAGAGACAGTGTTGTGGGGCATCTTGGGCGTCTCTCCAAGGAGCTCGTGAAGGTACATGACCAACTTGGCTTCACTGACGCAGTAGGAGTCTCAAAACTCCTGCCTGTCACAGAACTGGATGAATTGCTTGCGACAGGACTTGCAAGAGGCCAGGGTCGCAGGGGACAAGAGAGCATCTGCAGCCTCCTGGGCGATCTCCACTTGTCTGGAAAATTCCTGCTGCTCTTCAAACCATTGCTGCCTGACTTCGGGCGTGCATGGGCGATGGCGGCAGACATACTCTCCTGCACAAGCTCGAGTGCACGCGCTACAGCTTCAGCATGAGCTCGCTAAACGAGTCTCCTAATCCTCCTTGTCCTCTGCTGGGTTTTCACCTATAAGCCTGAGGGTAAGGCTGCCTTGTCCAATGGCAAAACATCTATATCCAGCTGCTCTTCTTCTTTGTTGCTGTCAACCAGGTGGGCCAAACCGGAAGGAGGAATACATCTGCGACGGGGGGTCTAAGCATAGAGAGCTTTAGATTATATCACTGGAAGATGATTGAACAAATAAAAGTACCCTTTCACGCTCTGCGTTCTCGGCACCGGAGTCTGAGTCCATTTCGGCCGAGAGTTTGTTTATACAATTCACTTCTTATTGCCAAAGCCGAATATATATGTGGGGGGGGGATGTATGGGAGAGGGGAGAAGAGAGACGGACGGACGGGCTGTAGAGCCATCGTCAAGTCTGTCTGTTTTGTTTAGGGAAATGGGCAAGGATGCAATGCCAATGCCGGAGTTTTGCAAACTTAGCCAGGATCTTTGGCCGAGTTTCACCCCACGGGCAACAGTTTGGGCTAAATGAACCTTTACCTCGGTTTAACTTGAGGTAAAAGTTGTAAAAACCATAAAACACCTCAAGACTGTGAATAGCTGTGAATGAATTTTGAACCATTCCAAAAACACGTGTTAGGCTTGTGAACGCGCTGTGAAACTGTGAATGAGATGCGATTTACCAGTAGCTTCTACGGTGATGATGAAACCGCCGATAGTGGCAAAGTGTCTGACACTGCCTCAGGTGCAGTCGAAAATTGGAGCCAGCCACCCACCAAAAGGAAATGTCCCAACTGCAGATTGTCGGACCACGTCTACAACCACGTCAACAAACGATGTGGAAGATCGCGGACCGCTCCAACTCCTTTACAGGCAGCAGGCAGAGGAAACCGCCGCGGAAGAGGCAGTCAGCGCGGTCGCAGACGTCGTGTGCAAGGCTAGAGTCAGTGTGGTGAGTTGATGATGCCTCTTGCTTTGCTTCAGGAAAGTGTCAGCTAATCCCATTATGTCCCAGGGGCAAAGCTTACAGTACCTGATGTTGTCGGTTGCATAGCAACGATCATGTCCTGACTATCATCTTCTTGTTCACCTGGTTTTAAATTCTCTCATCTTTCGACCCTCGGTTTTATTTATTGTCTCCTTTCTTTTCCTCACTTTCATCACTATTAATCAGACTTGCTCTTGTTTATGTGTGGCGATGATAGTCTTTTCCCTATGGACTTTTTTTTAAAAAAGGTTCTGTTTTGATACACGAGCACTGTCCCAAGGTTCCCAGAACCAACACGCCAGACTGGGTATGTCCCAGCTCAAGAGGACGCCTGTTCCACCTCGCCGGGTCGTGGTTTTGGTAATGATACCTCTTTGGGCAAGCATTACACCCTTTTAGGGCCAAATGAGTGGGACACTCCGCATTTCAGTCAAAAGCTCTGTACAGTTTAGGTTGTCTTGCACAATTTCAGTGGAGGTAAACAGTTTCTTCAAAGCCATTGCATCTTTTGTGTTCATCTTCAGCCATTGCCTTTTAACAACTTTTTTTGTTAATAATGTTTGGTTATACTTGTCCAATCATTGTCTATTGTTTACACATGCATCTTGCCACTACCCTTGCACACACATCCTGTTGAAAAATTTCTGTTGGGCATAGATGTTGAGCCTAGCATTTGCATAGGGAAGGAGCCAATGTATTAATTGATATGCTCAGCAAAATTTTGAGAAAAATCAAACTAATGGATACTCAAAACCATTGAAAAATAAACAAGGAACTAGACTAATGGTAAACGCCGACGACTTGATGCCCTGAAAGACAAAGGTTAGAAGGCGTCTGCGCGAGATATTACCATGTCCGAATGCTTGTCCGAGATGTGGCTGAGCACTTTTGGCAAACAAAACTCCGCTCCGGCTGTCCAATTGCCACTCAGGTTCACCCCATTCTTCTGAAGCAAAGAACCTGCCCCACACCAAAACACAATAATCCGAGATGTCCACTGTCGGTCAAGTCATCCACCTCCCAAGCAGACCTCCTGATACTTCAACTGATGCACCATGGCAAAATGCTATCATAGCGCAAGCCGCCTCCTGCCACGGTCCATTGGCTCCTGAAGATGGGCGGATGTGGAATTTGCCACCATGCAGAAAGGTATTGACGGCGTCAAGCAGTACGTGCTTGGCCAGGGTTTTGCCGTTTCTGAACAGAAAGAAAATAGCTGGGGCACTCCAAAATTTTTTCATCAGGTAGTCTTTCAGTGTTGCCAGCGTGGGTCGCCCCCAGCGCAGGCGCCGTCGTCGATGAGAAAGATGGAGAGCAAGAAGGTCGGGTGCACCTATAGATTGCGGTTAGGGTTGGTTGGGGAAGTATGGAAAATTCAAAAGTACGGGGACAAGAATGACCATCATATCAATCACCCAAGGAGAACCACTACCGAACTCGCCAGCTTGCCCACTGCGAGACTAGCCACTCAGAACCTTGCGGATGGCCTCATCTTGGCGGACGCCCAAAGCCCTGGAGAAATTGTGCAATCGCTCTCCGACAACAATCCAGACAGGCCAAAACTCATTGTCGCTCGAGATGTCACCAATATTATCCCCCAAATGCAGAGGAACGAATTGGGGACCATGACCATGATGGAGGCACTGTTGCAAAAGATCAGACAAAAACATTTGGTACCTGATTTCACGCTGAATGAAGATTGCACCGTTTGTCGTTTGTTTTGGTCTTGCTGACGTCGTCATCATTGACGCAACCTACCAAACAAATAGGTACAAAATGCCAATGATGCAGGCGGTTGGCGTCAGCGCAGCAAATCACACCTTTTCCATCGCCTTTGGCATTGTTGAACAAGACAAATGTGCCGACTACGTGTGGTTTCTCCGTCTGTTAACGCCAGTCTTGGGCAAAAGCACTCATTGGTGCCCTCAAAGGTGTTTGGCCCCAGACAAAACGACTGCTTTGTCGGTGGCATATCCTACTGAACATTCAATCGAACTGTCAAAGTACTTTGACAACAAATCCGAATATGGGGTGCGTATTGGGCACTGGAAAATTTGGTTGGATCCACGTTTGTCCAGGATTGTGCGCAGCCACCCGAATTGGTTCGGTTGGTTCCCCTTGCGTGAAGGAGTCCTTTGCCAGATGCTCGATCAAGCAGCCCGAACATTTGAGCGAGGAAAGTTACCTGCAAAGCGGAAACGGATCGTCCCGGTAGCTATGGAGTCTGCCAAAGAAAATAGCGACTCGTGTTATGGATACCGTCATCAATACTAGAGGAGCGGCACGACTTGTTGGGAGTCAATATCCGGTCAAGTTTTGTGTACAACAAGTATATTTTACAGTTAAAGCTACTCGTTTTTGACTCAGTGGAAAGTCCATTTACGTTGCGACTGGGATGTGACAAATGATTCAAGTGTTTGAAGGATAGTTTGTAGCTCAGTAGTGGCAAAAGGGTCACCTACCGCAACCTTGTCTTCCAATTGGAAATAGTAATTCGAAAGCTCTTCTGCTGCAGCCTTGAGCTTCCTTTTTTGCTGGTTCCGTGCAATCTCAACGGGGTTTACGGGTTCCAGTATGGCTGCTTGGTGGACCTGTTGCTCGTAAATTTCAAATCGTGTCTCTTCAAACATCAACGCGAAATTTGCCCAGATTTCTTCTGTCAAGACTTTTTCCTTCTGAAACTGTTTGCCTGGAAAATGTGTTTACATGGGAGCAGGTACTTTCGCGCGAACAGACATTGGCATTCGAGCGTATTATACGCAGGCACTGCCTTTCCTTTCGCAACCTGTTGCTCCACCGCCATAATCTGCTCAATTAGAAGCTGTTGAGCTGGATGGGGGAATTTGGCAACCTGGGGATACGATTCGAGGTTTTTCACAGTCTTTTCGCGGAAAAGGATTTCGGAGCGATCCGCCTCCACGCGGCGCTGCTTGTTTACCTTGCGAAGACCGCAACACGCCTTGAGGATACCGGAATGTTTGCCACCATTCTTGTTGGCTTTCACAAGCCAATGGTATGATTCGAGTGCATTGGTCGATGTGGTCTGTAGAAGGATCTCAGCGCAACCCGACTTTTACTATAGGGAGGCACAGTCATTGTGGCATTAAGTAAGCAGATCCAACCTCGCCGTTTTACTGTACGTTATTGCAAAACATTTGTTCACCATCTGTCCATTTCCACGCGATCTTTTCAACTATACACCTCCAGTAAACTTTCAAACCTCACCTCAGCCGGTATTAGAAGGAGGCTGTGTGACTTTATCTGAACCTCTCTCACAGGATCTTTAGAATTACGACGCGCAAGTGACAGGATGCCGCCCAAAAGAAAGGTGAGATGGGCATCTTCATGATCTCGAAAACAAGCCTTTATCCGGCTGTAGGAGTCAGTTCACTCATTCTTTTACTTCTTCTTATTACAACCATTATAGCGCCAGGTCTCAGACGGACTTAGCTGGTACGATCAGGTACCCGGTAAGAGGGGTAACAAATATGGCTATAACCCTGGATGCATCGGCTGCGGGACCAAGAGCTCAACCCGATTTCACAAGTTCATTTGGGCTGAACTTGACAGCCGTCGGGCGGCACGTTTGAGGCCCCAGGTTGGACCAGGAGCTGCTGATCCGTATGCTTGCAATGCGTGTCGAACCCGCTGGTACAAAGCAGGGATCATTCGACAGCCCGCCGTCAGGCCCATCATCCCTGCTCAACCCAATGAGGTTGCGGCCATTCAGGAAGCCAGCATCAGTACCGACAATGTGGTGGATGCAGCAGTGAACGCTCAAGTCAGTGACGACAACGTTGTCGATGCGGTTGCGAATGGCAGTGTCATCTTGATGACGGACTTCGAGCTTCCGGAACCTGAAGGCGATGATGTTGATATTTCTGAAACATCAGGACCATCTCCTGCGACTCTTGCTGATTTTCACCAAGAAATGCGCAACTTCATTGCTCATCCGTTCGGAGGAAATCCGTTCGTCGAGATGGACGAATTTGTCGCTCAGTATCCCCGCCTATATGAGCTCAAGTCACTCATGGTCAGACATGACGAAAGCCGGTATTCTGTTCTCTACAACGATCGAATGAAGCGGCACTTGATCTTTGCCATATGCTATGAGGGACAGTGTATGGACCGGAAGACTGATTACGTCAAACGATATATCGGATCTGTCTTCATCACGGGATCCCACACAGACCAACGGCTTCTTTCACGGGTGAATCTGGGCTATCATCCGTCAAAATCGATTACGCGGATGAACAACATGATCATGACGGCCCACGAGCGCGTTGTGAAAGATATTTTGGAGAATGACCCACTCTTGGTCGTCACCATTGATGACTTCCATTGGTGTCAAGTCCGCCCTGTACCAGATGCCGCAAACGCACCCGGAAAGTTTACGAGTGCGAGGACCACCGCCAACTATGCGGTAAAGCTTCACAGGGAACTGCCACCTCTTCCTCCTGCAATCACCGATGTTCTAGCTTCTGTGTTGCAGGACACAACATGGATTCCCTCAGTCCTGTGTGCTCCCGCAACGCAGACGTATGCGGAACTACGTAACGGTGAAGTTTTGTCCAAAAAAATGTACGCCTACAGTATGGCTACCAAGGCCGGATCGCAAGAGGATTTCCACATTATCGGCAGCGACAACAAGCCTATGAAGTCCGCTCTCGATTTGGAACCAGTGATGGACAATATCGAGACATTCTTGGCGAAAGTCAACTATCCTGACAAAGACGGTTCATTTAGTAAGTCTGTGGTTTTGGCCGGCGATTACTATGTTTGGATGTACTGTACGCTAGCAAATTGCTGCGATCAGCCAAGTATAGTAATCTCAGGCCTCACGTCCTACCGGTCCCGGACAATATGCATATAGCCCTGAACATACAGGAGGCAGTCCTTGTCCATGGTTGGACAATCATACACCGGCTGTGGGTTGCCGGGTATCCGGACGTGGAAAACACAGCTCCCATCAACATGCGGCCAAAGCGCAGGACGGCAATGTTGGCCCTCTCTATGACCGCTTGGCAAGAGTGCCGTAAGGAAGTCTTGCGTTCCTACAAGGCGGCGGCATCCAGCAATATAAAGGCAACACCTGTCCGCAAGGCGATGGTGGATTCGATCATCTCGCTTTTCGAAGATCACATTCCTCTTGCGGTGGATTGTCCGTATTTACTGTGTAGTGGGGATCTCGAACAGATCAAGATGTGCCTCAAGCGGCTGTTCCCGTTGTTCACTCTTTTGGGAAAGAAAAACTACGTGAACATTGTCCTCTACCAGCTTGGTCTCTTAGAAAAGCTTCCCTCCCACCTACCAAAAGATGTTGCAATGGCTTTCCTTTTCTCCACTTTCTCAAGTGAGGATTTGGAAGTATTTCACTCCATCCTCCGGGCCGCCATCCGCTTTCAAGATACTAATGCGCAGGTCTCAAGAAAGGCAATGTTGATAACCGCCATGAGGGGTGAGTCTGCCATCAAGCAGCTTGCGGCTATGACAGAAAGGGAGTTGGCGCTACGTGGACAACCAGTTTCGCCAATCAAAGTCGAGCCAGGTACCTCTGGTCCGGCCCGTACTCCCGCCCTATCCCCGCTAGAAAAGGCAGCCGATGATGTCGTCCCGAGGATGGTTGCGTATCTCAAGGACCTGTTCTCCACCCTTTCTCAGTTCACTTTTGACGTCGTTGGACAACATGATAAGATTCCATATGCGTCTGCTCTGCCGCATTACAACCTGATTCTCCGCCCTCCAGCTCCAGCCCCACCCGTCACCAACCCTGTACTCTCTTCCGGGTCAGCTACAACCAACAAAGAGAACACTACGGTAAACCTCCCTCCAGCCAGCGCAGAAAAGATCCCCGTGGTAGTCTTAGCTACCATCCGGGAGTCACTTCTGCCTTTGCCGCTGCGCCGTCAACCCTTCGTAAATCTCGGCAACCACATCGATGTTGAAGGGTTTCAAAGTGTTCCAATGCCGGTCGCAAAGACCCCTCTTGCTGACATTACGAATGGGCCATCTCCCAGTAAGGCCAAAAAAGTCACAGTGCGAGATTTCTTAAAATCAGACTCGCTGAAGCAAGATCTGACCGCTTGCGGTTGCGTGATCTTCAACTGCCAATGTACAGCAATGTACCAGTGGATTGCAACCAAGTCCCTGAAGCATTTTTCAAACAACATTGACAAGGAACTTGTGCGTGATGATGAAGGTAATTAAGCCAGAGGTACCGCTCAGTGTCTCGCGAGTTGCGTCCTTTTCCCGGCTATGAGCGATTAACAACCTTCTTTCAAACACTATTTAGAATCATCAGTTTCAACATCAACTCAGTAGCTCGTGTATCTCACCATGCTTACGCATTTCACGTACCCCATCAAATTCTTAGATGCGCTTAGACTGTTGGTTTTTCGGGTCAAACTCTATCCTTTATATAGTCTGAGGTAGCGGCCATGTTTTCCTTAGCTTCTTAGATATGTTTCCTTCATTCTCGTTTACTCGGTTTCGTTATTTTATATCAAGTTTGGGTGAAATTGGGTCACCTTCAGGTATCCCTTCATTCTCGCGGAAATGGTTCGGGCTGTCGGACATTGCTTATGTAAATTTTTGGCGCCAAAATCTTGGGTTGCGCTGAGAGAAGGATCGGGGAATGTTGCGGGGCGGCCATCGTCCAACACTCCATTTCCTCGCGATTTGTCCAATTTCGTTGGATGTAATTAGCAATAAATGCGGGAGCCCCCTGCATTGCTTCTTCTACGGCTGCTGTGGCTCCCACATATGTTGTTTTGTTGAGCGCGATCAGCACTTTGGCAAATGCATTGTGATGACTCGCGACTCGTCGCATTAACGTGCGTACGACATGGACCTAGCGGTTGCTCAAGTCAACAAATTTTGAGAGTCAGGATTCTGCATTACGGTTTACCTTGCAAAAACAAATCTTGATCTCCTCCTCGCCTGCAGCCATTCCAAGGAAAGCATGCCTGATTCCGTTGTTTTCAATATTGGATTGATCAATTTGCATGTTTCTAGGTTGCCATTCAACACTGCACACTTCTCGCACCATCTTCCTCAGCTCCAGCAGTCCTTTCGCAACTGCGTCGGCATTCTCCGTACGCACGAAAAATTGTGCGGCGGGCAGCCAGCTACCAAAGTTATCCCGCACCATACAGGTGAAAAGCCTCCAATCGAAACGATTGGTCTTGCGGGTCGAATCAAGGAGGACAAGGTAGCTATTGGTCGAGAGCAAGCGCAGACCTGGTTCCACGGCAAACGTAAAGCCCTCGTCTGCTTGTTCTCCACTACCGCTGAGAAGTCTCACAACGATGTAGCCTTCCTCTCAAAGCAATTGGATAGCCTGGCTCACATCACTTGTCAGCATTGTAGACGACACGCGCAGAAATACGGTCTAAACCAAGCGCACTGATTCGAGAAGGGGACGACGCACGACCCATGATTTCCGGCAATGCGTGTGCAATGTCTGCATGAGCATATGGAGAGCTGGCCTCTGCCTTGACATAATCAGAGGCATGGGAGCATAGCTTCTATCATCGGCGACATGAATAGCATGCCCTTTGCCATGTTCCGCATATCCAGGCTTGTGCGGTATTGTGACTTGCCCGGTGCGTTCATCAATGCTGTGACGCGCCTTTTTTTCTCAGGCTCCCCCTCGTCGTCGCTGCGCTTTCCTTTGGACTTGCAGTGCTTACCGAACTTGCATTTGTATGTGATTTTGTTGATGCCGGATCGTTTTGCTATAGACACGTGGAGCTGCGTCCGAAAGTTATCACCCAACTTCCATTCAGTATCGAACTCATTGAGAGGGACTTGGAACGACGAGACAGCATTGAACAATCTCTGTCGACGGTACCAAATTGATGAATTCTGTGCTTTAATCGCATTAGCTGCGCGTAGTTGGGACATCTTCTGTCAAATGATTCATAAATTCATGCAGAGTGATTAACATTAAATCCTAAGAATAATGCAATAATTCAAGATGTGAAATACCGAAGAAAATAGTACAGATGACTAGCTTTATTGGAAAGGTTGGTGGATGATAAGAGAAGTTATTGGCAATTCAATTTTGATTGTAGTTGCTGCTCAATTACATCAATTGATTCAGTTTGATGCACCTCACGGTCCTCACCACAGATTCAAAGTCCGAACAACCTGGACAAAAGTAGGATCCAACCAAATTTTCCAGCGCCCAATACGCACCCCAAATACGGTGAAGATGGTGAAGTTGAGGTACTGTATATGTACCTGGAAGATGTTTGACAAGGACTGGAAGCATTTGGTGAAGCTGCCTACACGCCCAAAGTTAAACGACGTGTTGGCAACGTCGTTTGCTTGCTGTTAACACGTGTTCTGTCATTTTTGTGGAGGCAAGTTTACTCGTGTTCCAACTAGCAGATATACGATTTGGGGGCCACTTCGACTTTACACGTGTGTATGGTTCGTGTATACACAATTTATATCAGTGTGTATTTATGTGTTCTGAAATACTCGAGTAAACACGTTGGAATTTGCGCCAATGAAAATGAATGAAAAATTTGAAAATAAAAATGTGCACGCAAAATTTGTCCCAAAAGCAGGACCAGCTATCTAGTATCTATTTGCAAAAAATCTACCTAGTACTAGTAGCCCAAGTCCGGGTTGTAGCCGTAAACATGCAAACCGCGGGTGTCCTCCTCTTCACCCAGGTTTGCGCCTGCACCCCCAGCTGCAGGCTTGTCTGCTCCATCCTTGCCTTGACCCCCTGATTCGGTGAAACCATTGCTAGGGGTGCTCGTCCGATTTCGTTTGGAACCCCCAGTGGAACCCCTGCCAAATGTTCGTCGATCCACTTCCAAAACCAATCTGCACTCACTCCGGCCCCCATCTGCCGACTGATCCAGCTGTTGTACCGAGTAGGTCAAGAATTTTCAAAACGTGTGGCCGTCCTCGCCGTCATCTTCACCAGCCTCGCTGTTGGGCGTACCTGCCGGATCCAACGTCTTGGACAAACGCTTCAAATTTCTCTCAGCCTGGGCCTAGATCCATTTTTCCCAATAGTGTCGGATCAGCCCGGCCCTGTGCCAATAGGCATCCTCAATCCTGGTCCCACGCACATTGAACATAGAATCAGCAAATTTGTCCAAGGCAGCACTTGCGAATTTGCCATCCACCCGCTTCATCATATTGCCTTTGGCTGTTGAATATGCCCTGCCGATCTTCGGGGCAACTGTGTCAACAAACATGGTGGACCTGGCCTGGGCCGCCGTGATGGCGCCATCGTCCTTCAAGCTCTTGATGATGACGTCGAGAGAATCCTTTAGCTGGTACGAGTTGCAGCAGGGGTTGTTGACTCGGGCATTGGCAGCGGAGATCAGTGCCTTTAAAAGATCCTCTGAGATAGTAATTGTCAGATGATGCAGGTCCATGAAGGCATCCAATTTCTTCTCCAGCTTCTCCAACTTTGCCATGACCACAATTGCTTGGACGGCAGGGGGAACCTATAGGAACATTTGTATGAAATTTGACAAGTTAGAAAAAGGCAAAAAATACAATGTAAAAGAAGCACGAACACATACCTCGCAGTAGTCAAGTAAAAAGTTCCTCAAATTGTTGTCTCCCTCCGACAACTTTTCAACTGCGAGTCGCATGCAACTGACTACCGACGGATGGAGGATTTGTCCTGGGTTGGGCTCGCTGCTTCCTGGTGGTGGGGATGAGGGACCACCTGGACGGCCGTCTCCCCCATCCAAACCGTCTGCTAGGAACGTGGCGCGGTGGCGAACATCATCCATTTGAGAGTTTCTGTCGTTGCTGGTGCTTCCACGGGTGGGTGTGGTAAATGGTGATTGAAGAGACAACATTGGGGCTAAAAAGTTTGAGTAAAAGAAGGAAATGGCAGAAGATTGAAAAAAGGGACTGGGAAGACAGGGAAATACCAAACAGTGTCCAGCTTTTATACTCCAAATACACCTCATCTTTTCACACCTTATTGCCATATCATTTTGGGTCAAGAATGTTCCGAGATGTCCTTAGAGCGCCAAACATGTTTTCTCATTGATATACTGGCAATACAAAACATAATGCTGACTAGTGATGCGTGCCAGATGCTATCTGGTTGCGAGTTGGGGCCGACCTCGGCTGCTCTGGCTGTTCTTCTTGCTGTTGTGGCCGTTGCTCTTGCCAGCAGGTCTTCCTCAAATCTTTCCAAAGATGAATTAAGTAAGACTCGCCGCTCGTTGACAGAGTCGGGCACATCGGGAAGCATTCTGGGCAAGGGGTATACTGAATCCAGCCATGAAGTTCTCAAACAGAACAAGTTGACCGCGAATGTCTCATCATGCTCACGATGACTGATTGTCAAGGATGGTCCTTGTTGCCGTTCTCGTTCCACGCGTCTTCTGGGGCCGCCGCTGGTCATGTTTACAGTGCAGGCTGCGGTGGATAGTTGCTGTACGTTAACCGGTCCAACGAGAAGATTGGGGGTCGCAAGTCTCTCCAGACAGTTGCTTTGCGGATTTGCAAGTTGAATAACGGGGGAGTGGTATTTTCATCGTGTGACAACGAAGATTTGGCCAGATACTTCTGGGGAAGATGTGCTGCCCTGGTGGGTCACTATTTCAGTGATTCTGAAGAACTCCTAAGGCTCAGGATGTCAGGTCTGATATATCAAAAAGGCATATTCGAGAAGCTCACCCCAGTCTCAAGAAGTGCAAACTTGCTGACATTGCAGCGCTCTCCATATTGCGTCCCAACTGCCCTCCATCTTGATACAACGATGCTACTGGCTGCCGGAGCCACCCCGTTGGCCTTAGCAGTCTCGCACTCGCTTAAATGCCAATCAAATTTGTGGTCTTGTCGCTTGCTACGGAATGGGCAGGTCACTTGGCCGGCTGCTAGCTGTTCAGATTCCTCATCTTGATCAGTTTGTTCCAAAATGTTGCGAATTGACTGCATTGAAGCATACTGAATAAGGTCCTTTCCGCCCCGTACCCATTTGCTTCCATCCCACCACCAACCGCCAGCGGCCACATGGCGGTGTACATACCACAAGGCCAACGCGTTAGCAATATTAAGTGATGGGGCCAACCGATTGGTGAGAGCGGAGGTGTCTCTAATGACATGGTTGTTGCTGTCGAATCTAAGGGATACATGAGACTTCAATCAATCATGCGGTGCACGCGTGGCACAACCCACATTTCTGTACCCTGGGTTACTGCTGGTTCAAATGGTTCTACACATCTTGGTATATGGACCAAAAGGTGAAATTTGGCTTTATTCAACCATCGGGCGTTTGAGCCAAGAACGGTGAACAGAAAGTCATCAATGACTTGTTGCAATTCCCGAACCGCATTTTGGGCTTGCAGCCTTCTCGCGAAAACGGCGCGAACCAGGTAGCCAGTCGCAACCCACAAAGAGAAGACATCTTCCAATACCAAGTCAAAAAGAACAAATAGTGCAATCTGGGCAAAATGTTTGAAATCTTTGCCGTTCAAAGTTCCTGTATGCTCACTGTCCTGACAACTAGAAAGCGATAGAATGAAGTGCTGTCAAATTCCTGCAGGCGTAACCGTAAAGTATCTTTCTGAGGTGCTGACAGACTGGTAATCTATATAGTATAATAGCAATGTCCGAAAAAGATGACGTGTCTCACGTGATCTGTTCGGACACTGTTGCTCCCGCCGCAAGTCCCGCGACTTGGTATATTTGGGCAAATCCTCGAGGCCGTAGGCCGAGTCCCAAAGCCCAGTTTGCTAATCATGAGCGTGGGGAAACACATTGCAGCAGTTGGTAAGTGATGGAGGGCCTTGAGTTGAAATCTCTGGGCAAATTCTCGAGGCCATAGGCCGACTCTCAATGCCATATTCAATCTTGGCATGGCCTGAGCGAGGGAGAAAAGATGGCATCTTGGCATGGCCGTTTGGGAGTGATGGAGGGAACAAGTATTCATGATGGGATGGCGTTGCCTGGGCGGGTATTGCACACAGCCTTGATTTCCAAAGCCAACCCAAGATGGGAGGGGGATTGGCAGCCATGGTTTTAGAGGAGCGCTCAATGGAATAGGCAGTGAGAATGACCAGGGGCATTCTGTATATGGAACCTCTGCCATTTTTTTGCAGACTTCCTCTGTGTTTGGTTTACATTCGTCTCTGTATTGGGCTTAGCCCCATAACTGGCATATCCTCGTCTATATAGTAAAATAGCAATGTCCAAAAAAGAACACGTGCCCCAAGTGACCTGTTCGGACACCCGTCCACCCCTTGCGTTGAGGCCATAGGCCGAGTCCCAATGCCAAGTTTGCTACATATAAGCGCGTGAGAAAACACATTGCATCTTGGCATGGCAATTGGTGAGTGATGGAGGGCCTTGAGTTGAAATCTCTGGGCAAATTCTTCAGGCCGTAGGCCGAGTCCCAAAGCCAGATTACGTCTTGGCATGGCCTGAGCATGGGAAAACAGATGGCATCTTGGCATGGCCGTTTGCGAGTGATGGAGGGAACGAGCATCAATGGTGGGATGGCGTCGACTGGGCGGGTGTTGCACACAGCCTTGATTTGCGAAGCCAACCCAAGATGGGAGGGGGGTTTGCACATAGCCATGGTTTTAGAGGAGCGCTCAATGGAATTAGTGGTGAGTATGACCAGGGGCATTCTGTATATGGGACCTCTGCCATTTTTTTGCAGACTTCCTCTGTGTTTGGTTTACATTTGTCTCTGTGAAAGTGCATGAGCATAAACAAACATGGTTCATAGGCTCATTGTACACCACTGTCAGTACAAAGAGAACACCAACAAAAAACGTTGTCCGAAAAGGTGTTATTTGTGTGGAACAGTGAGGCGGGGGCAACGCAAATTGCATGGGGTGTCTGGAGTGCAACATGTCGCGTTTTTCTTTATACTTGCCATGGTGGACTCTAGAACGCGCAGCAGACTTGAACCATAGCTCAATTAGATACCTGTTGCCGGAGTTTGCGTGTCTCTGAGACTCCCTTTTGTCCAATAAAAAGGATTGGAAATAGATCAAAATGCATGTGGATCGGGTCCCTCTTTCAATCATCGTTGCATTAGAGGAAAGCGGCACTCTGCCACCAGTCCAGGACGCAATAGCCTTTCAAACTATTGTAGGTAGATAGCAAATGAAGCCTCCATACTTGGACATCTGCGGTTCATAGTTTTGAAGATAGATGCAATGGTCATCAAACTTTCCTGTCAATGATGTCAATATTGGAATAGGGCATTGCAAAGAGACAGCGGCTGTTCTGCCGTTATGCACGATATGTAATGGTGGATGGTATGATAAAGTAATAAGATTGACTCGATTAGTGCCATATGGGTGAAGAAAATTTCAAGTGTGTTGAGACGAAGAGGAAGGCGGAATATGATCTCGGAACATCACAGATGTTTGCAATAAACTTCCAAAATGCAGCAGGTATATAACAATAAATGCCTCAAGACTTGACCGTGTGCGGTGCCTTGTCGTGGTCTTGATCCTCCCATGGAAATCAGAGATGGACGCGATGGTCATCAAACTTTCATCTTTAATGCCAATGATAGACCGTATGGGTGAAAGGTATTGCAAAGACAACGCTGCCGTTTGACTGTTATGTAAAAGATGGAATGGCACGGTAAAGTAAATAATATTGTTATTATTGGTATATAACATGGCGGAGTTTGTTTGCCAAGATGGAAAGGTAAAAGGAATATGATATCTCATGGAACAAAATGAAACGGAACGGCAGAGATATCTGCAAAGTCCAGATCCAAATTCCAACGCTGGCCTGAGCTCAGCGCAGTGCCTTTAAAAAGGGAGCCATTGCCCCCCGGCACCCACCATTCTTCACCATCAACAATCCCTTGCTTCCAGTCTTCTCCCTTCCCCTGCTTCCAAACCTTCATTTCTGCGCGCCATGTCCAAACAACAGCTCATCACTGGGACTTTCAAACAGGCCCTCACAAACAAGACCTTTCAGGCCGCCATCATCTTCCCTGAAGACAATAAATTCCTCACCACCAACCACTCACTGTTCACCCGGCCTGTCTTTCCTTGGACCCCTGAGCTCTTCTTCAAAAACAAGATCCCTCCCTGCCGTCAATGCAACCATGACCACTGTGTTCCAAAGAGTAAGTATTATCATAGAGGCTCCCAACAGTCCCAAAACTAACTTGAAGGTGTCTTTTGTTTCTTCAGTCAAGGAATACTTGTCCAGTATTGGACAAGACTGTAGTTACTGCATCGACATCCTGTACATCGCCGACACTTGCCCACTGAAAGGAACTCAGTTTACCACCATCACCGACTCTTTCCTCCTGAAAGTTGGTCCTGCCATTGCGAACCGCTGCCCGTTCTACTTCTCCCACAAGACCGCAATCACCCGTCAATTGTTTCGCGGCATCCACGTTGCCCAAAGGAATTGCCGGACTCGCAAAAGCCGGCAACACCCAGCGCATGGCTCGCTACGGTGATCTTTGGGTCGAACACACCGCCCGCGTCAACAAAGAGTTTGCGCTAGCCGATACGGAACAGAAGCCTCAACTGTGGTCCTTTGAACAATACGTGATGGAACATGAGTCAATCGATCCCCGCGCCATGCAAGATGCTTAGCTCTTCTTCACATCCCCTATGCATGCCATTGCCAAGGTCATGATGGAAAGGGTGGTAGCCAACAAAGCCATCATGTGCTGTATGACGCCAGCCAAAAGTATCCGGGCAAGATGCACGCCAAAGATCCCGAAACTCACTCACTCGTCACCCCCCAAGAACTGAAGCTGGTGAACATCGTGCAGAACGAAGTCGGACAGAGCATGGCATGCGATCTTCTCGAAAAGGAGAGCCATGCGTGCGGAGGTCCCGTATTGGAGAGAATCAAAACCGTCAGCGAAGCGCATGGGATCATACCAAGAGGTGTGTGTTGCTTGTATTCACTGTTGTTGCAAGTCTGAATCTCCCAATACAATTTGATGAGTAGAAGCCGGGCCAATCATTGTGGTATGTGACTAAGTTACCCGGGACAAAAACATCATCAAGGTCTTGGGACCGCACTACAAGCCGAAGCAGGATCCCTTCCACCTCTTCCAAAGGTCTGCTATCACTTTGCCCTGTCTTCATGCTCTTGTTGAGGCGGTACTAACGACTCCCTGTATAGAATCAACGAGAAAATCAGTGGCAAAGGTGTCACCAGTTCCATATCAAACAAGCTCAGGGAGGCACTCTACTACACCGAAGGCGAGCTAAAGGAACACACCCAAGCGGCGAAAGACTTCAAAGCTGCCTGCAACACGGTGGTCCGGGCCGACCTGAACCAAGGATCTGATGCCCGGAAGGAGTGGCAAGGATCCGTCAAGAACAAGACATTCCTCATCGCCAATGGCTTCGTGAGTATGGACAGCCGGAACAATTTCCATTACAAACAAGACACCCAATGGAAACTCTTGCACTCCAGCGGGGTGGAAAGCACCAACAACCTCCTCTCTCAATTATCGAAGCGCAAAATGGGACCAAAGTCGGCAGTTCGGATTCTGTACTGTTTTGTTGTTGCGGTGAGTATCTACCAGAAATATTATTGCGCACTTCCAAGATCACATAGCTAACTTAATCACCTCTTCTTCCGAGGAACATCGAAGTTGGCCAGCTGGTTAGCCGGATTCCGAACCTCTACCAAATGGATATTCTAGCACTGCTCAAGCTCCCCCTCCTGACCAACAACCTGCTGGCGCCAACGCCCCAACTCGACTTTGCCTTGACCATCTTGAACAAGCTCAAGGAGACCGGCGAGGCCACCAGATCCAAGGATCCAGCAACTATCTTGGTGTCGGACCGGAACTTCCCCTACGGTGTGGCCCAGCCCAGACAATCTAACGAGAACGGTGTGCAAACGGAGCAGCCAGCAGGTCCCCAAACCATTCAGACATTCTTCCATGCAAGGAACTCCACCAAAGCCGGACCGAGGGAGGTGAACGCCAAGAAGCACAATGCCGTCCGATCACAAAGGAGTATACCCTCTTTCGGGGCGCACTTCGCCAACGACAAGATATACCCACTGAAGAGGGAGAAAAGTTCCAAATCACCACATGTCCCATTGCCACCTTCATCCTGTACAATGCGGCGGTTGCCCATCTCATCCACAAGAACAAGCCGTCTCCAGCAGAAGAAGACTGGCTTGAGGCGCCAGAATCTTCAATCCCAGTGGTACAACTGCAGCGGCTTCCCAAGCAACGGTCAGAAGACGAATATCTGGCTGTATTCGAGAAAGGGGTCACTCAGAAACTATTCGACACATTGGCCGCCACCAAACTCACCTGGAAGCAGGAGCGCTTCTGCCAACTGACGCATCTCACGGCTATGTTGACCGACAAGCTCTCGCATCGTACCCAGGAAGTGATTGACAGGCAATTTGACGCTCTACGGAAAAAGGCTAAACGTGATGCCTCTTGTTAAAAGGTACAGAGTGCAACAACTATGAACTTACCCACATGGATATAGATCAGATTTGCTTCCTTAAAAAGAACGATTGGCAGCCACATACGCAGACGAAAGCTCCGAAGCATCTTGGGAAGGACAAGAGTTATTAGACGAATCATCTACTCTGAGCTTGCACCCAAAGAGGTCAGCAACGGCAACCGCAGCGAAATGGATACCAGTTCCGATGAGCCAACACCCGCACCATCAACGCCACTGGAGCATTGAGTATCTCGCATCACTCAAGGTCCAAAATCCCAAGCACACCTAGAGGATGCTCCTTGACATGGGGAAGAAAAACAACCCAATGGAATTCCGCAATACGAGTGTGCCCGGTCTTGCCAAAGGGCTTCAGCGAATTGCCCTCGAGAAAGCGGAACTGGCATCCCCTGCTCCTTCCCCCGCACCCACCACTCCCACCGCCACGCTGTCTCGACCATCCACATCCTTCACACCCGCCGTAATGTCAGAGGCCCCATCACTCCAAGCAATCTCGTCAGCCAACGACCGCATAACCACGGAACCTGCCGCCACTGGGTACAAAAGGAAGCGTAGCACATCACCCACCACCCAAAGGCCACTACACGTCCAGGATTCCGCTGACAGTACACCCACCAAAACAACCACGACCACAGCTACGGCCCAGTAAAAACAACCCCGGCTCAAGGCTTGCAACAACTGCAAAAACAAGAAGATCACCTGCAATGGCAAGGCAGTGAATTGCGCACAATACCAGCCACCGAAGAAGAATCTTCGGTCATATTTCAACAAAAAGTCTCCCAAAAAGTTGTGGTCTCTCTTGTAAAAAATACTCTCCCTATCAATGTTTGAATATATCATACAGTAGTCCAAAAAAAGTTCTGAAGTGAAAAGCATACCCTGGTCTTGCAATCTTGCCACCATCTTGGCAGTAACTTGTTGGAACTTCCAAATTATGTAAACACAGTGGATCTCCGGGCAGTTGAGCTTTAGGCGGAGGCTTACGTAATACGGCACGCTATACATCAAGGAAGTTGTTAAAGTGATGCCTGGCATCAAAACTTAAAACAACGCCCCCAGTAAGGTAGAGGCAATTATGGCCAAAATGAGAACTATTTTGTCCACAGCCACCGATCTCCGCTTGTCAAGCCTTGTCCAAGTCGGAGTCCGAGTCAGAGCTTCTGCCATTTAGGCATTGCATTTTGTTCAAACTTTGCAAACGCCCTGTACGAACACACATAGACGATTTATAAATCCTGCCACGTCCACAATGGGTGGAATGGACTCGGATGGCCAGATGTAAGGGCAAAAGTGCCTTTCAATTTGCATTTGTTTATAATACGTTTGCAGGCCTAGCAATCCTATGGATATCGCAGAAGAATTGCCTCAAGCTGACCATGATGGACCTGCCACCGCTGCGGAAGAGAATGAAATTTAGTAACAACCGTTCAACTGAACTGTGCCATTGACCATGACTGATTCCTGCCCGCAGGCATCTCCGGCTACCAATGTGTGCTGCTGGAGGCATGAATTGTTTTCGCGAGAGCTTCGTACTCTGGATCTTCTTTCTTGATATTTGTCACTACTGTTGTGGTGTCGAACATTGTTGCAGGTGCGTCATGGTTGATGTCAACTTTTTTGTATACCCGATTGTGTTGCTTATAAAATCCAAGTAGTTTGTAGGTATGGGCCCGGTTGGCGCGGTACTCAAGTTTGGTTGTTGCTGTAGGAATGTCAACGATCGGTGGTCACTGAAGCATCGAAACCGGCGTCCAACTAGGTATGGACAAAACGACCACAACGTTTTGACCAACGCTGACAATTCCTGTTCGTGCACGGGTGCAAAGGGGTCAGGGGGATCGGTCTGATGAAAGAAAGGGGCTCAAAGAAAAGTAAAATGGGCGCTATATGCAACTTCCCAGGTTGCGAGAGTTCGGGTAGTGTAATGGTCAAAAAACACTTAAAGTTACAGTATGTCTAATGCTATCAGAGTACTTTATGATGGAAGAAAACCTGTCACGAGTGTGGCGCATGCCAGCTCGCGCCGTAATAAGTGCTACCGCTCTCAGGGACCAATGACACATGTCATTCGGCCGCCTGCCGCTAGTATAAAAGAACCAGAACCCGTCACAACGGGATATGGAGTCTCCGCATCCTGCAACTTCCGCGCGATGTACGATATCGGACGTAACTTCTGTAGGTTCCTGAGCCCGGTGATTGTCAATGGTAACAGGGATGGTAACACATCATTGTCCTGAGCCGGTTGAGCCAAACATCCTAATATTGCACATCCTGATGCATCGGTATATACGTACGTTGGCTGGCTTGGGTCGTACAGTGCCAAGGTGGGTGCTGAGCTGATGGCATCCTTCAATGCGCTAAGAGAAAACGTCTGATATACCCCTGTTTCTGCTTGAAATCTCTAAAATGCACCTTTTTTTCCAAAAAATCTTAAAATGCCCTTGTTTTTGGGATGATAATATGGCTGGCGCAGAAGTTCATTTCAGTTGTACGTCGGATCTGGGCCTCATCTGGCTGAGATCCCAGCTGAGATCGATCCTAAGATTCAAGATCCTGAAGTTTCAACAGTTCAACAGTCTGCCACTGCAAATCATGGAGGTTGGCACTCCCTTTGACAACTTTGACGCCGTCGTGCAAGCTGCAGCAGACCATGCGTCTCTTCATGGATACTCATTTAGTGTTGACAAACGTGATATGAAACGCTTGGTCCTTGCTTGTCGTGCTGAGGAATGTCCCTTTCACTTGCGGGCAATTGTAGATTATCATCAAGTTTGCAAGATTACGAAGCTCAACACTGAACATACATGCGTGGGCAACCTCCAAGAAGAACGGGGGTCTCAGAATGCCAAGAAATGGGTCAGCAAAACAGTTGAAGCTGGAATGGTCGTTACTAGTAAAACTACCCCAAGTCAGATTCAGGCACACATGCGTCAGCAATATGGGAACGTCCCATCCTACTCCACTGCATTACGTGTCAAGGAAGCCCTTCTATCTGAATCGGCCGATGATCAACGAGAGCAGTTTCGAAAGTTTCGCTCCGACTGTGCAGCCCTACAGGCAGCGGACCCCCAAACCACTGCGATTGTCAAGGCAAGCAACATTCAACTTCCAGCAATCTTACCTGACGCTGCCCAAACATACGCACAACACTTTCGCAGCGTCTTCATTTGTACTGGAAGAGCCAAGCATTTTTGGTCTCATAACTGCAAATTTCTTGCAACGGATGGAACCTTCACCAAGAACAGATTCATACAAACTTTGCTACTTGCGTGCACTATGGATGGCGAAGATAAGTTGGTTGTTCTTGCTTGGGCCCTGGTTCGTCACGAATGTGAGGAAACATGGACCTGGTTCCTTCAACATCTATCTGCCGCCCAGCCAACCTTGAACAGCAACCAAACTGTTATCATCAATGACCGAGAGAAAGGGCTTATAAACGCGCTAGAAACACAGACACCTGATGCCTATCCCGCTTGGTGTTGTTATCATATCTCAATGAACGTCCAGAATAGATACGGCCTGCAGATGAAAAGGATATTTTGGAGATGCGCATACGCGGGTAGGTTCATTGCGACATCACCGACACGTCTACTTGAGCAAGGCCTAATTTCAAAGGCCTTCTTCCAGACACAGAAACCAAGTTTCTGGAGATTATGGCTGAGATCTGCACGACGAATGCAGCAGCCGCAGATGACATTGACGAGAATCCCCACGAGCGATGGGCTACGTATGCAGTGACTGGGAGGCGATTTGGACATGTTACTTCAAACCTGGCAGAGATTGCCAACGCCCTTTTACGTGAGATTCGGACCCTTCCAGCACTTGAAATGGTACATTCGATCTACCTGCATCAAATGGGGAAGTTTTATGACCGAGCTCAAGAATCCCTGGCATGGCGGGGGACTATGACACCCTCCGTTGAGGAAACCCTGCGAAAGGACATTCTACACAGCCGATCTTTCACCCCTCGGCGCGCCACCACTACCGATGGCATTGTTGTATCCAGCAGGACTGCAAAGCAATATGCGGTCAATCTTTCAACCGGGGCGAGTTCTAAGGGTCGTTGCTCTTGCAAAGAGTTCCAACTCATGTGGATACCATGCGAGCATGCATGCGCATTTGGTAATGCAGTGAGAGCATCACCGGTCTCGCTTGTAGGATCCGTCTACTCCATCGATACCTACAACGCAGCCTATGGCCACCCGTACGCCCCTGTCACTCTGGAAGACCTTCCCAAAGACGTTCTAAACCCTCCCGTTGTAAAACGTCCTCGAGGCCGTCCGAAGACTCGTCGCAGGGAGAGTGGAATGCAGGGATCTTCCCAAGCTGGAGCTACTCCCTCGGACCAAGGTTGTCGCACTTGCGGAGAGCGGGGACATAGTCGTCGCACATGTCGTGAGGCTCATCGATGATTGACATTGCTAGGGACATAATGTATGGTAGCATGCTAGAGAGACACTTCCTTTGTGTAATTTGTATGGTATTTTCATGGTTTTCGTTGCGTTTTTCGTGTGAGAAAACTGAATCAGACAGGTGGCAGTGAATGGTGGTCTATACCAGATATGTTCCATTATCACCCCAAAAACAAGGGCATTTGAGGATTTTTGGAAAAAAAGGGGCATTTTAATATTTCGAGCAGAAACAGGGGTACAGTATATCAGACGTTTTCTCATGCGCTAAAGGCTAACTCTTGTTCTTCGCCCCACTTGAACACACTTTGGGGAGACTGTAGCTGCAACAACGGCATTGCTATTTCGGCATACCAATCCACATACTTGCTCAGGTAGTTTGTCATTCCCAAAAATGACGCAACCTCACGCCAATTCGAAGGTCGTCCCCACTCCTGCACCCATTGAATCTTGCTTGGGGCAATCCTGAATCCTTTGGCCGATACAACGTGGCCACAGAATTCTACTTTGGTGACCACCCATGCGCATTTCAACAGTTTCACGAACACTTTGTGGTCCTGGAGGCGCTTCAATACGACATCGACATGCTGTCGATGCTCTTCGAGGGTGTCCGAGTAAATCAGAATGTCGTCCAAGTACGACACTACGAACTTGTCAAAGAGGTCACCAAGAACCTTGTTCATCCTGCGTTGGAATGTTGCCGGCACATTTGTCAACCCAAATGGCATCACCAAGTATTCAAAGTGTCCAAACTGAGTCCCAAAGGCTGTTTTCCCGATATCATCAGGGTGCATTCTGATGCAATGATATGCATCCCTGATGTTGACACTGGTGAAGTACTTCTATCCGGTGAGCCGGTCTCCGAGTTCCGCAAGATTCAGCATGGGTGTACGATCCTTTTTCGTCTGGGCATTCAGCCTTTGGTAATCTATGCAGCAGCGGAGCCCGCCATCTTTCTTCTTGGCGAACAATACCGCGGCACCCCACGGAGATTCCGAATGTCGTATTCATCCCTTGTTCAACAAACTTTCGATCTGTTTCCTGAGCTCTCCACTCTCATCCTCGGCCATGTGTCGTAAGGATAGGAATGCAGGCTTTGACCCGGGGAGTGTCTCGATCCGAAAATTGTTGTCACCTCTATCCGGTTGGTCCGTATTTTCTCGAAAAAGATCATGGCGGTATTTCTCTACTACCGTCCCCAAGGGATGATCTTGTGCTATCATTTCCAATGGATCCACCTGAACCGGTTGCACTAACTGGGCTTCATCCCAGCGTCGCACCAGTACTGCAAACACCTGAGCGACACTTTTCTTCCGGACCAATCTTGCCAGTTGGGACTCTGTCAGTACCCATGAGAATGGTTTAGTTGTCGGGGTGAACCTTGATCGTGTTCTATCCCATTCCCGGAGGTGAATTGCATTGCGTGTGGGCTTCTCCCACCTTCGGTTTGTGGGCTTTGCTGTTAATTGCATTCTTTCCCCTGGCTTGTGCGTGAACACCATTTAACAGTGACCTCGCTCGTCGTTCAATGACACGTCGTTCAGCCACTTGAACAGTGGTAGGCCAAGAATCAAGTTCACGCGTAGCGGAGCCAGAAGAAACACCTTCTACTTGACTTCAGCATTCCCCCTTCAATACCACATCAACCACCGCCAGCTGGCTTCATGCAAAAATGCCCCCTGAGTTCCCCCAATTGACGGGTACCCCCAGACCCCCTAACACTCAGGTTTAGACTGGAGAATAGTAAAAAGTAAACGAGAGAAAATATAAAGTAAAGAGAAGCACGGTAGTGACAAAAACAAAAATTGGGAAAAGAGAAACAACGGAAAGGAAGGACAGAGAGAATTGCGAATTGAAAATGAAACGAGCAACAAAAAACATAAGCAAGGAGCAACAATGAAAGAAAGTCAGAAATGTGCAACTGGATGTGTTGAACAAGTACGTAGCGGATGACGAATGCTGGGCTGAAGATGCAGCGCGGGAGAGGAAAGACATGGAAAGAGCTAAGTCGAAATCAATCACGCCAAGACACCGCCCTGCACGCGGAGACGCTTTTGGAACTGATCCAAGGAAAGGTTTAGGGTGATGCGCTCGTTTTCCAATGCCAACACCGCCTCCATTTCCGTTCCCTGCAGAGTAAGCTGGCGGGCTTCAACCGCGCAATAACTGATCGACCGCTTGGAGTAATACTTCGTTTCTGCCTTGCTTTGCCAGGCCGTTCCAGCCGGTCATTCAACGCTCTGACGTTCGGACCTCTAGGCCCACCGGGAGTCAAAGGAGGTAAACCTTCTGCATATTCCTCCCAGACCTGAACGACAGTGTTTACAACTCTCGATAGAGTGTACGTGTCAAGAATGTCGCTGCTGGTCGTGTTGGTATTACTGTTGGTGGCGGCGGAGAAAGGAGGACGGGATACGCTTGAGGAAGACGGACCAGGCCCAGATGTGATATGAGCTGGGTTGAAAATGTTACCAGACTGAATCTCTGATCCACTTACCTACAAATCCGTCAATGGCATGCGTAGCAGCTTCCGCGTGACGTATTTCGGGCGATGTCTTAGTTTTGGAACAACTCGAGCAGCTTTTGTACACTCTCTTCTATGGTAGTGAGCTTGACTGTGTCTGATTGGGGATTAACACAAGTTAATAACACTTCGTATTGATGAAACTTGGCAAGTCAAGCACTGCTTTTGTTCCCACACAAATGAACTCACGGCTTTGAACGACAGTTTGGACAGAGTCGACCTTGTTGTCCATGCGATGCACTTTTGTTCCTAACGCCGCTACTTCGCTGAGAGTTGACTGATTTCTGGTGATGATTGCCGTTGCTATTTGAGGTACTACAACGCAAATTGCCATTAATTGACGAACCCTTCGCGATTGCTATTGCCAAAATGCTCACCAACGTGCTGCAGTGTACTAATAGTCGGATCTACCGACGTTTCTATCTTTTTGCGCAGCTCCTGGGCGTAAGCCTTGAACTCTTGTGACTTGAAGATAGGATGGGCAAACAAACTATGACGGGGGACTTTTTGCTGAAGGATGACCGCGTCCTGGTGGATGACATGACGCATCTTTTTTGAGAGGTTTGCGAACCCTCTAGTGGCAATGTCATTGGTGGTGGGATTGGTCAAGTAGGCATTGATGAAGGGGAAGATTTGGTTGGCTACCGCGGCTGGCGGATCTAGACTAGCTCGCGGGAGAAAGAAACCTCTGCCGTTGATCGGCCAATCCCCCAACGCCCGGATGCTTTGCCTGGGTAACTCCAAGTCATGGGACAAGGTCCTTGACGAGTAGTCCCACTTTCCCATCTTGGCAGCATCAGCAGGGTCGACTCCACGTGCAATACAATGTCTCAAGGCGACGCCTCGCGGGCAGTGCGTCGCCTAAGAGACATGTATTCCCACGGCTTTCCAGCCCCGCTGATACATGTGACGATGTGCACCGTACGAGTACTCATCTACTTTTTTTCTCTTATCAGTAGATGAGGAGGCTTGAGTGGACGACAACGGCTGGGCGGATGACGATGATGGTTGTGAGGCAATATCTTCTTCTTCCTCCAAAGCCGCGACCTTTCTCTTTCTCTTGCCCTTGCCCGTCCCAGTTCCTTTCCCCTTCCCCTTTGGAGCTGCCTTCGGAGGTTCTCGCTTGATGAAGTAGGTGTTGTACCAATTTTTGTTATTCCCCAAGATTGGCACCGGCTCGGTTTAAATGTGAAACCGGTAGAAGAGGGAAAAGGCGGCTGTGCCAATCGGACAGATGATGGCATTCTTGTGGCGAATGCAGCCCGTCATTTTCTTCCTTTCCATTTGATTGACTTTGCCCTCCCGCGAGATTAGTAGCATGGCAAAGGCGGGGGTCGGACCTTCCATTCTCGGGAGCTCATGCATGTACAAGTGGGAGAGTTGTAAAGCGCGTGGCGCCTGCCCTCTGCCCATCGTTGCATGTTGGAGTAGGAAGCAAGAGGCGTTTCGTAACCCTGCTTCAGCTTGGGCCTAAACATTTGATAAATGAGTCCACATATACATATTCTGACATAAAATCATCCGAACCACCATACCTGATTCGACCAATGCAGGGCTAAAGACTCCATGTCTTCCATTTCGTATGTATCAATCAGCGTCCGTTCGCCACAATCGGCGAAGCTGTCATTATGGCCATCGTGCAGCCGGTTGACATGGGCTTTCAGAAGACCGCTGATAGTTTTGTGTCGCGGGCTGGTCTTTGCTCCCCGACCGAGCTGTCACTACATGGCACAGAGATCTACTTTGGCTTTTATAAACATGTTCACCGAGCTACGGGAGTACTCTCTTCTTTCACCGCCCGGTTTAGTCCGCCAGCCGCCAGGTATGATCACATCCCGCAACCATAAGAGCAATCGCCGATGGCTTGCAGTGTCATCCCAGCCTTGACTGTTACACCACTGGCAATACTGCTCTTGCCTTGTATCATATGCCTTCTGAGTCTCAAGGGGACGGGCTCGCCGGTTGGCCATAATCTGCGCAATATATGCCTCCTGTAACTCAGGGTGATTGGCTTCTTCATCGGAATCCGGGTCCAAATCATCTCCGAAATCTGGATCCTGTAAGTTGTTGGACGCTGCTGCCAGTCGTTCCGCTGGAGCCTCCTCAGACATCTTAAAGGTTTGGTGATTAATCAATTGTGTGAAACATGGATTATTGTGCTGTATGTATCGAACCTTGCTGCTTTTGTTTGTTTATGTTCATTATGTGTGATAGAAGACAAACAAGTAATGGAGAATAGACTATTGATACTGACGTGAGAAAGACGTCCTAAAAAAGAAAGCAAGGTTAAATGAAATGGTAATTTTGATTCCAAGGGAAGATGGGTGTCATCTTGGGAGTGATCTAGAACTAGAGGGATTTTTTTACATACAACTAAAGAAGGACTATGTTGAAGACAAGTCACCGTGTGACGGGGAGTGTGTGTGTGTGGTTCTTTATGGGTCTGAAGGTCTGTGTGAAGCGCAATGTGTATGGGAACTGTCAATTGCAAGCGGACTTTGGACATTGTCAAAATTTCTGAATTTTATGTGTGGCATTCCGGAGGAGCCCATATGCATCCCAATATGGGTGCAGAGTGTCCAAAAATGAATTGGGAATGGCCGAATCAAGTTCTAAACTAGCATCAAGCAAGGGACTCCCACATTTGGCCTGCAAATCGGAGATTTGAAGATGGCGCGTCCTGGTACCGAGGTACCCTGGCATGGGCGAACGAGGGTACCTATGGAGGGGGACGCTTGAGCGTCCCTTTTCAATTAGAAGGTACCTATGGCGATTCTGGGCGATCGCCTCAATTAAAAACAAATAGTTGCTTGCGGTCGCTTGCCCGCTAGGGTTTGGTCACCTGCTGGGGGAATGTGGTTTGGACAAAAGGGTACCAAGGGGAGATGGCTCGACCCTTGTGCCCCAAGATCTGCTGCAATAGCAGCCAGGGCTGGGCCCCACGCAGCCAAGGAAGACGATCTATCTTGTTGTTCACAAGAGCACTGATCTGCTGTTTTGGTGCATTCTGCAACCCCATTATTCAATGTGCAAACTTCACGACGTACGGCTAGATTGGTTGTGTGCTGCTGCAGTTGCATCTTTTTCATTCTGCCAAATAATGTTAGTAGGCTTCGTAGTGCATTGGCGCACGTTGCTTGAGAGTAGTGGCATCAAGACCACTCTTGAAAATAGAGGTGGATAGTGGAACGGTGCTTGAAGAGGACGCAATAGGACTCGTGAATGCAGCGTCTGACGCGTCTGTGGGAAAAAAAGATATGAAAGTTTGCAACAAATCCCAAGTGGAACACATATATCAGTAAAATAAATACCAGCTGATGTGGGAGTACTGCGAGGGCCAACGCTCGACAGTTCTTCAAGTTGCAAGACCAGATGCTTGTTTTGTTGCTCCAGAGCTTCGATGCGGTCTTGGAGAGGCTTCAACTTTTCACGGGTTCTCTTGTGCTCCGCTTGAATGGCGCTCTCGGTTGCCGCCCACAGCTTTTGGTACTGTGTGTTCATCTTGCGGACCTCGGTGTCGAGAAGGTCGCGAAAATCAAAGTCGTCAAAGGTTTGTTCAATGGGTGAAGAAGTGATGTTGAATGATTGGGACATGATGAAGGCGGATGATCGGCAGCAAAATGAGAGAGAGAGAGAGAGGACAGTGCAAGTAGTGTCGGATATGACAAGCAAGGAGGGGGGCCACATCCCTCTGAATTTATAGGAAATTTCACAGTCCATGCAACAATGAAGGCATTCCCAATGCACAATTGCGGGCTGTGCTCTCAGCCTAAGACATGGGGAACAAAGAATGTTCTAACTTTTGCCAAGGCTGCTTTAGCCAGTAGATCATTGTCCCAAACTCACTGCCACTCTGGTCATTCCTCTGGTCATTTTATTCAGCCTTGAGTTCCTCGGATGTCTTTTGTGCGCAAGCAGATGCACATCCCCAGCCCCAAGAGCCCCAAGTCACACAACTGTCAGCATTCAATTGGGTAGTGTGAGATTTTGGCAAAGTAAAAAGAGGGCTGTACTATCACAGCCAGCTCGCACTTTGGTACAGTCGTGGTAGTGTCTTTTCAATTTTACTTATTGATTTATGCGACCATGCATTTATGTGTCAACAAACATCCCTGAATATGGGACGTGCAAGTTTTGAAAATGGGTAGAATGGTGAGCTGTGAATTTGAAATTCCCAGAGCCAAGATCTTCTGCAAAATGATCTTGACCGAAATTTCAGATCTAGCCGATGGTCATGTGATCAATGGGGCAAAAAAGCCCACAAAACCAAAAAAAAACCAGAAAAAACTCGAAAAAACCCAAGAAACCCCGGTCATGACTGGTCATGACCAGTCGTGTTGTTTGAAGTATATAGCTTCACAGCGCCGTTACTGATCTCTGCTTGACAGGCGAGGTCCTAACGTAGCCCCCTGGACCCTTTAAAGGGCTTAGAGAAGAGCTCCATAGTGAATTCCAGCACCTGAGAAAATTCGGATTGAAATATTCCCCAATGCTCTTAACACACCTGGCCAAAAACATACTGGAAACTTCCAAGGGAGAGTTCCATGCCAAAACCAGGCACAAAGGAAGGCGCATCTTCTACAGAATTACAAATGGTTGGATACAACAATTCATGGCTTCCAAAAATATTGTTGAGCATGCCCAGACTGGGAAGCTCCAAGTCAGCCCCAAACAAGAGCTGTACATTGAAAAACCTGTCGTCTACCATTTTGGTCAAGTGAAGCGCAATTTTGCCTCCAGATGTTTTCACGAGGATCTGATAGAGAATATGGATCAGAATAGAGTAGTTCAGTTTCGGGTCTGGCCCCGGTAGGTCCACGTGACCTGTCCTGACCTGTTAGTCCGGCCTCCCTTTGGTCTGTCTTTCAAACTCTGTCTGTCTTTTCCCCCCCTTTCAAATTTGGTGTTGATTTTCCTGCCGGTACTCTTGCTTCCTGTCTTTCCAACGAACCTCTTCCCGGAATTTTCTTGTTCTTCTGTCCAATTTTGTCTATAAATTAGTACGTCCTGTTCTGTCAGTTTTTCTTTTGTGTTAGGGTTCCACGCTGTCCGCCGCTTCCGCTCTTCCGCCCCCTGCCCCTGCATATCTCCATCTCCATCCATCTCGGGATTCTCGGCCATTGTCCGCAACCTTCGCCTCTTTTGCTCTTACAATGACCATTCATCACTGCCAAATTGCCTGCGCTGGCAACATGCGGAACACCATTAAATGGTGGCGGTTGCAAAGTGTCCGAAGTTATAGATTTCCAGCACACTCACAGGTAATGAATTTATCGAACATGGTCTGCTGACACAAACCTGTGCTGATGATTTTTACTCAGGATGCTTGCCGGTCACATGCCACTGTCCTTTACACCTTTGTACATGTTTACTCAAGTGTTGCCCAAATATGTATGTAAGCTAGCTGTTTCCCGATTCCCTTCTATTGACTCATTTCCTGCCAATAGCGTTGAGTTTTCTATTTATCGCGTGCACCACCTCCGCACACCTGCGCAGGCATGCTGAGCAGACAGAGCCCCGAAAGCAGATCATCGGGGCTGTTGCACTGAGCCGACTGCATACATTTATTGGATGAGGGCGCATGCAAGGTGTCCAACGGTAAATATTTTAGGCAAACTCTGAGGTAATGACTGTACCGCACATGTCCAGCCCTGGTGAACACGTGCTGATGCTATTTGTCCAGGAAACGTGGCGCCAATTGTCCCTGTCCGAGCCGGACATTTCGTCTTCAAAATGGGGTGGTCGTCAGGGATATACCCCATACCCGCTCTGTTGGGACTTCCACTCATGCCCAAGCCGCACATTTCCACTTACCGACTTCTTGCCATCACGTCGAGCGACTGCCGGCACTGACAGATTCCTCCGCACAGACGCCGCAATACATGAAGGTCCTCTTTGCGGCAGCGTCAACCGCTCATAGTCTCGCCGTTGCCGGGGCGAATATTCAGCAACAACAATTTTTCAACCTGCCCATGTCTTGCAATCATGTTGAGCGACCCCCATGTCTTGCAATCATGTCGAGCGACCCCCATGACTTGCAATCACGACGTCAAGCGACCCGCGGCAACTCAATGTATAAGCCAACCCCAATTACTAGACACCAACACCCGCTAAATTAAGGTCCTGTTGGGCGTCCACCAGTCAGACGCTCTCGGTTGCCGTGGTTGACATTTTGGCACCGGAGGGACGTCCCGCTATTGTCAACTGCTCTGAGTCTTGGGTTTTGTCTTTTCACTCAGTCTTTTCCCTTTGTCCATGGTCTTTGCCGTTTGTCATCATCATTTCCTGCCTCGATTTTTAACTTCGTTCCTTGCGTCATCAACTTTCCTGCCACCGTATGACACGCTTCATTGTAATTGCCTCAAATTGTTATAATCCTACTACTAAAAAATGTTGGTCGCGACATGACTCATCAGGTGGCTTGGCTGGCAGCCGTAATCAATTATTGTCCGGACAGGGCCAGCCTTCGGACACGCGGTATATAAGGCAGAGCTCCCTCCGCTCCCCTACTCTTTATCACAAAACAATACACACACACAAAGACCTTTACTATGGCTGTTGCGATTTGCTCTATTGAGCAGTTTCGGGACAGTGCAACTCTGTTTGATGCGGGCGATATGAATTGCGAGTGCAGAAGCTGCGGCGCATTCAGGTGGAAGGCCGAGAAGGCTTCAATCTGCTGCCATAATGGCAAAACCAAAGGTGATGATGTAGGCCATGTTTCTCCACATGAAGCTTTACAGCCGTTGTTTTCAGGAGCCTCGAACGACTCTAAAGAGTTCCTCGCGCACATCCGAAAATACAACCAAGCCTTTGCGTTTACCAGCATGTCCAGCAATCTTGACTTGAACTTGGCGAGCGACCGGGATGGCATCTACACTTTCCGGGTCAACGGTGAGCTGTATCACCGGATTGGGGATGGATTGGAGGCCGAAGACGGGGAACTGCCCAAGTTTTCTCAAATTTACTTTTTGGACGCGGAGGCTCAAAGCTCTCGACGTTTGGAGATTTTCTCCAACCTCCGGCCTATGGCGGTGGCAACTTAAAAAATTCTCTAATTTTATACCTTAATTCTATCGATTCCAGGACTATATAACAACCTAAACTTTTGCAAAGAGAATGAAATCCGTTCCAGTATCCCCCACAGGTACATCAAAGTGTCTTTCCCTCAAATCTTTGTTTCCCGATTCCGTGTTTGTAATCTGGGTGTCTCCATTTTTCTTTTAAGACGCTGAGCCCCAGTGGACCTCGCTTTCGTTTGCTGGAGTAACTCACCAACTTCAACCAATATGCATCAAGGACCGGAAAGTGGATATTTGCAACGGAGCAAAGGTCGTATATATTCAGCCAAAATAGCATTGAAACAGCGACAATTTCTAATGATTACAGATATTCTAGCGACACTCTACTTCTACGAACCTACCTTCCCACCTTCCCTACCTTCCCTACCTTCAAGCCGCAACAAAAAACTACCTACGACTTACCTATCCAAGCCCCAAAGACGTTGCAGCATCCAAAACCTCCTTCGACCGGACGACTGATCCAATAGCCAATCTATGCTATGCTTAAACCTTTGCAGCCATACAGCAGCCGTGACAGTACAGGTTCTTTGTCATAGTTGTCCCTCAACTCGTCGGCGCTTGGTGGCAAGATGATTTCAGCATCAGACCGTCAACTCGGCTGTCATTGCAAGAGCTGTCCTTACTCTTCTCATGCAAAAATACAATACGTATCCACACACGGAGTAGTTGGAATGCACTAACCGCGGGATGGATTATCTCCGATGGCCGAAACATCCACAGGATGCTCATGCAGCCCTGCATGGAGCCTGGGTGACCCCAGTAACTGTGAGAGAGAACGCGACAAAGTGAGAAATTCAATAAAAACATATAACAACTACTTTCGGGCATTCTTATTCCTGGCCTTGATCGCCGCCAGTTTCTCTTCCATGACGCGATGTTTCTCAAGCTCTTCCTCGATTAAAAACTCCCGCTCCAAGCTGCGTGTTTTCTCTCTGGCCGTCTCGAGTTCCACATCTTTACTGCTGACGTCTGATGTGGGGGGTGCCGAGCTGGAACTGGCTGCACTGGAAGTGGGCATGCTCTCCTCCCGGACCACCTCCTTTCCCTTCTTTGATCTGGTGGTGGTGGCTCTGGGCTTGGCTGGGGCTTTGGGTTGGGCGGGAGCTTTGGCAGGAGCTTTGGGTTTGGCTGGCCTTGCGAGCGTTGACATTGAGCCTATTGGTGGTTGCCTGCACACCCGTCACTCGGTCTTTGTAGTAGACCCCCGTCCGATCCCCAAACTCAAGCTGCCTCCAACGCCGCACGTCATAGTTGTGCCGGGACCGAATACAATGTAACAGACTGGCATTTTTCAAGTCGCGGTTGGTGTTGGCATGCAAGCTTTCGATTGCATTACTCTGGTTGCTGGAGAACAGTCAAAAAATTGTTTGAATGATTGCAAGGCCTCGAACCGAACCAAATACCTTGTTCTTGTCCAAATGGCCAACGGAATTTTTGAAAAAACTGGATTTAATGAACCGATAATGTAGGGCTGCTTATAAAGCTCAGCCCAATCCTCCAGGTTCAGGCCAGACTCTGCACCTATGTTGATAATTTCGTCGAAGAGCAGGTCGATCGTATCGGGATCGGTGTATGTGCAGATAGACTCTATTAGGGCTCGGAGAGACTTGCGGGCTTCACCAGCTGCATTTTTGAGAACATTTCTGAAGCAACGGTTAACTCAATTGAAGGACATTTGGCAGTGGATTTTACCTCTTAAAATGCACCACGCAGGATTTGAAAATGTGCAAATGCGGGCTTCACCAGCTACATTTTTGAGAACATTTCTGAAGCAACGGTTAACTCAATTGAAGGACATTTGGCAGTGGATTTTACCTCTTAAAATGCACCACGCAGGATTTGAAAATGTGCAAATGCGGGCTTCACCAGCTGCATTTTTGAGAACATTTCTGAAGCAACGGTTAACTCAATTGAAGGACATTTGGCAGTGGATTTTACCTCTTAAAATGCACCACGCAGGATTTGAAAATGTGCAAAAGGTGCTCAGACCATGTCATCTTGGTAGTTTCTGCCGTTAACTTTTCCAAAAATAACCCCAAACCTTTGTATTGACCGCCGTCCAGGTCGGCCATAATCACGCTGATGGCAGGTTCCTCGTCGCCATGAATGTGAGAGAACCGAAGGCCTCTTCCAGTTTCCTGGCGATACAGAGAATTGATCATTTCAAACATTTGGCAGTATGTCTCAGCATCGTGGTCATCTGTGGCTATCCTGACACAAGCCAAGACTGTTGGGAGAAATCGGTCTTAGCACATGGCGCATTAAGGTTGTATGTCATACCGTACTCACCTGAGGGATCGATATCAACGTCGGGGTCTCTAATAGCAACTTCCCACTCATTGAACGGATACCTTTGAAGGTCATGTCGACAAGAATCTCCTCGCTGCTCTGCAGGGCTTCAACTTGCTTTTTGGTTCCGCAGATGACGATCAAATTGTTGTTGCTGGTGAAATCTTAAAAGTAACACGTAGTCAATTTCAGTATACGAACTTGCCGATCCGTTCTATGCGCTTCACTGACCAGCTTTTCGGATATAACAAGCGTCCGGATCATCCCTTTGCATTTGACGCTTATAAAGCTCGGCCATAACCCCAACAACAGACTCGCCCCACGGATCTCTTCTACGACGTTCCGCTGATACAAGACGCCTCACCGACGATAATTGGTTCAGACTTGGATGGAACTCAGCAGCAATCGTTTGCATTCCACGACTATTTCTGACTCAGAAATCTGTCATATACAACTCGTGTTGTCATTCTCACCTGAACCACGTTTGAAGAAACTTTCTGCCAAAAATTTGTCGGGGCTGGAGCGTGCCACTCTCCGTTACGGCAAGATGTTCTTCAATTTCTTGGCGGATGTTGAATGGGATGGTCAAAGGAGGAGGCGGGGGATGGCTATGAGTGCCAATACAAATAACCATGACATATGGGCAGGCGACCAGATCCAATGGTGTGACTTTGATGAATTTAACGTTGCATGTTTTGGGCTGAACTGCACCCTGCTCCCAGTCGCCATCCAGTTTATGCAACTCAACTACAGTAACTCGTTAGCTGGAATTTTCAACTAGCTACTAGATTGGATGAGTACTTACAGCAAAACTTTTGACGGGAAGACGCCAGTAAAACTGTTGCGCATGGATCGGTTGGGTCACGCTGGCTTTCAGGCTCATTTACAATTTCATCGCCCTCTACCAGTCGTCGTAGGTACTCCAAGTTGTAATGGTCAGGGATGACAACGACTAGATGCTTCTGGTTAGGTTGCCACATGCTACAGCCCAGACAAAATTTATTGAGGGGAGCGGCACCGCCTGCAAGAACCATTGGCTAAACAACGCGTAAGTAGGAGCGTCCATACGACCAATCTGCCGAGCGCTCTTACCTGTGAAAACTTCCGAAAAACCATGTGGCCGCCTGTGCATTTATGGCCTTGCTGGTTGGTGTACCTGCATGTCATATTTTGTCTAGCTAAAAAAAACCTTTGACGTGAATTAATTTTTGCAAATTTGCACTCCATAATTAATACATACTCCTTCGTTTTACAATCAATCGAGCTTCCTTTGGATGAGACTGTCGTTCGGGCGATGTTCATAAAATCAGCCTCTTCGGGATCCACGGACGAATGCGTCATCTGGCGGATGTCCTCACAAATATGCTCACACATCTTCACCCCCCTGCAGGTTCGATAGCTTTTTGTTACCTAAACTGCGAATAAGACATCCGATAGACGTCAGATTCACGTTGATACTACTCACTTGAGCATTTAAAAAATAGCAGAAAACCTCCGCCTCCTCCAGGGTTTCCGATCGGATATTGAATGTTGGAAAAAGCTGCGGTCGTGGTTTTCCATCCGTTAATATCATAAAGGATGGCAATTCCGTTTTCTGATGTCGGGGGATACTCGATTGGCTCATGTGCATAGATGATTTTTTCAACAAGCGTGTGCTTAAAAATGCGGTATTTTTCTTCGATCAAAACATCAGGACTATCCAAATCAATGATCTGAGAAATTTCGGAAATGATGGTTAGCACAATTCTGACCAAAATAAAGGGAGCTGTTTCGGATGTGGCTTACCTGCGTGCTGCTAGAGCCGGTGGCATTTTCTTTGTTGCTGGTGGGAGTAGATACTTCTAAATCAACGATCTGAGAAATTTCGGAAAATATAGTTAATAATTCTAGCGAGATTAAAAAGACAAGTCTCTTTCAAGGTTAGCTTACCTGCGCGCTGCTTGAGCTGGCACCCGTTTGGTTGGTGGTGCGAGTGAAATCCTCTAAATCAATGATCTGAGAAATTTTGGAAAATATGGTTAACATAATTCTTGCGAAAAACAACAAGTCTCTCTCAAAGATAGCTTACCTTCATGCTGCTTGAGCTGGCACCCGTTTGGTTGGTGGTGAGAGTGAAATCCTCTAAATCAACGATCTGAGAAATTTCAGAAAATATAGTTAGCATAATTCTTGCGAAATTAAAAAAAACAAGTCTCTTTCAAAGTTTAGCTTACCTGCTGCGTGCTGTTTGAGCTAGCATTTGCTTCATGTTTGGCAGGAGTAAAGTTAAAGTCATCAAGATCAATGATCTGAAAATTTTTGGAAATACAGGTTAGCACAATTTTGGCCCAATTAAAGGCAGGTTCTTTCGGCCCTTTCGGATTCAGTTTCGGGAAATGCTTACTTGCGTGGTCCTGATGCAACTGGCGACTCTTTCGTTCTTAGGAATAACATAATCGTCTACGTCAATGATCTGGAAATTTTGAGAATAAATAGTTAGTATAATTGGCAGAATATAGGCAGGCTTTTCGAAGTTAGCATACCTGGGTGCTCGCACCTCCGCCGGTCGGAGGTTCTGACATCGTGCCGCCAGTTGAAACTATTGGCGGGAGAAACTTGTTACCGAGTGCGGCATACCAGACCGCATGCCGGCCCCTTTTTTCCGGATAAGCCACGCGTGGCACGGAAAGTTCCTGGTACAGGTGGCGCAGGAAGGCCTTGCTGGTACAGGTACAACTACTCTGTACCCTGTACCAGCCGCACAAAATACACCTGTACCTGTACTAGATATAACCCGTACCATACTAGTTTACCAGAAATTCGTAACACCCCACTGGAAGATCATTTTGTTACACAAATGTCCACGTACGATTTTTCTCATGTGACTTCAGCTCCTTCTCCAAGGAGCGTTTCCATTCTGATGCATGCTTGGATCACATTACGGCTGCATACGATTTGGGTTCATTCACGTCATCCAGCGGTTTGGTAGTAAAGGCCTTGTTAATAACTTCTTGGTCAAACTCGGTGACTGCATCCAGATGTTTGACTGAATCCCACAGCTCCCACACGGTTGTGTCATCATCTGCCCCTTCACAAGATATCTGCAAGTTACATCCTTTTCAAACTTCTTGGTCAGGATGTAGTCAACTTCGCAGTTACGTATCTACTTCCTCTTCTTTGGCCTCAGTCTTATGATTTGCTTCACAACCACTTGTTTATTTTCCTCATCATATAGGGGAATTTGTTATGAAACCAAGCTAATGCGTTACTAGTGGGATGACCACTTCGAGATCCTTATCCATTACGTAAACATGTAACTCCGCTAGGGAGTATATATTCTGCTGGGGACCCCTCTTTACTATCTGTACCCCTTTGATCGTTTCCCCAATACAAAAGACGTTCATACTGCCATTCACTGAGTCCAGACAGGAGATCTATAACACGCTCTGAACCCAAACGACCGAAGCGACCAAAATGGCTACTCAAGAAGAAGAAGCCCCGCGTTTAATCGCGATACAAATTCCCCGTCTGGCAGTCGACGGCAATGATTACTTACGATGGAAGCAACAAATTGCAACTCTCCTCAGAGGTAAAGGCTTATACGTGGTGGCCTACTGTACCATGGGAACACTTGCTGTTGAAGACGCTGATAAACTTATCCAGCAACACAGTAAAGCATTGTATCTGATCCACTGTAACAAGCTGACTGCGCATTCCCTTGTTAGTTTCAAGACGCGTCGCGCGACGCGTGCTGCGCAGTGTCTGCCGTGTCTTTTCTTTCCTTCATTTTACAAAGTATATAGCCTACGGTAGTTTTCCCCTCCCCCGTAGCTTAACCGACAACCCCCACAGAATAGTACTAGTCAACTGTACTTTACACTGAACAAAGTTATACTTCACCAATGGAGCATCGTCCCTGCTAATCCTGTTATATCCACCATCACCTTCCTCCTGAATTACAAAACCAATTCCGGGCGGAGAACAACGTCGTGACACTCCTGGCTCTGTTAGACGATCAATTCGGGAATCAAGAACGTTTACAACTGCCTGCAGCGGAAATGGAATACTCATCCATCCGAGTTGCTGACTTTCCCACTATATCTGCATTTCACGCCAAATTTATGCAAATTATTTCTACACTTAAACTCTGCGGGGTTAACAAGGCTCAAACCGAAATGATACGGAAAGTCTTGCGCATGCTACCGCGCGCACAGACGGAGCACCCCAGGATTTTACGTGCAACCAACTATACAACCTATGCTCGCCTAATCCAAGCACTGCTACTGGATGAAAAGCATCATTATATCAACGCATTAGTACTTGCCAGTCGTCCCGTCGGTACCCAACCTATAACGGCTAACTCAACTACCACCGAGAACAATAACAACAATAGCAACAATGATGACTGACGCAGTCAACGCGGCGGTCAACGGGGCGGCCGTGGGGGTTCTCGCCAAGGCAGAGGCGGATGGGATAGCCGCAAGGGAAGAGGGGACAGGTCCCAGTTGTCAGGAAGGTCCCACTACAACAACAGAGATCAAGAGTACAAACCTCAACAGTCATCAAATTAAGAAACGCGTGTTTGTTTCTGATGTGGGATGAATAACCATATGCGCCGAGATTGTCGATCGTCAGACTACGTCGTACAGCTATACACCGAACTCAAGAAGGTTCGGGAAGATCCAACAGCACAGGCGTCATTCGCTGTGGTCAATGAATCCACAGGAGCCAACGTGTTTGACCCCGTAGATTTCTAGTCAACTGATGTATCCAAGAGGAACCAGTGCAGGAATAGTTAGGACTGTTGGATCCGTAGGAACCAGTCAAGACGACGTAGCTCTATCATCGATGACTAGCATTTTTCAAATACATTCACTAAATATGCTGCGCAACCCACATCAACAATGGCTGGAATTACATAGTGAATAATCAGAGGATATGGCAAGCCCGCAATTAGACTTCCCAATGGCGACATCTTTGGCATTACCCATAAGTGGTACACAACATACCCAAAGAACTCAATCACGTTTTAAGAAATTTCATGGATTTACTTTGCCAAGCTGAATTTCATGTTACAAGAATGCAGTATGCGACCTAGACCTCCATCAGAAACAACTTCATCTTCGCATTTATATCAAATATTTTCAAGGAACCGGAAAACAAAGCGCTACTCACTTTCCGCAACCAACGCAAATATTGAAATTACAAATACAGTTTGGGGATCTCATAATCAGATCAATCGGTCTCGATGAGGGGCAGCAAAGGGAATTCACATCTACGATGGCTTACACAAATTATTCGATCGACAACGGGAACCAAACGGCACTGAAGCCGGCAAAATGCACTCTGGGATCATAAACAGAAACTTCTCAAGGATGGCAACGCACATCAATGAATCAACTTTCCCACAACTCAGACAACAGAGTGGACAATCACAAGGAAGCAATCTCAGCCATATTATCAAGACATATACGACATCGAATGCAAGAGACTTAAGGACATGTTTTGTGACCAAGTTTTCATACCATCAACCAGCAATTATCGGAAGCATTTAAGTATTCTGCCAAATGATTCAGCAACACTTCCAGTCCCGGCCAGCAAACAACAACGATTCACTTAGATGAGGCCATGGACGTAGGAAAGGCTCAAGGTGACAGACGCCCGAGAGTCCGCACAGCAAATCAGTTGAAAGACACTTCAATGTTACAGCATCCTGGGCATTTACAGAAACTATGCAAAACCAATTTAGCCTAACGGGCTGTCAACGCTGAACAAATTCAGCCGACAACAAGTCATCAGGTCCATAGCGCACATACCTAATACAGTACAGTCTATCTGACATCGATGGGTATACGCTTCGCAAGAGAAATGCCGATGGGAGCATTCTGCGATACAAGGACAGAGCGATAGCTCAAGGATTTACACAACGTTCCGGAATAGATTCCAATGAAGCATTTTCACCAATACTCGACGCGACCATACTTGAATGCCTTATGAGCATTGCGTCGCCGAGAACAACAAGGCTAGACAGGCTCATTGAGATAGCCACAGCGTATTGGATGTGATGTAGTGAATTGTTTCTGGGCTAACAAGTTTCGCAATCTCGCTCCAGGCTTGTTTGAAGAGGGCTTCTGTCGGCTGCTCCAACATATACTTCCAGTCCTTTTCGAATTTGGCCCATGTATATGCTTCCAAGTTATCATCAGACGCTGTCACAAAGATTTTGTGGCAGTTGGATTTGATGTTGAGAAGGATATGCCACCGGCAAAGGAGTCTCTTCGTCTGGGGCCAAACTCCTTTCAAGGCTCCTATCAACCCTTTTTCGTGGTCGGTTACTACAATGTCAGGTGCCCTGCCCAAAACTTGCGTCAACAACTGTAGGAACCAAACATAGTCGCCGCATTCTTCCTGCTCAACAATTCCAAATGCAATGGAGAATGTGTTGTTGGTAGCCGTGAATCCAACAGCATGCATCATTGGCATCTTGTACTTGTTGGTTTGGTAAGTGGCATCAATAATTACCACATCCGCGTACTTCCTAACGTTTGGATTACCATCGGCTGACCAAAACAAACGACGTACGGTACGGTCGGCGTTCAGTGTGAAGTCCGCCACCAAATGATTTTGTTTCATTCTCGTCAACAGCGCCTCCATCATCGTCATAGTTCCAAGCTCTTTTCTCTGCATTCGGGCGACAATGTTGGAGACATCCCGAGCAATGATCAGGATCGGTCTGTCCGGATTGTCATCAGCAAGCGACTGAACTATTTCACCGGGACTACGGGCATCAGCGTACATATCAATAATCTTGGCGAGAATGACACCATCTGCAAGTTTTTGGGTGGCCCTTCTTGCTGCAGGCAGACTGGCAAGCTCTGCGGTGTTCCTCTTTGGATGGTTGATGTGCTGGTAGTGCCCGTCGCCAAATTTCACAATCCTCCAAACTTCTCCAACCAAGCTTAAACGGACTATGTAGGTGCAACCGACCTTCTTACTCTCCCGCTTTCTCTTCGAGTTTGGAATGTTTGCTGGAGGCGACCCACTCTGACAACAATGAAAGATCACCATACAAACAATTTTCGGATTGCCCCAGTGTTCCTTTTTCTTCTCAGAAACAATAAATCCCTCGGAAAGCGCGTACTGATGAACACCGTCAATCCCCTTTTCCATCGTGGCAAAGTCAACATCCGGCGCAGCTTGAGGAAACCATGGAGCGTGGCGGGATGCGGCTTGCGCGATGATAGCATTTGCCAAAGCAGCTTGAGGGGCGGCCAGGCTACTGGGAAGAACGATTGCCTGTTCGGGGGTCAACCCGACCACAGTGGCAACCTCTGTTGGCGGTCTTGCGCTGGGGCGTGCGATAGCTGTGTCTGCAGAATTGGCGGCTTCCATTTCGGGTGTTGTGTTGTGTTGGTGTTGGACAGGTTCTTCGATTCAGAAGAATGGGGCGAACCTGAGTGGCAATCGGACGGCCGGAGCGGAGTTTTGGTTGCAAAACAGCGCTGAGCCACATCTCGGACAAGGATTCGGACGTGGTATGATTTGTCAGATGCCTTTACTATTAACCTTTCATTTTCAGAACAGCAAGCGTCGACATGTACCACTAGGCTAGTTCTTTGTTTACATTTCAACGGTTTTGCGTCACTATCTAGTTCGCCTTTTTTCAATACACTGCAATTCAGTTACTACAATGATTTCTTTTTGTTTTACAATGCGAGTGTTCACATTTGGTTCAGTCAGTACTCTGTTCACATGTGGTTTATATGGGAAAGTGTGATCCGGATGCATAGCACACATTTGAGAGCGATTGCTAATGGAGTATAAACAAAAGTTGTTAAACAAAAAAGTTGCGATGGCCAAGGACAGTGCCAAAGCCGTGGTTCATCCGCACATGGGAGCACAAAAGGTTGCAATGCGAACACCAACGAAAAAGTTGTCCTAAAAAGGATATAGCGCGTCCCCCAGTGGGAGAACCCCGCATTTTAGCAATCGGCACCGTGCATTCGAGGCGCTCCCATAAAGTGGAAGAAATCGTGTCTTTCACCAGTGCAACACTTGGTGCACCTTGGGTTAATCATACAGTAGATCTCAATCTCCAGCAGTTGGAGGTACCGCCGGAGAAATTGCATATTTTGAAGCAACACTTACTGCCGTGAAGCGACAACCGGGGATGCCGATCCATTGAGTAGCTGTTCTACTTGGTTACGTACAGTCCTTGACACGGTGCTGGTTTGCAGCCAAAGCTGACCGGTAAGCTAATTGGAGCCTTCTCGTGAACACCCGTACATTGACCAGGGATAGCCGAGTTCCTATATCAGAGGAAATCAAGGAAGAAATCAACTACCTCTTGAGCCATTTAGAAGAATGGAATGGAGTAGCATATCTTCCGCAACCGCACGACCGAGAAATTTTCACGGACGCAAGCAATTTGGGGTGGGGAGCGAATATCATGGTAAACGGCCACTTACTTCTAGTGCGTCGCCAGTGGCAAATGACAGACTTCTCCGAAATTTATTCGAAGAAGAAAATGCCTGCGATTCGGAGAGCCACAACCACTTACTTCAGTGGTTCATATCAACGTCCTGGAGGGCCTAGCTGTTTTGCTAGCGCTGCGAGAACTCACTGGACGAACGTGAAGTCCCTTTTGGTTCATTTGGACAACATCACCACGATTGTTTATCTGGCCAAACAAGGGGGATCCCGGGTAGCACCTTTGAACAATGTTGTTCAGTTGAGAATCAAATTCCTCTAAGATCATTCGATCTCAACATTGCGAGCGGAACATGTGGCGGGTGTGGACAACGAGATTGCCGATGCCGATTCAAGATTCGTCACCAGCCAGAGCTCGCTGAACCCGAACTTAAATACCAACTCAATCCGCAGTTGTTTCAACAAATCGATCAGATATACGGACCCCACTCAATTGATCTCATGGTGTCAGCGGTGAACAGCCAACTTCCCCGGTTCTACTCATGGACAGAGGAGAAACTCTCGTGCGGCGTCGATGCGTTTCAGTTCCCTTGCACAAACAAGAATGCATGGGTAAACCCCCCTTGGTTTTTAATACCGAGGATCCTCGCGAGAGCTCACGCGCAACAAGCAACCCTGTCGGTGTTAGCGCCAATTTGGCCAACCCAGTTGTGGTATCCCCTCCTCGTGGAGATGTTGATTGACTTTCCAATCAAAATTCCGGACCACTGACAGACCTTTCTGGAAATAATAACCCAAGAAACGAACCCATTGCCGTGGAAGGCGGCAGCAGTTTGGCGAATCTCAGGAAACGCTGGGAAGATTGCGGCTTTTCATCAGAAGTTATCGACGTTGTCCTGCAATATGGCTACAAAGAAGCGACTCACGCTGCCTTTAAAAAACCGTGGGACCAATGGATACACTGGTGTGAGCAAGGGGAATTTGATCCCTTGGAACGCAACATTGCTCGAATTGTAAATTATTTTCAACACTTAAGAGTCTCTGGCTTTACAGCCTCCCAAGTAGCACGTCATCGGAGTGCTATTTCTGCTCTTTGGGGACCGTTACCGGAATACCAGCATGCTTGGCTGGGAAAAGTCGAACTTGTTTCTCGATATTTCAATGCCTTACGGACGCAAGATCGGCAATGGCATTGGAAGCCGATCACGGCGATGGAGCTCCTAGTGAAGCAGCAGAACCCATCCCGATTTTACTCGAGGATGACATCATCGCAGCGATTATACACAAAGCAGAGTCAACTTTGACTTTACGCCTTTTATCAAGAAAGCTTTGTGGGTTATTAATGCTGGGTTCGAAACGCCGTCCATTGTGCTTGACGCGCACACTTCGTGCTTCAGTCACTTGGGATACTACTGAGTTGCGCGCTGAAGTAGTAAATCCGAAGGAATCCAAAAAATCCGTGAAGGAGACGCGTAACCTTGTTTGCAAGCGTTTATCCAATCATTTGGCTGCCGATATTGTTCCGGTGTATGAAAAGTATCGCGATGATACTTCTCACCTGAAATACGTAACATTACTTACGCAGTGTCGTGCAGCAAAGGTACCCAAACCAGCGACAGTTCGTCACTGGGTAGGCGATTTTATGACCTTCTTGGGGTATTCGAAAGATGTTCGGATTACACCTTACATGCTTATTAAAAGCAGAGCTACAGCACAATTGTGCGCTCAAGGCGACGCAGAGAGCATCGCTAACCATCGGTGGGACTCAGCAACTACGATCTTTGTGGGAAACTGGTCCGTGTATTACGTCCCGAAGGTGTTCCTTTGCCAGAAATTCCTTCTGGTTTTGCGGCTACATTTCCGTCAAGCTACTGTAGTTCAGATTTTCTGACTAGTACGCTAGTGAGACCATCGTTATACGTAGTATAATTCCGGTTCTCCGAGGCCTTTGGCCGTCGGAGAACCTTCATTATATGAGTATATTTAAGATGGTTGAACTAGCTTGGTGCCCCCCGCCCACGCGTTCCATTGAACGATCGAAACGTAGATGTGCTTACTTTCGCACGACCTATATATATAAAGAATTACTCTTCTGATAGCTGAGAGTGAGTTTTGGGTCATTTTATGAGCTTTCATGCCATTGACTACTGCAGGGTTTGACTCCCTGTCAGGTGAACGCGATAATAGGTCGCAAGACTTTAGGTCGCCGGTAGTCAATGTGTAATAGGCAGCAGGGACAGATCGTAGGCAAGGTAGAAGTAACAACAAATATGAATATATATTGAACTTCACAGTCCTGTCCGGTTTCTTTACAAAAGGGGGACGCAAACAGGCGGCTTTTAATGGAAAATTAGGGGAAAGCGAACTATGTGTGAGGGGATCATAAACGTCCGTCTAGGCTAGTGTTCTCGGGGTGGAGGTTGGCGCTCTTTGGTGATCTCGACCAATCGTTAACTTTCCTGGGTTCTTCTTGGCTTCTGATTGGCAGGAGGCATTTGTCATCTTGGTGGCACACTCCAAGATGGGACAGGGAAGTCTTTTGGCTGACGGTTGTGATCCTACAAGCTTGATCGCGTCGTACCGTTAAGGTCCGGGAAGCCTGGGAAGATTCGTGCCAAGTTTGGTTCTTTTGGTTCTAGTGTACTGGTAATTTGATGTTGAATAAATATGACTAACAGATCGAGATCTGTTACACAATGTCCGCCTAAATGCGGCATGCCCTCGGTTGGGGTGTGGTGTGATTGCTTGGTGGGGAGAATGTTTCTGGAAGAAAAATTCTCTTTTTATTCAAACAACCACGTGGGTGTCATGTGACTGCCACCAAGCTAGATCAACCATCTTAAATATACTTGTATAATGAAGGTTCTCCGATGGCCAAAGGCCTTGGAGAACTGGAAATCTCGTTCCATCTACTCTACTTTCTTGCCGATTTCGAGTGAACAACGACCATGTCTACTACAAACTTTCTCAACCTCTCATTGCTCGACGTGGATCTCACTATTTTGACAATGACAACAAAGGCCTCGACACACAAGGACTTCTGGGTCCAAGCAACAAACGGACTGCAGATGCGGCAGGTCTTGAGGGCACAGATGATAAGGTACAGTGCCGTCCAAAAACGTTCCAATGTTTGCCACATTTTTTGAAATTAATTTTTTTTCCTTCTGAAAGTCAGTATTAGAGGGTTCTTGCTTAATGAAAGAATGATGAACGGTATCTAGGGTGCACCTTTTAATAATGTATTGGGGTGGTATATGGTCTACAGATCTGGGAAAAAAATTTTACACCTTTTTTTGTCATTGGAACATTTTTGTGGATGCACCCCCCCAAGTGCATTGTTGGGGTGGTAACAGGCACTATGGCAACCGATGTGGTTTTTTTTTACTCGCCCGGTATAAAAGACTGGCCTGAAACCAATTCCCCCTTCATCTTTTATCATGCATCTAATTTCACAAGACAGCAAAAACAGCAATCTTTCCCAGCTCTCAGCTGGGCGTTCTACCTGTCAAATTGCCTCAGCACTGGGTGTGGGTCAAGGCACGGTCTCCAGAGTCAGGTTATCGCTACTTCTGGATGCTCCATCGCCACCTCCTGGTTGTCCCGAGCTTCTTTCTTCCAAGAATGTGTCTAAGGCTGTTTCCATGGTTACCCCTGGAGAAGCAGAAACGGCACCTGAGGTTGCGCGTGCACTGCAGGATGTTACCAACAAGGTCGTATCCCCTTCTACGGTGAGTCGGGAACTCAAGCTGGTCGGTATGAAGGCTGCTGTGAAGAAAAAGAAGCCTCTCCTCCTTCCACGTCATCAAAAGGCTCTTATGGATTGGGCATTCGCACACAAGGATTGGACATTGGAGGACTGGAAGCGGGTTGTATGGACCGATGAAATCATGATCAACCGCCTGGGGTCCGACGGGCGCAAGTAGGTGTGGAAAAAGCCAGGGGAGGGGGCTGTCTGATAGGTCTGTGGAGGGAACCTTGAAATTTGGTGGCCTGGCTACGTGGCCAAGATCGATGGCCAAATGGACGGGGCACTCTATTGTGAAATTCTCGAAGATGACTTTCAAGCCAGCTTACGGTATTACAACTTACAGGCCACTGATGTGGTTTTTCAAGAAGACAATGATCCCAAGCACACTAGTTGTCTGGCCAAGAAGTGGTTCGAAGATTGCGGTTTAGAGTTGATGGTTTGGCCGCCTCAAAGTGCGGATATTAATCCGATTGAACATCTGTGGTCACATTTGAAAAAGCAGCTTGGACGGTACCCCTCCCCTCCGGCATCCATTCACGAGCATTGGGAACAAGTTCAGGAAGAGTGGGACCATATTCCGGCTTGTGTTTGTCATAACTTGATTGAGAGTATGCCCCGACGTGTAGAGGCTGTCCTCAAAGCCAAAGGGGGCCACACAAAGTACTGATTCCTATTTTTTTTGGGTATGCATCAAAAATGTTCCAATGATGTTTTTTTCAGTTACTAATACAGAGACCCAGGTTGAACTAAGGCACGTGGTCTATTAGACCCAAATCTTCTTTTTATATGTAGAATCACTTTTGTATTATCTCCCCTTATTTGTTGTGTTACTGTATATATTGTTAGCCAATTTCACATTCTTCCAAAAAGTCACAAACATTGGAACATTGTTGGAAGGCACTGTATGTTTCGTTTCCAGATTCACTTTCAATCAACCTGCTCATGTCATTCTAATAGGAGGATGGCCCCGGCAGCGCTCCTGACGACGTGCACAACCCCATTGCCGAGATCACCCACGTCATGCGAAGCATGACTACTAACGAGGACTTGATTCAAAGTGGCATTGTGTTTGGGAGAGAGCCGGACATGCGGAAGCAGATGATTACATTGTATTGTCAGAATGGTGCAATTGTCAGCATGTTGCATGACGTTATCGGCAATCAAGTCCAGCACTGGGCACCGAGCAACGCACTGAGGGTATGTTATATATGACTTGACTTTCATTCATTATCAGCTAATCTTCTGAACGGCAGTCCAATCTCAAGGATCTCGCAACTCAGGTGGTTTTCAACAGCAACAAGACTACCTATGTCGGAGAGAAGGTTGACGTCGCCAAAAGGGCTATCAACGATGAGATCGGCATCACCAAGAAAACTGGCAACCAGGCCCCGGTCAAGAAGAAGATCGAACAATTGGCCGGCACCTTCATCAGCGCCTGCAGGCGGGATCTGAAGTCGCGCTTGTATGCGGATCGCCGTGTGTCGAAACTCAAGGTGGAGAAGTTTGCTGCAAAAGTCTTCGGGGTTAATACAACCGCAAACCCAAACCCAAATCAAATCAATTGGGCAGCTGTTCTGGTAAATTCGTAGTATGAGGAACTACTCGAGTAGCGCGGACAATCGATGTTGAGTTTTCTTAGCGTTGCATCTGTCAAGAAATTCCGCGTGCCCAGAATGCGAACACAAACTTTTGGAAGTTTGCATCGGATCAGTCGATGAAGATGGAGCGGATGTGGAAGAGCGCGTAAGGTGGGCCGAAAATGCAACCTCCAAATGACTTGTGAAAGAGTGCTTCTGGAGAGCTTAATGTCTTTCATCAAGAGTTTGGAGGAGATTATTGTGAAGGATTGACCGCTGTACACAACAAACAACGAAAACGAGGTGGAACCCCTCCAAGGTCTGCAAGCGACTCAATTGAATGGTACTTCCGGCCGTGACTAGGAATCGTACAGTCGGGCTAGAAATCGTACAGTCGCGCAGCCACCTGAAATATCGACTGTCTCTGCGTTGCTTGAATCTCCGCTCCAGATCCAGCTCGCGATCTCTAGATTCTCGACGCACAGCGCCCTCGTGAGGATCTACCTGCACATACACACTTTCCAAACGCATCACTAAAAGTAGGAACCCCAGTTTACGTCTTTCCGCCGATGGCGACGCATTAAACAGGATGGGTTTCCTTCCGTTTGTTGTAGACCACCATGATCGCTGGACCGTCCACAGATTCTGCGACTGCAGAAACTGGTGCGGCAGCTAATGCGATTGCTTTCAATTTGACGAGCTTCTCGAGTATTCCAAGGCTAAAGCCAAAGCAAATGGAATTGCACTCACAAGAACTAGCAACAACGAGAAGTTCTATCTTCGTTGCTCTCGTTGGGGATCTGTCCGCGAGAAGCAGGAAACCACCGTAGACTCAGAGGATCAGAAGAAGCGCAACCGGGGAAGCCTGCGATGCGGGTGCAAATTCCAGCAGTATGTCGCGCAGGACAAGAGAGGGTTAAAGGGTCCCAAGAATAAGTGGTACCTGCACCAATCCTCCAATGAGCACAACCACGGGAATTCCGCAACTGTTGCATTTGCCGCATATCGGCAATTCAATGATGAGCACAAGGATTATCTGAGGCAGCATGCCAGAACAACGGTGAAAGAGCTTGTTCTGTCATTCCGCAGGACCTTTCCGAATCAACCAGTCATTGACAGGGATATCCGCAACTTTCGCACCCTGGAGCAAATGGAAGCAGCAAAGGGCAGATCTGCCATAGAGTGCTTGTTGGACGGGCTGAATCAACCTGAGTCCAAATATACGGTTAGCTACCAAACCAGCGATGATGGTGCTCTAACGCACTTATTTTTTGCGCATGAAAAGAGCATCGCTAAATTGCAACAATACCCGGACGTACTGATCTTAGATTGTACATACAAAACCAACAAGTGGCAGATGCCGCTTTTCAACATCCTTGGTGTGGACGGCACTGGAAAGTCTTTTACCGTAGGTTACGCGTTTTTGCGAGGCGAAACTGCGGAGGATTACACTTGGGCGTTGAACAATATAGCTGGTCTTTTCGCAGGCAGCCGCGGAATCAAAACTGTGTTTGTGGATTGTGCCCCTGCTTTGATGAATACCTTGGAGTCGATCCTTCCAGGTATCTTTTCAGCTTAAACGAGGCTTATTTGTGCTGGGTTATTTACTTTCTTATCAGGAATTAGTGTCCTGCTTTGTATCTTTCATATTGTGGAGAACGTCGGCGCCCAGCTCGTGCGCAAATACCCTGATGTTACGGACGAAAGCAAGCAAAGTATTATCACACTTTGGAACTCAGTCGTCTATGCTGCAACCCTTGAGGACTATGCGGCCGCTGTTCAAGCACTTTGGGACGAACTTGATGACGATTTCCCAATGATACGCATGTATCTAGAGGATACATGGCTCGTCCATCATAAGCGGTTTGTGAAGTTTTGGACAAGTCAGGTTCTAACGCTGGGAATTAGGGCTACATCCCGAGTTGAAGAGTCGCATCGCTGCCTTAAAGACTGGCTTCACAATGGGGTCGGCGACTTTATGACCATATTTGCCGCTATGGATACCTTTATTGACAAGCAGCTCACCGACATCCAGAACGCATTCGACGTCAAAAAAGACCGTTTGAGTACGAAGATGCGCAAAATCTTGAATGAGACCCATCAGATTCGGGAACATGTCTCGCGCGTTACTTTCAATGACCACCTCTATGACAGTATTATCCAAGCTCGCACGGAGGGTCCTCTGCAACAGTGCAATCACCAGTACGCCGTCACAATGGGTTTACCTTGCACCGACCAAATTCGCTACGAGTACAACCTGACGATCCCACTGTCAGCCATCCATCCGGCTTGGCGATTTTATCCTAGCGATACCAATATTGATCCATACTGTCCATTCGATGCGACAATGGATCCCTATGAGCAACTAGAAATTGAGCTGGCTGCTGTACAAAAGCGGTTTGATACCTTGCAAACGGTATCCCAACGGCAGCGTGCCCTGCAACAACTCACCCAGGTTGGAATCATCAGCGGATCCGTCTTGGTCCCGGTATGGAACAAGCGTGCCGACACTATGGCCCAGCATCACGCTTCCAAACGCCAACGAACAGACACCTCAACCCGTGCGGATCCTACGTTGTCGGCGCATGTAGCTAGAGAGCAGCAGGAGCGTGCCGCAACGGCCAAGGCAGCTACCAGGGCGAAGCCCAAATGTAGCGCGTGTGGATCTATAGACCACAATGCAAAGCGATGCGAAGTAGCTCGCGTGAGGGAGGCTGCGCGCATTAGGGCTGCCTGTGGTTTACCTGCTGTGACGCCTACTGGTAGTGGTGCTGCTGGTAATGTGGACAACTTTGTTGATGTTAATGGCATGAGTGACCTTAGCGCTGGTGGTCTAGACAATTCAATTAACGAGGATGTGAGTATACTCATGGACCTGGCGATGAGCGAGTAGCTAGTATCATTGTAGTGTTCGTAGTTCTGTAGTGTTCTTATTTTCGTTTCGTAGGATGTTCCTTTTATATATATATCTGTGTGTGCCGGTTCACGCGTTGCGATTATTTCCACGCGAGTCTGACGCAGAGACAGTCGATATTTCAGGTGGCTGTGCGACTGTACGATTTCTAGCCCGACTGTACAATTCCTAGTCACGGCCGGTACTTCCCGGGGTACTCCTCCCGCTACGCCCCGCCGGGCCGGCCCCTCCGGCCTCTAGATTTTAGCTTTGTTTTATCATATCCATAATTCAATTCAGTTTTTACCGCCCAAATCCATTCCTTCAAATCAAATGCATATGCTCAGAATATAGAAATTTCATGTTTTGCAGCTGTCCTGCATATGTTTGGGGGCAGATGTATAATCAAAAACTAATCCTCTGCTGCAGAGCACATGCGGCGGCAAAGAGCCACGCTCCAACAGGGTTTCAATATCAGTCCGGCCTTGCTTAGCGTGTTCTCTCTCAGCGGCTCGAAAATTGTAAATATCTTTGTCAATGGTCGGGTGACCAGGGAATGTTGTGCGGAAGGACACTACTAGCTCTTTGATAGACGTGCGGGCATGAGCCCTTAAATACGCCATATGGGTGTCAGACAGTTGACAATAATCAAAAAAGGCGACTGGCCAAGAAAGTTGATGATTATGCTCGTCTTTGGAAGGCCGAAGATGCCAGCATCCTTTGGGGCCTTTCAGCCCTCGCAAATCTTGCGCAGCATATTCTTCGTATGGGCATTTGCATCTGACACTAGTTCGGTTTCTTGGTTCTTTTTGATCTGTCTTGGGAGCCTCGTTTTTTTTGCGGAACCTCCCCCCAATTCTTGCAGCGCAAGTAGAGAATTGTAGGCTTGGAGCTATGCTGAGAGACAGCAAATCCTTTCTGCTTGGCGTTCTTGTTCACATGTAACAGTAAAGCTTCCAATGTTGGGAACATTTGAGTTTCACCTCCAGCGCTTTGTTTATTGGATGAGGATCCAGATACGGGATCGGGATAATTGAGTGCAGGCGCCATATGAGCTTCGGAGTTCTCAACACATTTCGCATTTTCAGAGCTGAATTTTGCATCAGACTTGGGACAAGGGTGACAATATTGATTAGGCGACTATGACAGTAAATATAGACAGAGGAAAATGATTGTTGCCATAGCAACAGATGTTTGTTGCGGACGTCACTTCAGGCATTCATTGAACCACTAACACGGCCCCTTCCTCCGCGTCCTCCGCGTCCTCGTCCTGCATCCTAAGGCTTTGCAACCACAGCCTTGCGCACCTTTCCGCACTTCTTCAGAACATGATCGTCCTGGTGCTCAGGGGACCCGCATCCCGTGCAGCGACGTTTCTTTGGCGGCTTTGCTACATCCAGGGTAAGATCCGACGCGTTCGCAATCTCGCCATCAACTGCCTCACCCTCCATCTCCATGTTCTCCACACTGGCGCACAACTCCAGTAAATCCGCCATGTAGTCGTTGTCGTCATTGCTCAAGTCAAAAATTTCGTCTTCTGACTCCGGGTCAGATTCGGGCATCGGCGCGTCTCCCGGCGCTGTCGGTGTGTCTTCCTCGTCCTCTGTTTGAATGAACATATCGTCATTCCCGATGTCTTCACCGCGGCTATGAATACGGGGATCTTTCCAGTTTTTCCGGGCCCTTCCAATTCCTTGCTTTTGCTCCGGCTCCTTGGCACCAGCAATGTCGGGATCAATAACGGCGTCTTGGGGTTCCTCCACTACGTACCACCGCGCGTCCAATAGTCGATAGCTCAGCTTCTCGTTCTTCTCGAGTGTATCTAAGATTTCGTGGCCGCACGGGATAACGTAAACGCTGCAAAGCGTACAACGACACTCCACGTCACCGTCGTCGATCGCTTCAACCACGCTCTTCCAGGATTTGTAGGACAGATTAATCGCAAATCTGGAGACATTCTGCTGGAGAGGTAGGAAGATCAAACTGAATGTGGTGACGATGCCATTGATCTCATTGTTGAAACGTATTTCGGCCTTCATTTGCATACTCGCGACCATCAAGCAAATTTTCTTGTGGGTGTGAGCGAGAGTTCCCACCGAGTTTTTCAAATTCTCCTTAATGCGTCGGTGCTGGCTTTCGCAAGTTGATGTCTCTGTATGCCTGCAATGCTTGAGTCGGTTGGTGGCGAAGGCGGCGAAGTGTTCTGTCCATGGTAACTTGTTCGCAGTAATGTATCTGATTGTTTCGGGACTGAGTTGTTTCTTCATCTCGTTCCAGGTCAGGTTGAAGAGATCTTCGGTCCGCTGCTCCAGTAGGAACTTCCAATCGTTTTCAAACTGCTTCCATGTGTACGCTTCCGCATTACCATCGGACGCCTCAACAAAGTATTTGTGGCAATTCGACTTGATGTTGAGGAGGATGTGCCATCGGCAAAGCAGTCTTTTGGTTTGAGGCCAGACGCCTTTTAGTGCGCCAATCAACGCCTTTTCTTGATCCGTTACGACAATGGTAGGGGCCCTCCCCAGCACCCTTTCCAACAAACGTACGAACTAAACGTAATCCTGACACTCTTCCTGCTCGACAATTCCGAATGCAATGGAGAACGTTTTATTGGTCGCGTCAAATCCGACTGCATGCATCATGGGCATTTTGTATTTGTTCGTCTGATACGTGGTGTCAATTAGAACAACGTCCGCGTACTTGCCGACGTTGGGATTCCCGTCGGCTGACCAAAACAACTTGAGAGTAGAGTCTGAAACTAGGTGGGTCTCTCGGATCTTTAGCAATAGAGCTTCCATCATTGACATTCTTCCAAGCTCCCTCCTTTGCAATCGTGCAATAATGTTGGAAACATCACGCGCAACAATGAAAATGGGCCTATCCGGATTCGAGTCCCCCAGCGACGGGACAATCTCTCCCAGCATACGAGCGTCTGCGTACATCTCGATGATTTTGTTGAGGATTACGCCATCCGCAATCTTTTGGGTGTCTCGTCTCGCTGCAGGAAGACTGGCGAGTTCTACGGTTGTTCTCTATGGGTGGTTTTGGTGTCGGTCATGTTGCCCTCCGAACTGCGTAATTTTCCAAACTCCATTTACTAAGTTCAGTCTTAACATGTAGGGACATGCCACCTTCTTGCTCTCCCGCTTCCTCTTCGAATTCGGCACGTTTAGTGGAGGCGAACCCCCTTGAGCACAGAGGAACTGGACTTGTTGCATGATCTTCGGGGTACCCCACTGAACCTTGCGCCTCTCTACCACCGCAAATCCCTGAGAAAGCGCATAGAGCTTGATGCCGTCAATGCCCTTCTCCATTGTCGCAAATTCCTGGTCCGGTGCGGGTTCTGGAATCAAAGAGCTATGACGGGCTGCTGCTTGGGCGATGATGGCATTGGCTAGGAGGGCGTCATTTGCGTGAGCTGGACGACTGCTAGGCAGAATGATGGTTTGATCAGACCCAGTCGTGGAGATGGCCTGACGAGAACTGGCTGCGTCAACTTCAGGTTCCGGTCTTGCGCTGGGCACAATGATCTCAGCCACTTGGGGATCATTGGGGGCAGCCACTTGGGAATTATTCGGGACGTCCATCTTGAGAATTGTGTTGGTTTGGGGCAGGCTCTTTTTGTTGAAAAGAATGGACGGCGGAGCGGGGTTTTGGTCGCCAGAACTACTCAGCCACATCTCGGACAAGCATTCGGACGTGGTACACAGATGGCCTTCTAACCTTGCGTTTTCAGAGCAGCAAGTCGTCAGCAGTTACCATTAGGCTAGTTCTTTGTTCAGATTTCAATGGTTTTGCATTTCCGCTTAGTTCGCCATTTCTCAATATATTGCTGAACATTTCTATTACTACATTGGTTCCTTTTCACTATACAAGGCTAGCATCAACATCTAAGCCCATCTGAAGGTTGTCAACAATTGTATGCGTGAGAGCAGTGGTCAAGATGCATGCGTAAACGAGGTACTTTTATAGGACGATGATTGCATGAGTATAAACAAAGGTTGTTAAACGAAAGTGTTGTCAAAACGCAATGGCCGAGGACGGTGCCCGAGGCTGTGGTTTCAGGCTCTGAGAACACATCTGAGTGCACAAAGAGACTGAAAGAGTACACCGCGTAAAAAGTTGTCCCAAAAAGGCTAAAACACGTCTCCCAGTGGGAGAACTGGGCAGTTTAGGCCACGAGCACTGGGCAGTCGAGGCGCTCTCCTTTTGACCCAGGAGCGCGGCTCGCCGCTCAAAAAGGTGATATTTCTGTCCAGTCGACCCATCGAAGCGGCTCCGGCTGTCCAGTCGACCCAGTAGAGCGGCTCCTGTCTGCCTGGTTGACCCAGTGCAGCGGTTCTGCTGTCCTTGAGCAAATATGGCAGAATGACCGTTAGATAAGCAGCTCCGCCATGGTCAGATCAATTTTATTTCTTTTTGTTTTCAATCACCAATACACAGCCTGTCTTGCTCCCATCTAAAATTGTCCAATACACTTACCCTGCCATGAAAACATCTCAAATCCAACTATTGCCTTTTGTCCTATCATAGACCTCGAGTAAAGTCGCCAAAATATGGGACCTGATGGTTCGCAAAAGGGCAGTTTAGAGAGTTTCTTCCTCCGTCAATCTCAGCAGCATGAAGCGACAACCAGAGCTGCTACATCATCGGCGGGTAATTCAGCTACCCTCTCTACGCCTGCCACTACCGCTAGCACAAGTCCTTCTGCCGCTGTTGGCGATGTCTCAAATGTAAATGCGAGTTCCCAAGCGAATACAGTGCCCGCATTCCAATCAGCAGTCCATAAGAGAACAAGAGGCCCTGGACCTGCCAGACAGCAATACCCGTTCCAAACATCTATGCAAGTACCAAGCAGCCGGACGGATGCCGCCAAGAACGCTTTAGGGTAACCCTAACCCCTAACCCTCCGCTGTTAGAGAAACAGCGTTACCAGAATCATGATAGTTTCCATGCATGGATCAAGAAAGTTGTGGAGTACTGCAGCAAAGCCAAAATTCCCCTCCCCTTCGAGGATTTCTGGGTGTATCCCATAGATCGTGCCCTAGGCTGCCAGGAGGCCCCTTTGGACGAGTTCCCAGTGCGTTCTCATTTCTTTTTGAAGGTATATTCCCTTTATGGTATTCTCAGCACTAGATTTGACCCCAATTTCCTATTCCCAGCCTGTGTTTGTTTGGATTTCAGAGCTACAGTTCCCCGGCATGGTAAAAGGCGACAAACCCCCTTGTCCGTACTGTGAGAAAACCTCTACTGTTACACGCGATGGATTTTCAAGGACTTTGAGACGTGTCATTATGGAGGATTGCATACGGTACCTTCTCTCTTATTGCTATGAGTGCTCCGGTTGCTCCAAATTGAAAGCTGGTACCAAGACAACTGAACTCCACGGAACATTCCATGGCTGTGATCAAAAGGTCATTGACCTTCTCAACCCGGCCCTGAGAGCGTCATTTCCTATTGTCATAACCCAGAGAAGCGCTATACTCCGGCGTATTTTGCATCTTTTGCGCGACGATATTGTACACGGAAAGGGCGTAAAGCTTGCCGGGGCCACTTGGTTCAAAGTCATATGGAGAGATACACTACGTTGCTTCTGGTGTATGTGTCCAGACTTCATACCGCCCGGCAAAACGTTCTACAGGCTGGCAAGGGGCAATTGCTTCCACGGGTAAAGGTAGAGCTGGCTAGAACTTACTTAGACTTTGGTGGGTTTGATGACGAGCACTGGTACAAAGGATTTATCCCGTCGGAGCACTATCTTTCAACAGTGTACACGCAACTCTTTAAAATGGTTGTTTTGGTGGTATGTATTCCTTGAAGTTTCTCTCGAAGTGTATACGTCTGAACAACTCTGCTGTAGGAGGCCAGTGGCAAGAAATGGACGTTAGAGGAATATATGCACCGTCATCAACAGCTGATTGATGGGCAGGTCTGGGGCCCTGACGGATTACATAAAGAAGCCATGAAAATGGTCATTCGAGGTCGCCGAGCGGACGTCAACGCCCAGTCACATCGGCCTATTATTGGGCTTTACACTATCAACAATGAATACTCTCAAATCGTCCTGCAAGTACCCATGCTAACTCACGCATTGTCTGATCTAACTGATCGCATGAGGTTATTGGCCCTCCGGTACAAAATGCATGGATTTGACAATGTGAAGGCCATTTGGTCCGACGACTGCTGTTCTGACCACAACTTATGGGAAAAGATTTTTCAAGGAATCAACAGGGAGACCAACCGGGCAAGCAAGCTGTTGATATCCGGTGTGGAAGAGTTGCCCACCCTTCCAGTATTCACGTTTCCTGAAGGGGTCCATTACCAATATGTGAAAGGCGAGGATGACGCAGCTCGGAATGCGTGCGACAAGTTGCTGACAATTGCAGAAGCGCATGCCCGTCATTTCGATCACCAACTTATCCTGGGTTTCGATGCCGAATGGAATTGCGACATTATTAAGTCGACCAAGGTAGTACCGTTGTTCAGATCACGGCACCCGACGGAACAACATTCTTGTTCGATTTGAAGCGGGATAAAAATGAGAGTCGAAAGCAGTTGCCAGTGTGTATCAAGACCCTGCTCGAAGACAAGCGCATAAAGTTTGTAGGAGCTAGCATCAAAGGTGATTTCACACGCCTGCTCAGTCCGTACGAAGTCAGTGTGTGTCCTGACCGAATGATCGACCTGTACCTGCTTTCCAAGGAAAGGAAGATTTCGTGCAACATGGGCAGAGGATTGGACCACATGGTTGAGGCATTTTTCGGGGAGCAACCGGAAAAGATCTTGCGACGCGACTGTCTGATTGGGAAAGACCATCACTGAGCCAAGCCCAAATAGTTTACGCATGTTTGGATGTGTATGCCAGCATGGAATGCTATAAGTATATCATGCAGCATAGCGATGCTGGCTTCAGTTCCGCCCAACCTGTTGTGGATGGAGATCTGGTACATTTGTATTCGAAAGGGAAAATCGAGGCAGTTGCAGGCGGGATTGTGCAGAGCAGGGCCAGTTTGACTGATGAAGTTGGGCAGGAGCTTGTTGTGAAAGGTCAGCGAAGAACAAAAGTCAGAAGCAGCAAGATTGACCGACAGTTTGTGAAGCTGACGGTAGTATTTGTCCCTGCTTACAAGCCGCAACTCACAACCGCCACCATCAAAAGCAGTAACGGAGGGGAAAAGGGTGTCTTGGAGGTGGGAGATATTGTTCTTTGGGACGCAATATATCTCCGAAAGCCCAAACCTCTAGCCAAGGAACGACCAGTCGCCCGAAAACCCAAACCAGCATCGACAACCTCCCCCTCTGACGCAGAGCGCTTCTTCACCCGAATACATCTGTCCCGGAGGACAATTTGCAGAGGGTCCCTGGTGGCATTTTGGACATGGACATGCAAGAAGATGAGTCGGATTCAGAAGATCACGATGAAGAGGACGCATGTGTTGATTTGACTTCCGGAAGTGGAAAGATTATAGTGAAGTTGGATTGTTTTCTTGCCATGAACAGGATTGCGAAAGCTTTGAAGAAGGCGCACGGTGCTTTCAGGCCCTTCATGGCGCGCTTTGAGATGCTATGTTTCTGGTCAACGGCAGCAATGTGAAAGTAGTGGAGCAAGTGTTGAGACAGCAAGGAGTGTCAGATGCGGACATTGAAAAGAAAAAGGACTACAAATGGACCTTTTTTCTGAAGCATTGTCGGCGTGTGATCCCTGAAGAAACGCAATTACTGAACCGGCTGCAACGAGTTTTTGACCTTTACAAGGACGTCGAGGATCCTCAAACAAAGGCCCCCTTATTCAATACAAAAGCGAAAAAACGATTGGAAAATGTACTCAGGCATGTACGCAAGGGTTGCCTCAGTGATTTGGACGATGTTCATCTCTACTACGAAGCAGGAAGATCTGAGTCTGGGCTGCCTTTGTGGAGGTGCATCCGCGGCACTAATGCCATTGAAGGGTATCACAAGCAAAAGCTTGTTTTGGTCTCCCGAACAGTGAAATCCCCGGAAATGGCACATTACGCTTTACTCGATTTTATTCACCGCTGGAACCTCAATCGAGCCATTCAAAATCGTGGTTTACCACAGGTGGTTGGGGGGCATTACGCCCAATACTTATGCGATGAAATACAGAACATTGTTGCAATGTCAAGCGAAAGCTCCCCCTTCCCAACCTGGCCCATCGTCTATATGTACCACAATACAGGCGAGCGAGGAGGCCTGACAGCATTCTGCCACTCATCCGACTTTGCAACGGACAGCAACAATGAACAAGCCCGCTCTTTGGCAGAAATCTACAGGCAGTCACTGGCGGAGGATACGCGTGAGGATGTCATGACGCTAGCGTTGTCCGAAGCAGGTGATGTGCCACTGCCAGATTTAACTCAGTCTGCCAGGTTTTTTGCAATGGAATTACTTGGGTTGGCAGCAGCGGTATTTCCGATTGAAACAGCAGAGGAGAAGCTCAACTTTGAGTCTGAGTATCTGCGATGGATGACACCGGCCGAACCTTCCTCTATGGCGGGAGAGAAGCAGAAGTTGTCGTTTTCGACTTGGGTCAGTCATTGGAATGCCTCACTTGGCCACAACATCCGAAGGAAGACGGAAAGGCACTTGGAAGTGTATTTGAAACAATGGAACCAAGTGATCAATAAGCGTGAGGCCCTCACCAGCATCCGCAAATCCGACAGGGAGCTATTCCGTGATCTGCGTCAGGTGGCAGAACAAACCACAACACCTCCCACTCCTGCCCCTCCACCGTCCAGAGGCATCCAACCCTTCAGCCCCACCATCACGCCTATTAATGACGACTACGATGGGTATGAATCGTTTGGGGATATATCTGATTCTGATCTGTTAGATATGGATGCTGTGCTGAACACTGACCACCCCGCCGCAAATAACGCCCCGATGTTCTCTGCCGAAATTCACCAAGCTGATCCACCGCCATCCCCTCCTCTGAATGATTCATATTCCGCAACGCCTTTTCCCCATCAACTGCCATCAAGTACGCCCATGAATTCAGCCTCTTTCGCAACACTTTTTCCCTCACTTCCAATATACATTCCCCTTGCACCAAGGCCCGCACACGTTCCAGCTTACCGTCCGCCGCAGATTTCCGCAACACCTTGTCCCTCAAGTTGTATATACACCCCCCTTGCGCCCAGGCCCATGCACGTTCCAGCTTATCCAGCCGCCCCACCATCATCTCTGCCTGTGCCGCCTCGCCCGATCTGGAGACCTGCATCTCATCACAAAAGTTGCGCGGCTTGCGGCCACATCAAAAATGCCTTCCCAGAATTCCATCAAGGACCAAACAGAAAGTGCACCCTTAATGAGCAATCCCCGTCCTTAGCAAGGCAGGACTGTCGCTGTCAGAACCCAGACAATTGTAGAATGAAAGGCCGCTCGCATTTTCATCCAGTTCGCTGCGATTGCCACCGCTGCTCTTCCTTCTATGGTCTGATAATACAGTACTTATCCAGTCAAAGTCACTATTTATACGGCGTACTCGTAGTTATATTCTTTTTATGTTCATGTTGCGTACTCCTAGTTATATTCTTTTTCGATTAGTGTTTGGATTTTCATCTTTTCACTTGTATCAATTATATATCTCTTTGTTACTGGACACTCAATTCAAACCCGGCTTCGAACTTGAACAGCAACTTCAACAGCCTGATGAACAGCGTCGGAGTTCATCGCGTTTGCGCCCTGCGCCACTAATATCCACCGATTTGGGCTACATGATCCACGACCCCGGCCCGCCCATGGGCTCGGCCAGCAGCAGCAGAAAACAACACAGAAGAGTCCCGTAAATCTCTCTTTCTCCCTCCCTTTTCTCTCTCTCTTCCCCTCTCTTCTCCCTTCCTTCCCTCCATTTTTCCTCTCTTTCTCTTGACGCTCGGGGAAAACCCGTAGACATGGGATTATAGCCCACTCTTCAGTCAAACGGTTTGACGCTGCATTTTGGTCCGGGACTCGTCCACCCGTGGGTTTGCAACAATTGCCGCACACGCTGGTCGGAAGCAGGAATCGAACGGGGCCCATTTGTCCCCCTCCATGACGATGCCGATGAATCCACAACGGAAATCGATGATGGCGGTTCTAAGAACAGCAAGGTCGTCCTTGCTGCACACTTTCAAGAAGCAGAGAGCGAAACCGATGGATCTGTGGTCACCCTGAATGGTTTGAACTCAACTTCAGCCTCGGAATACCAAAATGCATTGCGAGATTTGATCTCTCCACCGTTTCCGGGCAATCCCTTCATAGAAATGGATGAATTCGTGGAGCAGTATCCACGAGCCTATGAAATCAAATCTCTTATGCTCGGTCACTCTGACCAGCACCCCGCCGTCTACAACGATCGGAAGATGAGACACGTCATCGTCTTCATTTGTTACGATGGATCCGTCCTGGATCAAAGCTGCAACTATGTGAAAAGATTCATTGGCCGCCGCTTCATCACCTCATCCTACTCTGATCAGCGGTTTTTATCGAGGATGAACTGTGGCTTTCATCCTTCGAAAAACATCGGTTGCGTCAACAATCTCATAAAAACAGCATACCAGAGTATTGTCGAAGACATCTTGGAGAATGATCCATTGTTGGCTGTCACCATTGACGATTTTCATTGGTGTCAGGTTCGCGCTGTACCGGACACATCAAATGCACCTCTCCCTTCTGGAATAAGCCAAGTCCTGAAGGATGTCCTACAGGACACGTCATGGATCTCCTCCGTCTTTGCTAGTCCAGAAACGCAAACATACGCAGAAGTTCGCATTGGCAAAGTGCAATCTAAGAAGATGTATGCGCATAGTATTGCCACCAAGGCTGGATCTCAAGAGGACTTTTATGTCATTGGCAGTGATGACAATTCCAAGAAAAGTGCTCTTGATCTGCAGCCTGTCATGGTCAAAATTGCAGCATTACTCACCGAGATTGAGTACCCGGACAAAGAGGGAATTTTCCATAATTCCTTTGTACTGGCTGGCGATTTCTATGTCTGGATGTACGCTAGCAAAGTGCTACAATCACCCAGATATAAACATCTCGAGGCCTATGCTCTTCCCATCCCCGATATCATGCATGTGGCCTTGAACGCACAGGAGGCGGTCCTCGTGCATGCATGGACCATCATTCAGTCCTTTTGGCTCGCGGGGTACCCGGATGTGGAAAATACCACTCCCATCAACATGCGACCAAAGCGAAGGACGGCCATGTTGGCACTAGCAATGACTGCCTGGCAAGAGTGCCGGCAGGAGTTGTTGGCTGCTTACTGTACAAGAAGTCCGCAGCCAGCAACCCGGAGGCAACGACAGTCCGTAAGGCAATGGTCGACACCCTCATTGCTGTGTTCGAGGAGTACATTCCCATTGCCGTTGATTGTCCGTACCTTCTGGCGAGTGCGGATCTTCTTCAAATCAAGCTGTGTCTGACGCGTTTGTTCCCTCTGTTTGCTCTTTTCGGAAAGAAAAACTATGTCAATATTATTCTCTTCCAGCTTGGTCTTTTCGAAAAATTACCTTCTCTCCTTCCAAATGATATTCCCATGGCTTTTCTGTTTTCCAAGTTCTCAAGTGAAGACTTGGAAGTATTTCACTCCATCTTCCGGGCCGCAATCCGCTACCAGGATACCAACGATCAAGTATCTAGGAAAGCCATGTTGATCACTGCCATGAGGGGCGAGTCCGCAGTAAAGCAGCTTGCTGCTATGACCGCGAGGGAAAATGCGATTCGTGACCAAGCCGCCTCTCCGATCAAGAAAGAGACACGTCCTTCTGCTCCATCTCCTTTGGAGAAAGCGAGCGAGGATGTTGTCCCGAGAATGGTCGTATTTCTGATAAGCTTGTTCACTTCATTGTACACTTTCTCTTTTGACGTCGTTGGGCAGCGCGGCAAGACCCCTTACACGTCTGATGTACCATACTACAAGCTCATTCAGAGGCCGCTGCCTTCATCTCAACCGGTTACATCTGCGAAAGAATCTCCTGAGGTTATTCTGGCCACGATTCGGGAGTCACTTGTGCCATTACAGCTGCGCTGACAGACTTTTGTCAACCATGGTAATCCCGTTGATGTAGAGAGTTTTCAAACGGTCCCATTGCCGATTGCGAAGAATCCATTGGGTGATATCACCAATCTGCCGTCCCCCAGTTCCAAAACGACCAAAAAACCTGTCCGAGACTTCCTCTCCACAACCTACCTCAAGTACGATCTCGCGCGTTGCGGTTGCTTCGCTTTAGCCTGCCAATGTTCAGCAATGTATCAGTCCATTGGGACTACGTCACTAGAGCATTTCCTGAAGAACATTGACAAAGATGTTCCGCGTGATAGTGAAGGTAAGCCAGACAATGATGTCTTCCGAGCTGTGTCTCTTGCCGGTGGGAGATCAACCTCTCACCGTTTTTTACACCCCATCTAAAATCACCCGACGCAGGCTCAACTTGCTAGCTTCATTACGGGACCCTCTTTTGCTCATATATGTACCTGTCCGAACGCGGTCGATGAATTAAGACGCTTCTTTTTTCGCATCTAACTTCAATTTCTACTTAGGCTTAGGTAGTTGCCACGCTCTCTCAAATTTCTTAAGTATACTTTCTTCGACTTCAGCTACCGATAAGATATATTTCATATAAGTTTTGAGGCCCTTTTCAGGTACCTCATCATTCTCCAGGAATTCCCCCAGCGGTTGGACATTGCCCATGTAAATTTTTGGCGCCAAAAAACCGGGTTGCGATGAGGCGCGCAAGTGCAGAGAAAGCCAATCAGAATGCCGTCAAGTTGGGGATCTTTTCCTCCGGCAGAAGCAAGGAAGAAATCAGAGGGTTGCTTCAAATGGACGGTATCCCTATCCCTGAAGGGATGTAGCATGCATTCCTGTCAGGAACCAGTTTCTCCAGTATTCCACTTGTATCTGTCATTAAAATATTTATTCATCTCTGCGTTCTTATCACATCTTATCCTTGCGCATTACATAAACAAAAAACTCCACTGAAACTCCGCTTGGGAGTCAACATGTTCAGAACCTAACTACAAAAACGAAAGATCCCATCAGCTACGTCCGGCATACAGCGGCATCTCCACTAGCATATTTACAACACAAACTGCAAGCTTGATTTATTAAATTATTTATATAGGTAGAACGCCGGACTTGTAGTTGATTTGTACTGGCTCGTCCCGGACTAAACGCCGGAACGCTTCCACAGCTGCCGCGGTGCCCTCCTCTACGACAGGGGTATCCTGGTCCTCTTCTTCATCAGGCTCCTGTCTGTCCCACATATCACCAAGGCTGGCAAGCTTGTTGTGCAGAATGCAGCAGGCTAGCACCCACTTACTTATACGAGCCACGTCCCTTGGGGATGCAATCATGACCCGAACCTCCTGCAAGAATGAAAACCGGCCCTTCAGGATACCGATGCAGTGGTCATTCCGAACACGGCATCTGGCGGCAACAAAATTGTACTCCATGTTGATCTGGAGGTTCGCCGCTGGTGGTTTGTAGTTTGGGATCATGTTCGGGCCCAAGGCGTACGCGGAATCACCCAGCAAATCTCGCCAGGGGAGAAACACAAATCCGGGCGGTTGTGCATCGCCATCGACTTGTAGACCATGCTGTTGTGGGCCGACCCAGGACGGCCGACCCTCATCCCAAGTATGCTCGGGTCGCGGTTGCAAATAACCTGCTTGTTGACAGAATATCTATTTTTGAGGAAGGGGCAAACGCAATCAGTTTCTAAGAGCCATACAGGACAAGCATTAACTTTCTCACCTTTTCTTTCTGTCAAAGTATACCTCGCTGTCTAGGCCAGGCTTAAACGCGAAGGGCAGCGTGGTCCCATCCACAAAGCTCACACACCCCGGAAAGCGTTCCTCCGCCAGTACTGCTCCAATCTCTCGCCGCCTTGCGGCAGCTGGCCAAGCCAGATATTCATCTGCGCAGGTGTTGACAATGGCCTCAACCACTCGATCGGTATAGTTGATGACCGAGCCCACACCGATCCCAAAATTGGTGGACAGTGCCACGGCACCAGCCGCACTGCCATTGGTTCCCAGCCGGTTAAGCGCAAAGGTGGTCTGGTAGATGACGGGGAGTTGGCCGTTGCTGCTCTTGTTCTGGAAGATAGGATGATCTTCAATGTCCAGAACAAGGTTTTCCATGGATGCGCAATCAGTCCGGAATTTCACATGGAACTGTTTATCAGACATATTGTGGAAGAGACAGTCGGCCTGAAAAAACTTCTTTGCGGCAAATCTGTGCTCGCTGCGATCACTCAAGTACCGCGTACTTTGAATGGCCGCCAAGAAACCTGTCAATGTCTCTGCTTTGTCAATGTCCCCTCAGCCAACTTGAGTTGTACAAGGAGTTCAACATCCCGGATCCTTTGTTGGCGCTCTGATCTCTTGGGCATGGTTGGAACATGGAAGGGTGATGGATGAGAAGTGTAGTTGATGATGTGGCAATGTGCGGACAATTTGTAGGTCAAGTTTGGGGGGGAGGGAAGGGGTGGGACAATCTATGCTGGCCATATATACAGGGCTGGTTAAAACCCTTATTTTTTGAAACCAGAAAAGAGGTTTGAATAAAACCTGCATTAAACCTAAATCAAACCTAAATGCGTAGTCTTGGCACAGCCACCCGGATAGGTTATAGCCCAGTCATACTTCAGTGATTTCAAGCCCGAGCCTTGGCCTACTGGTCCACGCCAATACCTTTTGCCAAGGTGCCACGCGATCTATTTTCCTCAGACCCACATTTTTTTTACATGCAGGGGAATACCCTTGTTGGAACTCTTATTGGAAATGATGTTACTTTACATCAACGATCAATAATAAAAAACTGATAATAAAAAGAACAATGGAATCTGACATTGGGAGAATGAAAAACGAACATACATGATGCGGTGAAGAAAGCATTGAAAGAACAGTCGGATTGGTGGTCTTGATCAGTTGAACAAAAATAGAGCAACAGTTCAAATAGTTTAACAATGGTTGATGCAGTCCACCAAATAAACATGATATAGAAATTGGTACTGTGATTCGAGTATTGCTATGAACTATTTAAATGAACTACCTGGATTGACTACTCTACTCCGAACACACTCTGATCTATAGACTCTATACTGCATGGCAATTGTTGTTGCCGTCTTCGGAATCAGTATTGCTGTTGGCAACACTGCTTTCATTGCCGTTGTTAATCTCAGGCTCTTCCTCACTGTCCGACTCAAGAAACGACTCAATGCTGCCCTCAACAGCAGCGTTTGCGAGTAGCGCGTAATTGGTCTTGATAAACACGAGCTTTTCCACACGGTCAGATTCCAATGCATTCCGGAGCTTTGAGTGTACGAATCCGAAATTAGAAAAGTTACGCTCTGAGGCGGCACTAGAGGTAGCCATTGTAAACAGTCTGAGAGCAACGCCCTGGAGGGTCGGCCACGAGCAGCCATCTGACTTCCAGTACTGAAGAGGCGTCTTACGCCCATCGGATAGCAAGCGGTAGCGGAGGGAATTGGCCGTCTTGTCTTGTGTAGCAGACGCTACAAACTCCCCATACTCTAGGCATAAATCCATTCGTCGAGCCTCATCTGCCGGTGTTGTGTTGTCAATGGGGCGGTTGAACAAATGGTCTTCAATTGGCTTCTTCTCCATGTGGGAAAGCTTTTCTCCCAAAAATTGCGGGTCCAATATATAGGCGAGACCATGCGCCGCTCCATACATACTGTAAAGCCAAATCGATACAGAACAAGCTTATGAATGTAGGTATACAGTACTCCATCCGGTTTAGCATGCCTGTAAACTTGAGCTCTTCAAACTTGAGGGGGAGCGCGCGGAATCAGGAACAATTTCGCTGATGGGACAAGAATCTGATTGATATTTCACAATCAACTTGTCGATCACTTCGAGTAGGCAAAGGCCTTTCTCCAGAAGGTCCTTGAAAGAGTTATTAGTAAGGATATCCTTGATCGCCTGGCGTTGAGTCCGTTGTTTCAGAGTGCCGGCTACGAAATCTTGCTCCTGGACAAAGGCGTGCAGCAGATGTTCAGAAGCAAGCACTGTCTTCAAGCAGTTTTGCAAGGAGCCCCATCAGGTCGGTGCTGGCAAAGCCAGTCGGCATAAGTTCTCCTTGTCCTGCATGTCAGACAATTTTGCCTTGATGACGTGGTGATTGATAAAAAATTTAACAACCTCCTTTGCATCTTTGACAAAAAATTGCAGATATTCAAAGGGATATCCATCGGGGAGCGTGGCGACAGTGGATCCATTTTTTTGGTTTTTGTGGCAGCAAAGATGTCTTTGACCAAGAGGTGCAATCCGTGGGAGGTGCATCCTTGGAAGTATAGTGCCGGAAATTCAGCTGCTAGGATTGCCCATGCGTTTTTGTTTGTCGTCGTGTTGTCTGTGACCGCGCCAACAAAATTAATGTTGTCTTTTCTAATCACACGCGCTAAGTCTTCTGCAATCCATTCTGCTGAATGGCCCTGCAGACGGTTTGACACAGACTCGAGGAAGATAGACTTAGCAGGTGGTATCGTGGCCATGTAATTGAAAATTGACTCATTGTGCACATTCGACCAAGCGTCAGAAATCAGACAGGCATGTAACGAATTAGATTGCAAGACAGTGTCAGTCTTTGACTTTACCATTTTGTAACATTTATCAAGCAACGGTCCGCTTAGTTGCCGTCGATTTGGAACTAGATGGGCATCTGTTCTCAACAGTTTGATGGCGGCTTTCAGGTATGGCTCTTCAATCCTCTGGAATGAGGTGGCCGTCACAAAGAAATGCATGGCGAGTTGCTCTTGAAACTTTGCCTTCGAAGCAGCATTCATTTTGGGCAATACAAACGCAGCCATAGACCTTTGGTTGCCACTAGGCGTCGGACCCGTCTTTCTTTTCTTCGTTGCGACACTGCTTGCGCCCTCAGCAATGAGCTTATCATACCAGGGAGGGTGTGCTGCCAATCCGTCCATTTTCGTTTTGTACGGAGGACAGTGCAAGGCCATATGCTTTTTCGCGTTCTCTGACTTCTTGTGAATGCTAACAATTTCTTTGCAGTGGTTGCAGGGTACAAACTTTGTTTTTCAAGGTTTAGCATTGGTGGTGAATTCTTCCCAGAAAGTGCTGATTGGACAGCCTTTCGGTGTTTGCGTGGTGGCGCTGCCGGGTTGCGGAGTACCATCCGTCTCTGGGTCAGAAGTGTCCTAATGGTCATGTGTGTTGTCATTGGGGTCGGTCATCTTGTATTCAATGTCAATGCTGTCGGCTTGTGATCTCGAGATAATGCTGGGGAAAGATCTCGAAATCTCAAATCTCAAATTCAACTCCGACTACAACCGGGAGTCAGAATGAATCATACTTCCAGGTCAAACGTTTTCTCAGCACTAGTTGTAATTTTAGGTTTTATTCAAACCTGATTAAACCTTCCACATTTAAACCTTGCCGTGCCAGTCCTGCATATATACGACTAGAGAAACAAGGGAAGGACGGCCGCATGGCTGGGGCGTGGGAGCACGGACGTCCGTTTGTTTGCACTGGCCCCTAGGATGCACGATTTGAAAGCTGGAACAAGTTTTATTGAGCAGACGACATATATTTCTTCAAAACAAAATTATTTTATCACAGTGTAGCTAGTGCAAGTCTACCATAGAGCGTTGTTCTAATAAAATGCTCACTCATAACATACTCCATTCCAACCCAAGACCATAGGCGTATTTGTTATTGTCGCATCAGAAGAGTGTTCGAGAATGTAATACGGGCTGTACAGATCCCCGTCCCAGTCATCACTCTTACGGAACTCAAGCCATTTTTGCAGAGCATCCTGAAACTCATAGTAGCCTACAGGGAGATATTCTGTTTCTAAAATATCCTCGAAGTAATGCCATTGTCCGCGTTGGACTTCACGGTTGCCGTTGCCATCGGAATCCTTGTCGGAGTCACAGTTTTTGCAAGAGCCAGTCTCTGATTTCTCAACGATGCCATGATACAACGACACGTTGTCTGCTTCACAGGCTTTTGAAGGCCTGCATCCAAGCTCGATCAACACCCTTCAGTTGTACATGGTGTTCGCCGTAGGCTTGTGGTAACTCGTCGTCCGAATCACCAATTTCATAGTGGTCGCACGCAGGTCGGGTGGGTGGGGGGATGTACTGTATGTGGTTGTGAGGGGAGTGGTGTTGGTGTCAAGATGCCCAGCGCGATTTAAAGATGTTGATGATGGGCGCGAGGATGGGCTGGTGCAGAGAAGTTTTGTTGTCAAGCTATGTACTCGAGTAGAAGGTATAGTGGGGTGATAGCCTGGTGACGCCTGCTGGAATTGTGAGAGGAGTGCGCAAACCGAGATGGTGCTTCAGGATGGAGGATGGTGCTGCCAAAAGAGTGCTGCCGGGGGTACCATAGCTACCAAGGCCTGTCATGGCAACAAGCCATGTCAACCCAGGACGCGCACAGGAAACACAAGCGCGCTCTCTAGTGGTGCAAGTGCGAGGGCACCAGTGGCACAGCAAAAGTTGTATTTCAACTCAAATAAACCGTTTATTTCAGGCAAATAACCAGCTCCCAGGGCTCGTTATTTGGCAAAATAAACGGTTTTTTTCAACTCAAAATACACGGCGTTTTGGGCAACTTTGAAACCCCCTATTGTGGAATAAAAAGAATGCGGGAAATTGTATGGTGGAGTTGACTCAGTTGAGGAAGTGAACATAGACGCCGGTGTAAGCAGAGAGTGGTGCTGTTGTTGGAGTATGGGGAAGGATGCAGTCCATTTCCGGTCACGATGCATTTGGGTAAGAGGACGTTTGGCACGGTTGCTGGAGGGCGAAGATGCAGAGATAGCGAGTCCATGTTGGCATGCTGTTGGAGAAACAAAACGTGCAAAGAGAGGTAGGAGCGTGAGGCGGGTGTCGCACGTCTAGCGGGGAAGCGTGTAGGAGGGCCGCGGCATGCTTACAGCGTTGTTGAATCGCCGTTTGCTACATAAGCAGAGAACCTGCATCTCCGCTCCGTTAGTACCGCTCCTTCCTCCGGATACGAAATTGGAAGGCTCAAAAGTGGCTGTATAATATAGGGGGCACACAGAACAAGAACTACAGCAAGCATGGTCCGAATCTAGCACACAATGAGCTCCTTCACAACAACATGCTGCGTGACCGCCATCCTACGTTATTGCAGTGGGCTCGTGGTTTGCTGCGCATTGTCCGCACAACTGCGTAAACAGCGCAGTGCCGTGCCACATCACATGTGTTGTTTTCTTTTTCTTTTTGTATATCCCATCCTGCATTGTACATTTCATACTCCTTCCGCTTTCGTTTTCCTCTGCACTAAAGCAATACACAACCCTACTCACGCACCCTGGGAAGGTGCATTACTGTCCATACCACTTTTACCCAAACACGCTACAGGTAGCACCACCCAATCAACAATCCTACTAGTGGCCACGTGCGTAGGCCGTACGCTGTGTGAAGTGAACAAAGCTCAATTGAAAACGTGGCGCAGTGACATGTCCTTCAAATTCAGCCAATCATGATTTTCTGTCCCCATTTTTGGTCACAAGATGATGATGTCATTAACCTCTGTGATGTTACAAAGAGAGCTCACTTTGTTTCAAACCGTCCGATGACCATTTCAACTCGACCTTTCGCTTCTACTTTTTTTGCGTCTTTTACTTCTTTCTAATCTTTGTTCCTTTTAACATGGGTTCTGGACAAAAGCAGGCCGTGGCGCGCAAGACCAAAAGCAAAGGCAAGCCGAGTGAAGAGGGCCCCGTCTCTAGTACTATACAGGGCGGACCCCCTCTCCTGGGTGAAGACCAAACTGAGGCTGGAGAGATTGGCCAGGATTCTGAGGCATCCTCCATTGCTGGAGAAACAGATGCTCAGGAGACTGGTTTGACCAGCACAGACAACCATGCGGAGGTGTTGTACCCGTGATGGTCGACAAAGAGCCCCCGAGAGACGTGGTTAGGCCCTCTGAGGGACCTACGGGGATGACTGGTGTTTCCCTCTCAGGTAATGCCACCCCCGCGGCATCCACTCTTGGAGGAGCCATCGCTGACATTACGGGCAAACAACAGCTTACAGCAATTCTCACATCCTTGACTGAGAAGATTGCTTCGCTCAAAGCTGACGTGGTTGCTCGCGATGGCAGTGGCCAACAAGGAAACTTGTTTGACTTGATGCAAAACAAGTCACTCCAGCGCAAGGCTCAAAGTTGATCCGTGACTTCTTGGATAAGCATTATGCTTTCCTTGACCATTCTCCCGCGAACAAGGATCAGCGCGCGGGGCGATCGTTCGTGGATTACATGGAACGCGCCCCTGAGGGAACAGCCAAGTACTGGTTTTCCTCCATGACCCTGACCAAGAGACCCGCAAACCGGGAGGAGTTTGAAGCAAAGCTCAGGGACCGCTTTAAGCCACAAAACTCGCGGGACGCCATTTTGGCAAGGCTCCATCAGCTCACGTGCTGAAATTTCTCGGCCTATATCTCCGCCTTCAACAGGATCACTGGCGAATTGAGAACCACCATCACTGCCCGTAGCCCCATTGACAACGATCAGACGCGACCCTACTTTTGTGACAGACTGGAATGGGGAGGGGAATTTTGGAGTTGCCTGTTGCAGGCTGTTTACGGAATGCATCCCGAGGCCAACCTCACCCAGATCCAAACCGCAACCTTTTAAACCCTCCAAGCGGGGGGATGCAACAATGATGGGGCATATGTCCCTGTCGTGGGTGGAACCGGAAAAGGCAACGGTCCCGCCTCCGTGCCGGCTGCCAATAATGGCCCGGCGAAGAATGGTGGTAGAAAGAGTCCCAAAGCCAACGTCTGCGGCAAATGGCAAAACCCACAACCACGGGAAGCCCTTTGCTTACCAAGGGCGTGGAGCCAACGCTGGAGCCAGCGGATCCGGGTCAAGTTCATCTCCCGGACCTCGCAAAACCAACCAGCAGGCCAAGGCAGACCGCATTTGGTGGTACTGGTGCAATAGTGGCACCCATTGGTCTGCCAAATGCCACGATCCAACAAACTAGATCCGGCAAGCAATAACGACACAGGTCGTTTGCCGCAGGATGGTTTGGTCTGATTAGATGATCCTTTTGTTTTAAATAACCTTTCTAATTCAAAAAAAACCGTATCCTTCAATACTGTGTCCACTCTTACATTTACCAAAGAAGTTCAGTCCTCGAGTCCACAATCACAAGCTACGCAACAAGGAGATACACGATCGGAGGTCAAGGGATCATCTAAACCAATGCAGCCGTCTGGCGTTGTTCGGGTTGCACCGATTGGAGGTTCCTTGAATGAAGATCGTTGTGCTCCACGCCGTGTTGCTTCTGGACCTGAACTGGTAATTGCTCAAAATAGCTTTGTCGTTCATGGGAAGTTCAATGGCAAGATGGCCAGTATTCTTGTCAACACCGGGTGCGATACCCTGATGATCAACAACAAATGGGTCAGGCAACAGAAGTTCCCAACCTATCAACCCAGCTCCACTATCGAAGTAGAATGGGGTGACAACTGAGAAACCTTCAAGTCGAATCGAATGATGCTAGAAGCTCGGGAACGCTACTGCAATCACAACAAATGTTCCTTCTGTGAGCTACCGTTCATTGTTGCGCCATTACGAGACTACCTTTCATTCTCGGCCCTGACGGACTCCAGATTGACAAGGTTGATGAACGTCCTCGCATGTCTTTCATGTTTGGCGTCCGTCGCCTATGCAAAGCAAAACCGGTTTCACAAAAACGTGAGCAACAACCATCTTGCAATGCTGCCCACGTACGTGCGTTTGACTGCAATTTCAACACGCCTTGCCCTCAATCACCTCTCGCCTCGGTCAAGGATGTCGAGACCCACCTCAAGGCTGAAAAATTTCTCCGAGTGATGGGAAAGAAGGAGTTCACATCAGTTTTTGCAGTCAATGTCAACATACTCCAGTGGACAGATGGCAACAGACATATCTGCAAGGCACCGGCCTCCGCGCGAGTTACCGTGGCTGCAAGTACAAGTACTCGTGCCCGCCACGCGAAGCGTGGTGAGCACTCATTTTAATGAGTGCGGGACAGCCCAACAAGCATTGAACCCTAGCTCCTTTTACTATAGGAATTGGGCCAATTACCAGAGAATTGCCATCTTGCAAAGACGCTCTCCTACACATTTTAAGACTAAAACTCATTGGCGGTTGATGCCATAAATGATACGTAGTCAGGGCATCAGACCATGTCCAATTTTATCACATTCCTGGAACAAAGTGCGGAAATCATCAGAACAGAGTCCGGTTTCTTCCAGCAGTTACAGACCATTCCAAACTAGTTGAAGATGCAGCAAATCATTCATTTCAATGCCAAACAGTGATTTGAAGGAAGTTTATGTGTAAGCTGGCCAATGGTTCAGACCGTTGAGCTGCAGACACTGTGAGATGCTAAGACACGCGACGCATCGCAAGTTGCCTCTGAAACTGACACGCAGGGCTAAGCAGGGATTGACTCATCCAACCCTAATTATCGGCTAATCCAGGAAATTTTAAATAGGACGGGACTTGGGATTTTATTTGCTAACACAGTACCAAGTATGCTGGATATTTTCAAGTCCCAATCAAAACCTCATGGAAAATTATTGGCTAACCCAGTCTCAACTGATCCAGGTTCACCTGTATCTTTCACAGGAGGGAACTGCATGAAATTACTGGTCGATAATACAATAGGCATGCCCCCAAACGGTCCGTCCTGACATCCAATAACTTCACTCCACAAGTTGCACAATTTGGCCTCGATTTGCAGGAAATGCTTGCAGCCAACTATACTTATTTCATCAATGACAATCAATTTCCTCCCTGACCACTGATGGCACGCGGGATCACCTTTGGTGGATTGCGGTTTTTTCTTCACATATTAACCGACTGTCAACGCACTGTGATACAAATTGCCATCAATTTTCTTAGCAGCTGTCCCCGAAGAAGCAGCGAAAATACTAGCGGAGTCCTGTGCAAGTCTAGCAAATAAGAGCGCAAATGCCTGCATAACTCTGGATTTTCCAGTTCCTCCTTCTCCCCCAAGATCGCCATTGCTGGGCAAGGGCGTCCGCAACCATCATAAAAAGAGTAAGCTGCTTGGTGTTCATACTTGTTAGACAGAAATTGCCGCGGCTTCAGTGAAACAATTGGACATAATGTGTATTTGCATCTCCATAGATGGGCCTGCCGATGGCAAAAACGAGGTTGGTCACCACGAAAGGCAGGGGAGGTGTCACCCGGGGTAACATGGCCCTGAATTCTCCGTAGCATTAGTTGATCAAGTGCATTCTGGGCACCCGATGTTTGCGTTGTTAATTGTGCTCTCCTGGAAGGGGCCCACACAGCAGCGTCTGGCAGTTCTGAAGAATCGCACATGGTCAACTCTGGCAGAATACTTCGCAAAACATTGTCCAAACCACCAAAAGATGCCGAATTTTGCAGAATTCGTAAAGGAACCAATGGTTGACCACGTCAGCAAAAGTGGACAGCACAACATCATCCGTCGAATGGGTTGTCAGGTTGGATTGCGCAGAGTTGGCTTCATCCACGTTCTCGTCGTTGTGCAGAGAAGTTGTTCCGGGCATTTCCCATGTCGGGCCCTCATTCTTGCATCAAGTTGCACGTCCTCTCTTGAACAATGAAGCAAAGTTTTGTTGTTCACTACTGTCAATAACCTTGTATGCAACGAAGTCTTCAAAGCAGTCTATACAGAAATGGGATCTTGGTGCAAGCAAAGGGATTTTTCCTAGGGTACAAACAAGCCCAATAGCAAAGAAGTCTTTCTAATACAATTTTGTGTCAGGTGGATGCAGACATCAACAACATTGTTCGCATACCTTTGGAAGTATTTTTTGTCATCTGGATCGTTGACATCCACGAAAAAAAACCTATTCATGACCGGCAAGACCAAGGTATCTTCACCTCAAAAAATTTGAATCCAATGACTATGCAAATCGCTGCCCTCAGCGGATTCAAGAACCCGTAGCTGCACAGGCAATCTGGCCGTGGCTATTCTGACCAAAACTATGCGTCTATATTTCCAATAACACAGATCCGCGAGTTCCGTTCCTCAAAGTTGGTATGTGGCCAAGTAGTCCACATATTTGCCTTGGGACAAAAAAGTGATTGACCCATTAACCGATGCTCCAATACCTGAATTCAAGTGCGCAGGCATGATACTATGTATGGTTAAATCCACATCGGTGTGCCAGATGGCATGCGAGAACGGCTCATAGAATTGCGGAAGCGCACAGCGCCCGCAGAGCGACATCGAGGGACGGTCAACCACATTATCGCGGGAACGCCTGCAGGCTCCACAGGAGCTCGGTTGACTGAGGTCCAGGGTACGAGAAGAGCCAAAAAAAACGGACAGACTTGTGCGCCCAGATAAATCGCGCGGTATGCACACAGTAGCTGCCGAACGACGTTCTCGACAGACAGAAGAACGCAAACAGTGGTATGCACATGATGACTACCAAAGACGTTCTCAACAGACAGAAGAACACAACCGTGGTATGCACACAATCGCTGCCAAAAGACGCTCTCTACAGAAGAACGCAAGCACCCCTCAGATCCCATAGGGACAAGACGCCGCAATCCGCCGTATGTGGTATCAACGGTTGAAGGATGTGCTTATGGCGCGGATATGTCACATCAATCATTAGGCAAAGTTGTATTAGCAAACTTCTGCCAGCAGATACACGACCGTTGTTGTTTACGTGGATGATATCAAGATCATCGGCACGGACCCAGACATTGAGGGGACTGCTGAAGTCCTGTGGAAGAAAGGACGACGAAATACGAGCATGCACTGGCATTCAGAAAACAAATTTAAGTGAACATACATCATGACATATGTACACGTTCTGACAAATCTTTCTTTGTTCATATCATAGCCAGGCATGGCCGATACGGGATTACACTACCGCAAGGATTCACCCGCAATCAACACAAGACACATCAATGCTGCATCAGTCGGATTCCAGTACTCTCAAGAGGTGACATCACAAGCGAGTGTCCACTACCTCATGAGAGGACAGCACAAGCAAGCTATATCTTCAAATACGACAGAGCAGCAATACTGTGAAATACGGAATCAAGATCGTGAAAGACAAATCAGCAAATGATACTGCGGATGTTTCCACCATATCTTCATCTACTGCAGGCAACCAAGAATTATGCACTGCGGCGGTTAAACAAAGTCACATCATCAAATACCCGGAACTCTTTTTTTGCTCCAGCGGTTTCTCCCACTGGGTTGACCTGTAGTGTTTTTAACGAGCCGGGGCGTCATACCTTCTCATCATCTATCTGCAACATCTCGTCATCATATACCCAAGATCACTAGACAATTCACTTGAGGGGACTGTTATGAAACCAAGCTAATGCGTTACTAGTGGGATGACCACTTCGAGATGCTTACCCATTACGTGAACATGTACTGTAACTCCGCTAGGGATTCCTCTGTACTCTCTTTACCCCTTTGATCATTTCCCCAATACATAAGACGTTCATACTGCCATTCACTGAGTCCAGACAGGAGATCTATAATAGAATTGGGAATTTGCACCTTTGCAATTAGAAAACGCCATTACAATACCGTACATCTGAGCTAATTAACTACTAGTCTCCGTTGCCGAAGGCAGTACTTGCTGCACGAGATGTACTGCATGGGATGCGCGCTGCTGCTGGCTCCTGCCACAGAGTGGGGACGCGCGAGTACTAAATGAGAAGCTGAAACAAGGTTCGTGCGCGCGTGGTTACTGATGTGCTTGGCCCATGCAATAAACCTCCTAACAGAAGTGCCGGATGCGATCAGATGTACACCTCATAGGCGTCGCTTGCCCAACGGCCTAGCTGCTGATCTCTTCTGAGCTGTATCCGCCGAATGCGTACTGAGTTGCCCCTCCTGCCCGGAACGAGCTGGCGTTCCTGTTGTGTCCCATGACTCGTTGCCATATCTGCACAAACCAGGAGGTTGACGGTAGCTTTCCATCAGGTAGCTGCCATATAGGCAATTCTGGGTCGCACGGTATGTGCTGTCATACCGGATCGAGTGCGCATACAGGGCACTTAGGATGCTCAATCGGCCGTAGGACTAATGCATGTACTGTAAATGCTGTATCTGTACTTTGGGCCGAGGAATCGAATAGCCGTGCCGGTTACGGAATACCAATTCTGTGACGTGCTTCTGCCGCAAGACGCCTCCCTCCAGGCCCTTCCCACTACTGAGGACATTGCGCCGCTTTGCCAATCCCCGAAATGCAACGCATGCGATGGCGGCAGCCATCTGCGCAGTACGATTGACACCGCGTGCGTATAAGGAGGTAACAAAGGAAGTACAGTAAGCTGTTGTACAGTGACCTCCAAAATTGTTAAAGTGTTTGGATCTCTGGGGTCTATGGCTCTGTTGCACATCAAAATACTATAACATCACTCAAGGTGTATTACATCATTTTCAGCGGCCATGGGCACTCTCCATTGCTGTCTATGACATCATATCTATTACATCATTATTGACATCATTGTGGTACAAAACATGTGACCGTGTCATTTTAACAATTTTGATGCCACTACTCAAAAAATACGACATCACATGCAGTACATCACCTGGGGGCACTGTATGATGTCACCGGTTGCTGTACGGATATATAAAGACTCCCTCCGCGGGTTCCCACCCCCTCCTGTAACATGCATTGCCTTTTCCAAGACACTATCAACAGTGTTAAGGTCCAGCTTCAGGCTGGCCTTTCTACTCGAAAAATTGCTCAGCAACTAAGCATTAGCAACGCCAGCATCTCAAACATTAGCTCCCAATACCTCTCTGAGCTTCCAAGCCTTCATCGACTCCAGCCAACAGAACACAGAAGAAAACCCCGTCCAGATTTTGGCTATTGATGCCGCACTGCTGACTGAACTCATCACGGAAGCAACCAAACATGATGATGAGTTGGTGCAGATTGTGAAATACCTGAAGAACCCCGAAGAAAAGATTCCGAAACGGCTAGCACACCGTCTTCAGAGTTTGTCCACACGCAATGACCTTTTATACTATAATGATCGACTGTATATCCCGGATAGCCCTGAACTTCGTTTGCAATTACTGGAAACACATCAAGACCCCAATTTCGTTGGACACTTCGGAGTTGCAAAGACATTTGCAGCTTTAGCAGCTTATTACTATTGGCCCGAGATGTACAAAGACGTCAAGAAGTATGTCCTAAGTTGTGATGCATGCCAGAGAAATTTGCCAAGTCAGCAAGTTCCGGCTGGTCTCCTTCAACCGCACCCGATTCCAGATAGAAGGTGGGTTGAAATCTCGATGGATTTCGTGCCAGAATTGCCAGTATCAGGCCCCAACCAATACGATGCCATCATGGTAGTGGTGGATCGTTTGTCGAAACGAGCTCATTTGATTCCATGTAAGACAACGGACAGTGCGGAAGAGGTAGCTGAACTATTCTGGCACAACATCTTCAAACATCACGGACTCCCGGACAAGATTATCTCCGACCGAGACACAAGACTAACAAGCGCCTTCTGGAAAGAATTGATGAACTTGTTACAATGTGAACAAGGTATTGCCACTGCAAGACATCAACAGACCAACGGCCAAGCCAAGAACACCATTCGAACTATCAAGACCTTCCTCCGAGCATTTGTTGACCACCACATGACAAACTGGTCGCAATTACTACCGTTTGCCGAATTTGCATACAACAACAGTGAATTAGCAACCACCAAGTTTACCCCGTTCTACCTGGAAAATGGACAACACCTTCGAACCCCGAACACGCCATCGGAAGAGCTCGTTCCAGCAAACCGCAGAAACCAAACATCGGCCCAAGAACATGTGCAATACATTGAGAACCTGTTGATCATAGCTAAGGACCAAATCCAGAATGCACAAAATGAGCTAGCTCGCAAAGCAAACGCCCATCTTCGACCAGCCCCCAAGTTCAAAGTCGGTGACAAAGTTCTACTGTCAAGAGAAGGAATCAAGGTAGCCGAAGAAGTAAAAAGGCTGACCCAAAAACTACTCTCCAAGTGGATTAGCCCCTATGAAGTTACCGACACCGATGCCCATGAAAACTACACACTACAGTTGCCACCGTCAATGAAAGTCCACCCAGTATTCATTGTGCGATTGCTGAAAGCATACCGCGACCCCATCGACGACTTCCCCACCCGCAAAGTACCAACATGTCCATCACCGGAAATCATTGAAGGCAAACCATTCTATGAAGGCGAGAAGATCCTTGAATCCCGTACCTACCGGCGCCAAAAACAATACCTAGTCAAATGGCTGAACTGGCCGGACCACCACAATACTTGGGAACCGGAAAAGAGCGTCCTGGATGGCCCGGCCCTGGAGGAGTTAAGAGGAGCCAGCGTCGTGGTTAAAGTGGGGGAGTGTGACAGAATGGAGTCTGTCAGTACCTTTGGTATCCTCCGATAGATAGTCCTGGTCCCCAGCATCACTTTGGGATTACCCTTGTCCTAGTAGCCTTGTAGTTTAGTTTCAGCATTCCCTCAATCTTGACCCAACTCTCGACTTTGCTTGTCTTGCTCGCGTGAGGCTTAACACGTGACCCCCAACGCGTCTCGGCATGACATCATTACCTCGGAGCAAGTGCTGCGCACTGCTGCATGTGGGAACAACAAGCGGCGCAAGCCGAGACCGCGACGCGTCTTAGTGTTGTGTCGGTGGTTGAGCCGTGTGGTTGAGTCAGAGTAGTTGATCGTGGGAGAGTTGTAGAGCCAGTGGACTATACAAGCACGGCTTCCCCAGAACCCCCCATAGTCTAGTTTGACCAGATAGTACATAGGAGTGTGTACTGTGTTTCTCTTATTACTGTACATCAATATGATCAGTACAAGTCAGAAGATTCAATCTTCACTAGTTGTCAACAGTCGTGCAAGGATATCACCTTACCAAACCTCAACAGGTTATGAGACCACTGTGTGCCGATACCTACCAGCTCAACACAGCACAACTTCGTATTTTTAATTGTTTATTTTGGGAGGAACTACAAGCATGGGCAGTGATAACGAAGCTGACCGGTTGCCTGTGGCTCAGTTTGACGGAACAAACTACTCGTCGTGGAAGTACAAGATGGAGATGGTGTTGGATGAGAAAGGACTTTGGGATTATGTGGATGGGGACATGGTCGACCCCAAGGAACCATATAACAACAAACCAAAGAAACTTGAGCGGAAGGCTCTTACAACAATCTTGGGGTCCTTGACGGAAGCTCAGATCTCATATAATTCAAGGGGAAAGATCGCCGAGCAAGCTTTGGAGCAGATTGGAAGCCATCTATCAACAGAAGAGCACAGCAAGTCGGTTGCATTTACGGAAAAAGTTCCACAACCTACGGTTGCAGGAAGGTGCCTCTATGGTGGATCATCTCAGGAAAGCCAATCTGATTGCCGACGAACTCAGAAACATTGGCTACCCGGTGTCGGATGAAGACCACGCCTTGATGCTGCTTTGTGGACTTCCGGACGATGTGCTATTACAAAGTTTGGAAAATCTTACGGATTTGACGGTGGATTTTGTCACAAACAAGCTGTTGGCAGAGGATGTACGACGTACGGAGTGTCTCAATGACGCGGGTTCCAGCAGTGATTCGCCTGCTAAAGCATTTTTTGGAGGAGCGTCGGCGCCGGTCCAAAAAGGAAAGGGGAAGAAACGGCCACGATGCTACAGGTGTGGCAAAAATGGACATTTGAAGAAGGATTGTTCCATGCATAAAAACGGGGGTGAAGCAAATCACGCACAAGCAGGATTCATGTTTGCCGCTACGATCGTCTCCAAATCGTCACCGGCCGAATGGATAGTTGATTCCGGCGCGTCTCAACATATGACCGGGCAACGAAACTGGTTCCACAACTATTCGACCATGTCACCAATCCCCATTCGTCTGGCGGATGATCGGCTTCTTCATGCAGTTGGCCTTGGGTCAGTTACATTTCGGTCGGCTACGGGTGTGCCAGTTACGCTTCGCGATGTATGGCATGTCCCCGGTATGGAAAGGAATTTGATTTCGGTTTCCCAATTGGCAGCCGCGGGAGCAACTGCGCAGTTCACGGACAAGGATTGTCGGATATACGATCGAGCAGGTCAAGTGGCATTTGGGGCCCATCGTGAGGGATGTCTTTATATTTTGCATCCGAGGATGGACTTAGCGGCAATTGCAGTTCCCTCATCTGCGCCGCTGGATTTGGCTCTGTGGCATCAGAGAATGGGTCATTTGAATTATCGGGATGCAAAGAAGCTGGAAATAGTGGCAAGAGGGGTGAAAGTTTCTGGGACAGCGCCTAACAGTCTTTGTGAAGTGTGCGTCGTATCAAAGTCGGCAAAATAGAGTTTTCTGACGGAGTCAACTTCCCCTGCCACTGAAGAATCCATTGGCATTCGCAACTGTCTCCAGGAATATGATGCATGGACCCTGCGGTATTGGATTCCCCAATGCGACATGTATGGAGGATGGGAAATGTTCAAAGGGATTCCCACATGAATTCAGAGCATCCACATCCAATGACGGTCAAGGGTATCCAAAATATTGACGTCGGGATGATGGGGAAAGCGTGTTGGTCAAGAACGTGCCGCTGGACAATCGATGGGTGGTCCCACATAACGTCTATCTGAGCACCCCCCAGGGCGTTAGTGCTCGATAAGGATAAATGACGCCTATAGTCTTTTCCCATTGTTTTTTGTTTTGTATATGAGACTTACTCCGATCGACCTGGAATTGCACAGTCTGTTTTGGACCGGTTTTTGCAGATACTTTTGTATGTGAGGACCCTCGCATATCTTGCCCGTCTTCATCTTTATGATGTAGCATCTGATTTCTCCACCCCCACGTTTTCCACAAAAATAAGCTTAACTTTTTTTGCATCGGCGCTGAGGGGCTGAAACGTTAAAGGGTTGCTGAATACATATGTTGAATTCATTTGCCCAGCGGGTTGCTCTGACTCGAAGGTGTGCATTAAGTTCTTCACATGGTAAGGACCTCCAATATACATACTTTTCGATGCAGGGTAAAAAGTGTATTAAAAGTGATGCTGAAGAAGACAAAATGTATAAGAAAATACCGGAAAGAGAGACGAAAAACACGACAGAGAAAGATGCGTACGAACGCGTGTGAACTTCATTCTTCCTCCCCATTTTCGTCCCTGTCTGCGGCGAAGTCCCCAGCTCCTTCTTCTGCCTCAACCTCCACGCTAGTGCAAGCCAGGTTTTTCACCCAGTTCTTGAAGTGTGGCACGCATACCTCTTCCAACAGATGCTCGCACAGGGAATTCTTGAATGCATCGCAGTGACACTCAGGTATCTTGTCACAGACTAATGCATCCACCGTGAGCCATTCTGTGACGGGTACTTTGCAAGTGCGGGTAGTGGGTGGGGTGACGGGAGTAGCAGGGGTGGTAGACTTGTTGGGCGTACTGGGTGGTGTAGTGGGTATGATGCGCTGATTGGGAGTAGCTTTGTTGGTGAGAATAATGCGCCTATTGGGAGTAGCAGAACTAGTGAGAACAATACGCGTAATGGTAGAAGCGGGGACAACTGGGATCGCAGGAGTACTGAGGGCAGGAGGAGTAGTGGTAGTAGGAGGGGCAGCGACGGCATTCGGGCTTGGCGTAATGTCCATTAGAGGCTGGCGCTCCATAGGATGCTCGGAGAAGTCGTAGGCCCTGTACGTCCCCAGCTCCATGACCGAACCAAGCTTTAAGTCCGCGCTCCAGAAAGGTAGAGGCAGAATCCTCTCTGAGATAACTGCCAAGACCCCTGGAGCGGGCTTCACAAAAGCAGTAGTTCCATTATCTTTCCTTCGCTTGGGAGGACTGGCCTCTAGGGCGTCGGGCGGAGAGATGTCACTGCGAAGCTCGTAGCCGGGCATCGTACTCTTGGTAGCCGAGTGCTGTTTATACTTTCCGCCCTTGATCGAGAAGCTGCCATCTACTGCCATGATGCGCTCGAACATGTCTTTCAGGTGCGCGGCCATGGTGGCAAGTTTTTCATTGTAATAGACAGAACGGCCACCGCCGGAAGTACCCCGAGACGCATCGTTGACAGGAAATGAGCTCATCATCTGGGAATAGGCGCAGTGATTTTCGCGCTCCAGTACATTTTGCCGCTTGATCTCGGCCAAAAAATCCGAAGAGCCAATGTCGGACGTAGCCGAGAGGTACATCGTAGTAATGGCCGCGGCGCTCTCAGAGTCATGTGGTCTTATGGCAGCTCTGATGACGGAGTGGAAGACTTCCAAGTCCTCCGAGCTCGCCCAAGGGAGAAAGCTGCGCAGCGCGCGCAATACCTCTTCCTTGCCCATATTCTTGAAGCGCTCGAGATTGGCGAGAATGTAAAGAATGATGTTGACGTAATTCTTTTTTCTATATCTGATAAAAAACGGCAGGAGGCGAGTGGCAACATCTCGATACTTATCCAGATCTCCAGATGCCATAACATTGCCGGCATCGAGGGCCATCGGCAAGTCTTCATCATAAAGCTGCATCAGTGCTTCTACCACCACCCGCTGCACGTCACTCATCTGGCCACGACGCTTCTCATACAAATCTTTCACGACCTTCCGACATTCGTTCCACGCGAGGAAGATCATGGACAGTAGCATGACACGTCTTTCCGGCCGCATCTTCACCACCGGAACCGCCAAGTTCGGAAATGCCGAACCCCATATGGGCATAAACAGACCGTAGTTCCAGAGAATGAGAGCTACAGGCGCTTCATTAGCAATTTGCCGGACTATCACTCAGTGTCCACATACCTTGTTGTGCGTTGAGTGCTATGTGCATACCGTCAGGCCAAGGGAAAAATGCGACACGGAGACTTTGATCGGGCTGACCCCACATGGCTTTCAAGACGTTGACCCAGACGTAGTAGTCTCCTACTACCCATACGCAACCAAGCGGATACTTTTTGATAAAAACCCGCATTTTCTCCACGAGCTCAAGAACATCCTGCCAACTTTTCATTTTCTTGGGGACGGCCCCAAAAGCCTTGAAATCTTGAGTTGTGCAGCTTTTGTTGAAAGGTCGAATTGGTACAACGTTCGAAACTTGCGGTCATCAAGAGATTGTAATAAATGATCGACAAAGTTCATGAATGGCAAGACGCCGACATGAGGTGGCAGCACAGCCATCACAAAATCCTTCATAGGATCCTTCTCCTTCTCACCATCCTTAGGTGGTGGGATGGGTTCGCACATTGCACTGAAGTCAATGTAAGGAGATCGTGGCTTCGGAAGCGGAGCCAGAGTTTCGCCAAAATCCTCGTAGATGTAGGAAGGTGCTTTCTCAAAAAACTTGGCAGCCAAGTTAGCCTGAGAGTACGATTCTGAGAATTTGGAAGTGTTTGCTGAACCGGGAGTGCCGCGCACACGAACGCGGTTAAAGTCGTCAAGTTTGAGGATGATGACTTCCTCGCCGGCTAGCAACTCTAGCGTCCAGGTCAGCCTCGTGGGCCTCAATGTTAACCTCTCTTTTCTCCATCCAGCTTATTGGCGAGTAACCCATGTTGAGTGCCAAAACAGATTCTTTATCTGAATCAGAGATAGATCTGATTTTTGTAAGAAAGTGCTCTTTGACATAGTTGATTTTGTTGCTGTGATCTATCAAAGTTGCGCCCTGCAAAACGATCGCGACGATGACCGCTCTCGTTCTTCGCTGAACATGTTCTTGCCAGGAGGATGTATACCCGAGAAACAAGGCCATTCTTGTTGCCATATTGTCACAGTTCTTGTCAAGATGATCGATAAAGTCCTCCAAGTGTTTGGCAAATGGCTGAGGTTTATCGAAAGGTTGTTGGCGAGGACATTTTGTCCCTTCTACAATAGTGGGAATTGCTGGACATTGGTTACTGATTTCCGGGGAATCAATGTCCATCGGATCCGCATCCTCAGTGACTGTTATGTCATCAGTTTGAGTAGCACACTCGACAGACAAAGGAGATGATGCGGGCGGGAACCTTGCTGGGAACCGCTCTTGAAAGGCTTTGAAACATTTGTTGCAGAAGACTGCCTGTAAAGCCCAGTTCTGTTTGGTATCGCACTTCAATCTGACGCCTTGGGTTTGTAGGAAAGGGATGTCGTCCAGTTTGCGAGTATAGTAATTCGGTGCTTATTTACATTGGCATTTCAAGCAGCCTGCGGCATACGAAGCGACTCTCTTACCCTGGCGGGTACACCTTTCGACCTTGCAGAGACCGGGGCTGTCGAGATTGGCGTTAGCTTCAGAATCGACGTCAACGTCTTGGAAATCGCTATGTAAATCGGTCATCTGGAAGGGCACCCCCAGAATTTCGCATCGGCCCTAGGGACTTGACCTTCAAATCTGGGTTAGAATATATACTCAAGAAGCGTGGGCGGGAATCCCAATACTCATCTGCCGCTGGTCTCTCCCTCGTGGGCATCACAAAATCAAGGAAAGTACGAACCAATCATGCTCATTTGCCACGATGTAATCATTAGAAACAGGCGCCAAAGACGCTGGTGCTACTAGTAATTCTGGTACCCATGCTTCCTGTTGAGCGAGTTCTTGCACCGCTTGGACCTCATTTTGAGCTCACCCATAACGACAATGCTGTTCAAAGTTTTTACGACGTGTATCGCGTGTATACGGAGATCGCGTATTACATCAGCAGCGCAGCGCAATTATTGCCTTTTTAGGACCAGTTCATCAACCCTTATCGAGCACTAACGCCCTGGGGAGCACCCGGTACAATGCTCACATCAACGTCAAAACTGTCAGCAATGTCGGTGCCGTCAAGTACCTCTTCAAGTATGTTTACAAGGGTCACAACAAGGCAACTGCAGTCAGTACCCGAGAGGATGCTCCAGATCCCGCCAACGTGAACGCCGCTGAACTGGTCAATGAAGACGAGATCAAGCAGTACCTGGACTGCCGTAATCTGTCAGCATCCGAATCCATGTGGAGAATCTATGGGTTTCCTATGCAGGAGCGGGCCCCCTCCGTTGAGCGTCTGGCCACTTACTTGCCCGGTGACCAGATGATAACTTTCGAGGCCGGAGAAGATCTTCGTGTGGTTTTGGACAGACCCGTCAAGAACTCTATGCTCGATGCATACTTTTCGGCCAACCTCAACCCCGAAACTGCAGCACTAGCCACCACTCTGACATATAGTCAGTTTCCTACAAAGTTTGTTTGGAAGCAGTCGCAGCGCAAATGGACAATTCGAAAGCAGGGACACAGTATTGGGCGCTTATACTATGCACCACCTTTGTCTGGCAAACGTTGTTACCTCCGGATGCTCTTGAATGTGGTCAAGGGGGCGACGTCTTTTGAGGATCTCCGCACGGTGAACGGAGTTCTTCATGCCACCTTCAAGCAGGCATGTGTTGCATTGGGGCTGCTTGAAGATGATAACGAGTGGCATACTGTTCTACAGGGGGCGGGGGTCTGGCAAGTGGGAAGCAATTGCGCGCTTTGTTTGTGCATTTGCTGCTTTTTTGTGATGTCACAGATCCCTTGGTTCTTTGGAACGCTCACTGGGAAGTTCTGAGTGATGACCTTCAACATCGTACTCGCCAAGAAACGGGGAACCCGCAATTGGTTCTAACCCAGGACGCTCTTCGGAATCGGGCTTTGTACGAAATCGAGGTGTCGCTTTTGGCAGGCGACAGGACCCTTGCCTTTTTCCATTTGCCGGAGTCACGTACGTTCAACCTGTTGCTCCGGGAAATCGATACATCCAAGAACAGCTGGACTTTGATCAGGTCACATTGCGGGGAAGAGGCGGGCCTCAATGAGGAGATGTTCAATGCTGATCAGCGTTTGGCTTACGACACTACTGTATATTGGATTCCGTTACTCATCAAAAGGGAATGCTGTTTTTTTTGGATGACCTTTGTGTGGAACGCACTTATGGCACGTCTTTGTGGGGAAGGCAAGATTGTGCTCGCGGTTGCTTCATCAGGAATTGCAGCATTACTTCTACCGGGTGGCCAGACAGCTCACTCAAGGTTCGGGATTCCCATCAAGTTGAACAATGCCTCAACTTCCCGGATCACCAGACAGAGTGCCAAAGCCGAGCTCATGCGCCGAGCAGACTTGATCATCTGGGATGAAGCACCTATGCAACATCGGCATGCCTTCGAATGTGTTGATCGCATGCCTCAGGACGTTATGGACTCTCCTCTTCCTGTTGGTGGGAAGACTGTTGCATTGGGGGGAGACTTTCGGCAAATCTTACCTGTTATCGCGAAGGGTAGGCGGGAGGACGTTCTCGCAGCTGCCCTGCCAAGGTCCCCACTATGGCGAAATGTCACCAGGCTTGGGTTACACATCAACATGAGAGTGTTGAGGGAAAACACAGTACAGGCGGCTACTTTTGCCAAATGGGTTCTGGACGTGGGGAACGACGCGCTACCCAAGACGCGCGCGCAGGATGGCGGTGAAAGAGAATGGGTAGGCATTCCGCCAGACTTATGCCTACCTGAAGATCAACAGGATCTTGATGGACTTATCCCTCACGTCTACCCTGCATATGAAGAACATGTCGGCGACGCACACTACTTGACGGAGCAAAACATTCTCACTTCCCAGAATGAGGATGTAGATCAAGTCAACGACAAGATTCTTCAGTCCCTGCCAGGCGATGTGCGGGAGTTTCTCAGTGCAGATGCTGTTGATACCGGTGTTGCCGTGCAAGAGGGTGGGATGTTGGCTGAGGCGCGGTTCCCCTTGGAATTTTTGAACTCTTTGAAGCTTAGTGGCCTTGCGAACCACAAGCTTCAGCTCAAAGTGGGTGTGCCGATTATCCTACTGAGAAACCTGAATCCTTCCTTGGGATTGTGCAATGGAACCCGTCTCATTGTGAAAAGAATGGGGACCAGGGTCATTGAGGCTACAATCTTGACCGGTACGCATACAGTGAACTCCAAAATTGTTAAAGTGTTTTGCCATTGGAAATATAATGTCAATTCTAGAGAAACTGAATACAAGAACAAATGACTACAACTAATATAAGTTTGAGAAGAGTGACTTAGACAAGAAGTCTGTATAATGTACTATAAAGATTGATCCATTCTACAGGTCAGAAATGTAAGTTCAAAGTGGAAATCACACTTTAACAATTTTGATTCACATACCATTTTTTCCTGAAATCAGTACTGTACTTTGTGTGCCTCCCATTGGCTTTCAAGACAGCCTGAACCCTCCGTGGCATGCTCTCGATAAGGTTTTGGCACACTTTCCTTCTGAACACGGTCCCACAGTTCATGGATTGATGAGGGGGGTTCAGGGTAATTGCAAACCTGCCTTTTGCAATGGTCCCATAGATGTTCAATTGGATTGAGGTCGGGAGATTGCCCGGGCCACTCCATGACTTCATACTTGTTGTCCCTGAGGAATCCTTTGGCAAGTCTGCTAGTGTGCTTTGGATCACCATCTTGCTGGAAAATCATATCTTCTGGGGTCAGACCGTAAAATTCGAGACTATTCCCAAGATCCTCCCTCAAAATGTCGACATAAAGAATAGCATCCATCCGACCGTCGATCTTTGCAGCATATCCAACCCCATACCACATCATACAGCCCCACACCATGATGCTTCCACCCCCAAACTTCACAGTGCTGCTGACTGACCGTTCTGTAAGCCCCTCCCCGGGCCTCTTCCACACCCACTGACGCCAATCAGACCCAATACGATTGATCTTCGTCTCATCTGACCATACAACACGCTTCCAATCTTCCAAGGTCCAGGAGGAATGGGCATGAGCCCAATCCAGGCGATCCTTGACATACTTTCTCTTCAAAAGAGGCTTCTTCTTCTTGACAGCATCCTTCAAACCAGCACCCTTGAGCTCCCGATGAACAATAGAAGATGAAACGGGGTTGTTGGTAGCATCCGGAAGGACTTAAGCGACTTGAGGGGCAGTCTCTGCATCACCAGAACCAATGAGAGAAAGGGCACGGCTGACATCTCGAGGGGTAAGGCACTTGGGCCAGCCAGCAGAAGGTTTGGGAAGCTCAGAGAGGTATTGGGACCTAATGTTTGAGGCGCTGGCGTTGCTAATGCCTAGTTGCTGAGCAATTTTTTGAGTAGAAAGGCCAGCCTGAAGCTGGACCTGAACACTGTTGATAGTGTCTTGGAAAAGGCAATGCATGTTATAGGAGGGGGTGGGAACCCGCGGAGGGAGTCTTTATATATCCGCACAGCAACCGGTGACATCATACAGTGCCCCCCAGGTGATGTAATGCATGTGATGTCGTATTTTTTGAGTAGTGCATCAAAATTGTTAAAATGACACGGTCACATGTTTTGTACCACAATGATGTCAATAATGATGTAATAGATATGATCTCATAGACAGCAATGGAGAGTGCCCATGGCCGATGAAATGATGTAATACAGTACACCTTGAGTGATGTCATAGTAATTTGATGTGCAACAGAGCCATATACCCCAGAGATCCAAACACTTTAACAATTTTGGAGGTCACTGTATTGGAAGTCCAGTATTCATACCGCATATCTCAATGACCACAAACGAAGGAGACCTGCCTTTTGTTCTGAAGCGCCGCCAGTTTCCTATCAAGGTGGCCTATGCCATGACGATCAATAAGAGTCAGGGTCAAACCGTGACTCACGTTGGGTTATATCTCCCAGTGTCTGTGTTCTCCTATGGACAGCTCTATGTGGGGGTGTCGCACGTAACCGCACGTAGTCATCTGAAGATTTTGAATCTAGAAGGACCAGAAGGGCGCATGCGCAATGTGGTTTACGCCGATGTCCTCCAGTGAGTTACCAGTGCCATGTGAAGGATTGATATACCATGTGAGGGATTGATGTGCCATGTGAGGGATTGATGTTCGAACTGAGGGTTATTGAAGACGGGTTTCCCACACCGGTTCTGCTTCTTGGTACAGGGAAAACCCGTCTGCTAAGTTCTTTGAGCTGAACGCAGGTCTGTTGCATGCTTCTTTAGAGAGGGTCATTGCCAGAAACCGAAACCCCGTAGGATTCAGTGGGTCTGCTTAGGAATTTCCCAAGTGGGCCCAGGGAAGGTTGAGCTGAGATTACTCTCAGTATGAACTGCGGGGGGTCTAAGAGATCTTCTTGACCACACTTATTATCAACTCCCACCCCCAACTTTAAGGAAGAAAAATTGATTCATGTCAATGGGCATGCATAAAGTACCATAAAGGAAGAAATACAGCATAGAACATGGTCCACTACTTTCTCCCCCAGATGACAAAATACATTGACATCAAGGGTACATGTAAATGCAAAATTTCTCAAAGTAAAGAGAGAGAGGATATATGTGTCAAAGTTACTTTTCATTTTGGATTGGGCTTAGCCCCATCCCTGGCATATCCTCGTTTGTATGGCAAGAACTGGCTTTGGCCTCACGGATGGACCAGGGCAGTATCAATGCCTGATCAAAAAAAATACTTCATAGTTTGATTGCTCATCATTGGTCCCCATGCTGCTTCCCTTGTGAAACAAGTACAGTATATGAAGTCCTCAAGCGCCTGTCAGCAGCATCCGTTTACCTTCACTTGGAGAAATGCTCTTGGGCACCTGTTTGGTTGCAGTACTTGGGGTTCATGCTCTCACTTGAAGGACTCCAACCCGACCCTGCACAAATCACAGCTCTAGTCGATCCAGCTGTCCCCAAAACTGTTGCCCAGCTTGAGCACGATTTGCTGCAAGTCAGGCCAAGCAACACCATCTACCTTCCAAAATTGCAACGTAGTCTTCTCTCCATCCATAAGCATTTGGTTGCGAAGAGCGTGGTCGACCCAGAATAAGGAAGTCCGTCACTTGCCTAGACAATGCACGACGGCGGTCATCAGAAACAGGCATTGTACCGTCAACAGGAATTTCACAGAGATGGTCATCCAGTTTTTTTTTCTGTTGGTGCGGGATATGCTCGCCCTTATACCGAGGGTCTAGTCGGTAGAAGAGGCCATGTGCAACGCCATACAAAAACAGCAATCGACTTTGGACAAGTTGGTTCACATACGCAAGCTCCTCACAAAGAAGTCCATGGGAGGAAGGCTTAAGGAACTTGTTGGCTTGTCTATGAAAGTCCGGATAAATTTCACTGAGCGGGCAGGTGTCGGACTGGTACTTGATAATCAGCATGTCGATAGGAGCCAAAAGATGCAGGCATTTCCGCAATTGATCTTCGAATCCCAAATCCATGATGATGTCCCTGATGGCTGCGCGTTTTTTCTTGTGGTCCTTTGAACCTTGCACGAAATCATGTTCGCAGACAATGGCATGCAAGAGGGCCTCTGACTGAAGCACCTTGTCAAAGCACTTTTGCAGTGAGCCCATCTGTTCGCGGCAGGCAAGGCAAGGGCGCAAATGTTCAACGGTGATTGCATCTTTTTGAGTCTAGCCTTGATGACAAGATCCTACTACTAAAAAATGTTGGTCGCAACATGACTTATCAGGTGGCTTGGCTGGCTGCCGTAATCAATTACTGTCCGGACAGGGCCAGCCTTCGGACACGCGGTATATAAGGCAGAGCTCCCTCCGCTCCCCCACTCTCTTTATCACACAACAATAAATACACACACACAAAGACCTTTAACTATGGCTGTTGCAATTTGCTCTATTGAGCAATTTCGGGACAGTGCAACTCTGTTTGATGCGGGCGATATGAATTGCGAGTGCAGAAGCTGCGGCGCATTCAGGTGGAAGGCCGAGAAGGCTTCAATCTGCTGCCATAACAGCAAAACCAAAGGTGATGATGTAGGCCATGTTTCTCCACATGCAGCTTTACAGCCGTTGTTTTCAGGAGCCACGAACGACTCTAAAGAGTTCCTCGCACACATCCGAAAATACAACCAAGCCTTTGCGTTTACCAGCATGTCCAGCAATCTTGACTTGAACTTGGCGAGCGACCGGGATAGCATCTACACTTTCCGGGTCAACGGTGAGCTGTATCACTGGATTGGGGATGGATTGGAGGCCGTAGACAGGGAACTGCCCAAGTTTTCTCAAATTTACTTTTTGGACACGGAGGCTCAAAGCTCTCGACGTTTAGAGATTTTCTCCGACCTCCGGCCTATGGTGGTGGCAACTATCCACGACGCAATGCAGACTGAGAACGCCTTGGTTCAACGGTTTGTTGCAGCGCGAGAAATGGCTCAGAGTACTACTAACATTGTTCTTAGTATCAACGGGTCCGCTGTACCAGCTGGTGAACATCGCCGTCGTTATAGCGCGGCTGCTGCTCCGGAGGTCGCTGCGTTATGGCTCAATGACGAGCATGTTACAAACCGGGACATCGTATTTTGCAAGCGTGGTGTTGGCTTGAAGCAGATCAATGAATGTCATCCCATGTACAATGCCCGATCATATCCATTGTTCTTCCCGCAAGGTATGATTTAAATTTGCTTTCATGTTGCTGAGCTTGAAAAGTGCGGATTTTCTGATACGGCGTTCTTGGCATGGTTGTAGGTAATGGAGGTTCTCACTAATTGGGACTTGCTCAATAGGAGCAATAGGAGAATGCCTCGGGAATGTGTTTCTTGTTGATCAGAGCAGGGCAGGGAAGGCCTCCTTTTTATAGGATTTGGACATCCCCCCCCCCCCCCCCGGCACTCTGAGAAAATATAAAGTACAGAATATAGTTTGTACCAGTTATACCCCGGCTTGGAGGGCTATTTGGAATACATAGGGCCACGAGGGACGCGTCGCAGGCGCCCGAGTGCAGCAACCCTAATCGCCCGAGACCGCAGGTCGAGGGCTATTACGCTGCACGAGTGCGACTGCAGCGGCCCGAGTGGCCCTATTTATTCCAAATAGCCCGACCAAAGCAAGGGTGTATAACTGATTAATACCACTGGAGGTACTTTTCGAGTGGGTACGACTACAGAAACTATGATATTTGACAAACGTCTACAGATACTTCCTAACAAATATAAATCTATCTCTGCTGAATGTTAAAAGTTACGTTGTTGAAGCTACCACTGAAGGTGAACGTAGGGACCGGTGCAGTCATCGTGTCTCTAACGACCAGGCTCTGATGCTCCTCTCCGACAGCATCCTTTCTGACAATACTACGGTGTTCTTCACTGATAGAGCTTGATATCGCAATCTGTGACTCGCTACTCCCGGCAACGACGGCAACTGGGTCGCTACTCCCGGCGACGGCAGCAACTTGAGCGACTGTATTACTAGACATCGCTGTCATTACTGCAATGCGCTTCTCGTCGGTCATCTTATTGTAATGCGAGAGTCCTTCCACACTGCGGTGACCACTGAGCTTCATAGCTGTATCCTGATGGACACCTGCCTCCAAGATGGCTGTGGTCGCCGTGCTCCGAAACAAATGCGGCACCAACTTACGACCTCTTGGGTCAATCTTTGCACTTTCACATGCAGATTTTACCCAGGTTGCCATCCTGTTTTTGCCAACTGCACCATTTTTGTACCAATTACCGCTACCGTCAGGTCGAACTCCTTGATAATTAGGGGAAAGAAAGAATTTCTGATGATCGCAGTTTAAACGTTTGAGAAGGTACTTGTCAACATCTGCCGCGGCAGGTCCAGGTGGAATAACGTTGATTCTAGGTTCACGGCCAACTGCTTTCTTTCCTCCTTGGTTGTTTTTGTCAACGTGCTTCGTTCGTCGGAAATAGCAACGCCCATTTTCATCAATCTTTCTTTTAACAACAAGGTCCAGGGGCTCCCACCTCTCTCGACCAGATATAATGCCACATGGATGTACACGCGATGCAACAAGCCGGCGGGGGTAGACGGATTGCAAAACTGTGAATCCAGTAGGCGTTCCAATTCCTCCTTCGTGAAGTTGTCGGCGGACTTCGTGCTGGTGTGACCTTCCTGTTGCAGTCGCTTCAGCCGCGCATTGAGAACTTTCTGGGCACCGCTAAACTCCACATCACTATGAATATTAAAAGATTCGCCGTCAAGCTCTCTGAGCTCTTTGAAATAGCGACCCATAGCGCCGTAGCATATGTTTAGACTCGAATCTTTGAGTTCTTGCTGATTTTGCTGACGAACTTGGCTAATAAACTGCTCCATATGATGATTAAGTTCTTTTTTAGATACCGTTGCATCGTCGAAATTTTCAGGCAGGCAGCTCTTGTACACCTCCCATTTCCTGACCCATGTATTGGTGCTCGCTTGCGTATTCCCGTTTCGGTTCGTTTCCTTCATCGCCGAAATTTCTTCCTGAGGGACTTGTTGGTACGGTCTGTCGCTGTTCTCCGAGACTTCTACCGCTGAGATAGGGCGTTTAAGAGGTACAGTGGTTCGCTGGGCTGCAGGTCCAGGTACTAGAGGGATCTCATCTTCTTCCAAATCCGATTTTTCACGCGTCTGATTGGCAGGTTGCGCGCTCTTTGTTAAAATGGGCCCTGCGGGTCGGGCAGGAAGACAAAGCGTGAGTCTGGGCATAGGTTATGGTGGTAATAGGATGGGTTTGGGAGAAGAGATTGAAATGATCTAGATCGCGGAGATCGCGGGGCTATTTTGTCGCTTTTCTTTGCGACGGAATTACATGACTTTGCCGCCACTTAGCGTGACTTTGCCACAGGGCTATTTCAGTGAAATAGCCCTGCTCGTTGCTGAAATAGCCCTGTGCTGGGACATGGCTGTGCCCAGATCCGCCTGACTGTGCCGATGTGCGCGTCTCTTTTCTTGACTGTGCCCCCAGGTTTATTTGAGTTTGAAAAGCCCTCGAGAAATAGTACCACCTGTGGTATTATGCAAACAAAAGACTACATGTGAAAACATATGGGAAAGGATATGGGATTTCAAAGCAGGAAATCCAAGATAAAAGATATGTGCTCATGGAAGAGACTAAGAATGGTAATAATGGGGAAAGAATCGAAAGAGAACACAAAGCCATGATGGATGAAATCGGGATGATTTCAAGCCCATAATTGCGACTTCGTGGGCACTAGAGATGGGTGATGCGTACTCGTGGAAGGGCTCATGACGTGGAATCAAATGGTGAGGTGGTAGGAAACAGTTGTATTTCCAACACTCCCCTAGCGCTTCTCACGGCTGTCAACGAGTCCCATGGCGAGTGTGTGCTGAAGTAGGAGTTTGGCTGGGACTGGCTTGGTCAGTGAATCGGCTAACATGTCGCGTGTTGGGATGTAGCTCATCGTGACTGTGCCGTCCGCAACTTGTTCGCGAACAAAATGGTAGCGCATGTCTATGTGCTTTGTTCGTGTGTGGTGTACGGGATTCTTGGACATGGCAATGCAAGCCTGGTTGTCTCCGAAAATGGTAGTGGGACCGTCTTGGGGGTAGCATACGTTGTGGAGTAACCTTCTGAGCCATACGCATTCGCGAGTTGTGTGCGCGGCAGCCATGTACTCGGCCTCGGCAGTGGACAGAGCAACCGATTGTTGACGCTTGCTGGACCATGAAAACGGGGAGCCGTTGAGAATGAAAACATATCCGGTGGTGGATCTTCTTGTCGAGAGGTTACCGCCCCAATTGGCGTCGGAATATGCTTGAAAAATATTGTTGTTGGTGGAATCCGGACCATACTGCAGAGCCAAGGAAGAAGTCCCCTTGAGGTAGCGTAAAAGACGTTTTGCGGCTTGAAGATGCGCTTGAGTCGGGTTTGCTGAAAATTGGCTCAGGATGGATACGGTGTTGCTGATATTGGGTCTTGTTCCCATCATCAGATACATAACGCTTCCGACCATTTGTTGATAAAGTCGTATATTGGTGGAATCAAGAACAGTGTCGTTGTTGGAATTCTTGGTGAGAAGGGAGGAGACTTCCATCGGAGTTGAAACTCAGTTGGAGTTGGCCATCCCGAATCGTTCCAGTATTTGTGTAATGGAATTAGTGTGAACTGTATTGTGTAAGCAGTTAATGTCCTCGTTGTCATAGTGATGAGTGCGGTAGGCTCCGTCCATAGCACGTGAGGATCGCGTAGCTAAGCCTCCGGCGAACCGCATGAATCCCCGCTGCTCTCAGTAGTAGCCACACCCATTCTGGCTAGGCCAATGAGTGTGCTACCGCTCCGAGAGAGCATAATAAAGGAGAAAGGACACCGGACGGAGGGAGGAGAACTCTCAACATCGAATTCCACACACACACAATCACAAACAAAACACAACAGTAACTTGTATTACTTCAAGAGCCCAAAGTACACAAGGTTTACTACATGGTAGCACCACCTACAATGGATACAGACAAAGGAACTACCGAGGGAAACATCACCGGAGACAAGGGGAAAACCAGTGCAAGCACCGCCCCGACTGATGCTACCCTCGAAGTATTGTTGCGCCGGATTGAGGCCTTGGAAGCAGCAAACAGAGTATTGCGCAGCAAGAGAGTGCATGATTCCAGCGACGACGAGGCCGACGACAAGCAGTCGGAGAAACGTCTCTATGCCAAGTTGCCGAAGTTTGACGGCACCAGAGACGCAAACGTGTTGGAGACGTTCATCAAACAGTTCAGACGCTACAACACGGTCGCGAGATTGAAGGAACACACTCGAATCCTTTACATTGGGCAGCACTTGACCAACGACGCAGCCCGATGGTTCGGCGATATGGAGAAGGCGAACACTCTTCCCGCGACAGCCGACGAATTGTTGACGAAGATGCAAGCGCACTTCGTAGGCACCACCCAGAAAGACGATGCCAGACACCGACTGAAGAACATGTGATACGATGGCTCCATCACCAAGTTCAATACTGAGTTCAAACGATTGGTCGATGCCGCAGAGCTATCGTCGGGAAACGACCCCATTCCGCAGTCGGATATTGAGAAGTACTATATCACAGGATTGAGATATGGACCTAGGGGTGGCGCCACTATTGCCGATGCGTTACTTGCCGCGTTGGTGGTAACCGATCTTCCCCTGGATAAGTTGATGGAGGCCGCGGATCGTGCCTTCCAGAAGTCCGGTTTCCATGACAAGAAGGAAATCGACAATCGACCCAGGGATGGCAACGCGCATCGAGGCAACAACAAACCCCAAGTCAACCATGCCGAAACCAACGGACCGGCAAAGAAGAAATTCAAGCCCCGACAAGTCCGCTGCTACAATTGTAACGGTTTTGGTCACATTGCCAAAGCCTGCCCGCAACCCAGAGCCAAACCGACGGTGAACGCTTCGCAGGCGCAAGCCGGACCCTCCCGCAAGGATTTTTAGTTGAGGCGAGTGCAGCGATCGTGCCCCCGCCTCTCGACGTTGAAAAAATGGTCGAGCCGGAACTAGAGATTGAGGATCCCTTCGTGGTGTATACGAGGGTGAATGGAAGGCTGGCAAAAACACTGATCGATTGTGGATGTAATACGTCGATGATGGACCGGGCGTACGCCAAAAAGATTGGAGCACGTATCCATCGAATTGAGGAGGTACCCGTCAATTGGGGAAACTCAGGGGGCGTTTTTGCAGGAAGCGAAGTGGCGGTGGTTGATGTGGTATTGAAAGGGGATTTCGGGAAGGGGAATGCTGAAGTCAAGTCGAAGGTGTTTCTCCTGGCTCCGCTACGCGTGGACTTGATTCTTGGCCTACCACTGTTCAAGTGGCTGAACGACTTGTCATTGAAGGACGAGCGAGGTCACCGTTACATGGAGTTCACGCACAAGCCAGGGGAACGAATGCGATTGACAGCAAAACCCACGAACCGAAGGTGGGAGAAGCCCACATGCAATGCAGCACACCTCCGGGAATGGGGTAGAACACGATCAAGGTTCACTCCGGCGACAAAAACCATTCTCTTGGGTACTGACAGAGTCCCAACTGGCGAGATTGGTCCCGAAGAAAAGTGTCGCTCAGGTGTTTGCAGTATTGGTACGACGCTGGGATGAAGCCCAGTTAGTACAACCGGTTCAAATGGATCCATTGGAACCGATAGCACAAGATCAGCCGTTGAGGACGGTACTAGAGAAATACCGCCATGATCTATTCCGAGAAAATACGGATCTACCGCCGGACCGAGGGGAAGACAACTTTCAAATCGAGATGCTCCCCGGGTCGAAGCCTGCATTCCTACCCTTACGACACATGGCCGAGGATGAGAATGGAGAGCTCAGGAAACAGATCGAAAGTTTATTGAACAAGGGATGGATACGACATTCGGAATCTCCGTGGGGTGCCGCGGTATTGTTCGCCAAGAAGAAAGATGGCGGGCTCCGCTGCTGCATAGATTACCGAAGGCTGAATGCCCAGACGAAAAAGGATCGTACACCCTTGCCGAATCTTGCGGAACTCGGAGACCGGCTCACCGGAAAGAAGTACTTCACCAGTGTTGACATCAGGGATGCATATCATCGCATCAGAATACACCCTGACGATATCGAGAAAACAGCCTTTAGGACTCGGTTCGGACACTTTGAATACTTGGTGATGCCATTTGGGTTGACAAATGCGCCGGCGACGTTCCAACGCATGATGAACAAGATTCTTGGAGACCTCTTCGACAAGTTCGTAGTGTCGTATTTGGACGACATTCTGATTTACTCGGACACCCTCGAAGAACATCGACAGCATGTCGATGCCGTATTGAAGCGCCTCCAGGACCACAAATTGTTTGTGAAACCGTCGAAATGCGCATGGGCGGTCCCCAAAGTAGAATTCTGTGGCCATGTTGTGTCGGCCAAAGGATTCAGGATTGCCCCAAGCAAGATTCAAGCGGTGCAGGAGTGGGGACGACCTTCGAATTGGCGTGAGGTTGCGTCATTTTTGGGAATGACGAATTACCTGAGCAAATATGTGGATCGGTATGCCGAAATAGCATTGCCGTTGTCGCAGCTACAGTCACCCCAAAGTGTGTTCAAGTGGGGCGAAGAAGAAGAGGCAGCATTTAGTGCATTGAAGAACGCCATCAGCTCAGCACCCACCTTGGCACCGTTCGACCCAAGCAAGCCAACGTACGTGTATACCGATGCATCAGGATTTGCAATATCAGGATGGTTGGCTCAACCGGCTCAGGACGATGATGTGTTGCTGTCCCCGTTACCATTGACAATCACCGGGCTCAGGAATCTACCGAAGTTACGTCCGATATCGTACTTCGCGCGGAAGTTGCAGGATGCGGAGACTCGTTATCCCGTCCACGAACAGGAATTGTTAGCGTTGGTCAAAACGTTGCGGTCGTTTCGTCCATACCTAGTTGGACGCCGTTTTCGATGCTTCAGCGACCACCGATCGTTGACCTTCCTACAGCAACAACCAAACTTGAGTCGGCGACAGGCTCGATGGGTAGAGGTACTCCAGGAATTCGATTTCGATATTGAGTATCTGCCCGGAGAGTGGAATACGGTTGCTGACGTGCTTAGTCGTAACCCGGCGTATGCCCCGAAGTGTTCTCGCTGTGCAGCCCGTGTGGAGGTCATGCATATTGTTGCCGGAGAAGCAGTCCCGACCATGCCTGAAGTTGGATCCAATACCTGGAAGAAGATGCTAGCGAGTGACGACCATGCCCGTGAGGTGGCCAAGAAGTTGACACAGACAGACAAATCCCAGCACACGATGTCGATTCGCCGCTACAGTCTTCGTGATGGTGTGTTGTATCACGCAGATCGAATCTATGTCCCGGAAGTTTGCCGTGGCTCTGTGTTGAATATCCACCATGATGCTTTGGTCACCAGCGGTCACTCCGGTCAATCCAGGACTCTACGGAAATTGCTTGCTCGATGGTACTGGCCACAGCTAGTGGACGATGTTTTCCACTACGTACGTTCCTGTGACAAATGTCAGCGTACCAAGAACCCGAAGACGAAACTGGGATTTTTGCGATCATTACCGATACCGGAGCACCGATGGGCGCATATTGGAATGGACATTGCTTTTCTCCCACCGACGACGTCTTGGGGTGGGTGAGATGATAGGAGCGCTGAAGAGTTGAAAGACGCCGTCCTGGTGGTAGTGGATTATCTGTCGTCGAGAGTAGTATTGATTCCGACGACCCGCACTGCCGATACCAAGGAATTAGCCCATTTGTTTATTTACAACGTTGTCAAGAACTTCAGCTTACCAGAAATGAGCGTGAGCGACAGAGATCCGAAATGGACATCGAAATTCTGGCGAGAGTTGATGAAGATGACGACTGTTGAAAGTGCAATCAGTACCGCCCGGCATCAACAAACGGACGGAAAGTGCGAACGGATGATTCGGACAGTGAAGGTCCTGATGAGGCCATATCTGGATTATGCCGGCACAAATTGGGTCGATCTGCTGCCAATCATGGAGTTCAACATCAACCAGACACCGACGGTGACCGGTCTTTCACCGTTCGAGATTGATATGTTGAGAATCCCGAGATTTGGGCCGATGACGATGAAGGAAAGCAGCAAGGGCCGATCCAAGGAGAAGCTGTGTCAAGAGGATGCAGCACAGTTGCAGTTGCTGAAAGACGGTTATGATGTCGTTGGCAAACTAGTTCGTGAAGCGATGCTGAAAGAGCAAGACAAGCAAGCAAGGAACTACGACCACCGACGCAAGACCGCTACGTTCCAAAAAGGCGACAAAGTGTTGCTGGATAGGACAGAACTCAACGTTGAGGGAGTGACGGGGCTACAACAAAAAAATGTCAGACCAATGGGTTGGGCCGTTCAAGGTCAAGGGCGAAGGTCGGCACCCAGAAACGTACGAACTTGAGCTGACAATGCAATTCAAGGCGATGTACCCGGTATTTCATGTGTCGATCCTGAAGCCATACCACCCTCCCGACAAAAGTAGCTTACGCCACAAGTCCGAACGTCCGAAAATGATGCAACTGGATGGTGCGACCGTGTATTTGGTCCACAAAATTCTGGCTGAGAAGAAGTATTGAGATCAGAAGCGGTACTTGGTGCAGTGGACTGGGTATGGCCCAGAGGACAACACCTGGGAGCCAGAAGAGAATTTGAGGGACACGGATGCATTCAAAGAGTGGTTGAATGCCCGGCGCAACCGTAGACCCATCACAAAGCCAGCGAAGATTCGTCGGACCCGACGGGGTTGACGATGTGCGGCGCGAGGTCGATTGAGCCTTGGTGGATTCCTTGTATCCGTAGGATGCGATCAGCCTGTATTCGTTTGTGTACCGTCTTTACACAAGAAACACTTTACTTTCGCGTGCGTTAGTCCGATGAGTGTTCGTCTTCGAGGCTGTCACCTTGACCTGATCAGTCTTGGTGGGAAGGGATGTTAAACTGAGTGAGGTATCCTTGGCTGTTGAGCCACCGTTGAGGGATACGAGCGCATGAACTGTTCTTGATTGATTGATTCATCAAGCCGTAGTTTCTTGATTGATTGATTCATCAAGCCGTTTTCTTGATTGATTGATTCATCAAGCCGTTTTCTTGATTGACTGATTCATCAAGCCGTTGTGAGTTGTTCTTGAGTGATCTGACCCTCAAGCTGTTGCCCCATTGTATTTGGTTTTATTTTAGCTTCGGATTGACATGAGAACTGTCCGGGATTAGACATCTCGTTTCTCATCCGATGGGCCAATGCTTTGTGCATCCGGGCTCGATTCAAGTTATTGGTTGACCATACAGCTCCTAACTTTACCATGAGAGACTTGTACCTTTGTCCGTTTTGCGAGGACTAGGTATCTCAAAAGTTGGTACAAGTCTGAGGGGGGTGTAATGGAATTAGTGTGAACTGTATTGTGTAAGCAGTTAATGTCCTCGTTGTCATAGTGATGAGTGCGGTAGGCTCCGTCCATAGCACGTGAGGATCGCGTAGCTAAGCCTCCGGCGAACCGCATGAATCCCCGCTGCTCTCAGTAGTAGCCACACCCATTCCGGCTAGGCCAATGAGTGTGCTACCGCTCCGAGAGAGCATAATAAAGGAGAAAGGACACCGGACGGAGGGAGGAGAACTCTCAACGTCGAATTCCACACACACACAATCACAAACAAAACACAACAGTAACTTGTATTACTTCAAGAGCCCAAAGTACACAAGGTTTACTACAATTTGGTTGACGTAAAGTTCTTGGTGCATAATAAGAGTACGATCCTGACGATTGCGAGAAACCTTGACACCCAGACACCACTCGACCTCCCCTAAATTGGTCATGGCGAATTTTTTGGCATGGGCGATTTTGACAGTGTTGATAATGGGAAGAGTTTGAGCAATCAAGATCAGGTCGTCCACGTAGAGGGCGATAATAGCCTTGTCTTCGAGGCGAAGATAGATACAAGGATCGGCGGGCGTCGGAATGAAACCAAGGTCGAGAAGAAAACAGTCAAGCTCACGGTTCCAGATACGTGGGGACTGTTTTAGGCCATAGAGACCACGACGAAGCTTGACAATCCGGCCTTCCTGAGGAGATCTTTGGGGGGCACGCATGTAGATGTCTTCATCAAGACTGCCGTAAAGAAATGCTGTTTGTACATCCATCTGGTGTACCTCGAGGCTGTTTGCGGCGGCGAAAGCAAGAAGAGTACGGAGAGCGGAGAAACGAACAACAGGTGCAAATGTTTCATCGAAGTCGATTCTGGGACGTTGGGTGTGTCCGAGTGCGACAAGACGAGCTTTGTAGCGACTAGTGTTGCCAGAACTGTCGATATTGACCTTGAATATCCACTTGCTGCCGATAGCTTTGCGTCCGGGAGGTAGTTGATCTATCACAGTCCATGTGCCGAGCTTGTCCAGAGATGCGAGTTCCGAGTTAATGGCGTTGAGCCGCTTGAGACGATCAGGAGAAGCCAACGCTCTTGCATAGGTAGGTGGTTCCAGGGCAGTGGCGGTAACATACGCTTGTGCTGACTCCTAGTCCTCCAGAGCAGGTCCAAGTACAACAGTGACGGGTTCCCAAGAGTCGTCTTCAGAAGTGCATCCTTCCCAACGGACCAAGTATTGAACCACGCCGTCATTGTTTTCCCTTTCATCAAGAATACGTTCAACAGGAGTGTCATCATCACCAGGATCAGAAGACACCAAGTTTGGATCTTCAGTATCACCACTTGGTCCTTCGACATGCGACTCCAAGGCACTGGCTTCGTCAAAGACAACATCACGACTAATTCGAAGGTTGTGAACTGTGGGGTCCCAGAGAACATATGCTTTCTTCTTCTCAAGATACCCAAGCAAGTAACATCGAGAAGCCTTCGGATCCAGTTTTCCTCTTTTCGAAGACGTGTCGTGGACATAAGCGGGAGACCAGATAGCGCGGAGGTGCCCGACCGTAGGACGAGACTTGTGCCAGCGTTCATAAGGAGTGATGTTGTGAGTCGCCTTGGTGGGACTACGGTTGCGGAGGTACACGACCGTTTGAACAAGTTGCGCCCATAAGACTTGAGGAATGCGGAAGTGGTGGATAAGGGCACGGACCATGTTGAAAATTGTCAAGTTGAATTGTTCCGCAACTCCGTTTTGCTGAGGGGTATTGGGGGTTGATGTTTCATGACGGATACCATGCTCCTCCAAATAGGCCTCAAATGCATTGCTCGTATATTCACCACCGTTGTCGGTTCGCAAGCACCCAATCTTCTCCCCTGTTTCGGCCTCAACCATTGACCGAAATAGCTTGAAACATTCAAACGTATCACTCTTCTTTTCCCGAAAGTACACGAAACCCATGCGAGAGTAATTGTCAATGAAGGTGATGACATAAAGTGCTCCAGTAAGAGAGCGAATGCGTTGCGGACCGCACAGGTCAGAGTGGATGACTTGGAGTGGTTTGGTTGCCCGACGAGTTTCTGTGCCAAAAGGTAACCGAGTTGATTTGCCCACACCACATCCATAACACTGACGATCCGGTTCAAAAGAGAGATCGACATCCGATACATGATCGACAATTGAGGGTATTTTCGCCAAAGACCGCATGTTGAGGTGCCCATAACGATGATGCCAGAGTCGGCGCAAGTCCTTTGTAGTGTCAATATCAATGTCGCTTGTTGCCATAAACGTTTGTGGATGAACCGGTACTGTTTCCCAGACAGTTGTCCTTGAGCGATAGCAGTTTCCGGAGCGTTTGATTCAAATGCTGAACCTTCACAAACAAAGGCATTTCTGTCTGGTGTGAAGACTACTGCTTGACCAGACTTGTTGAGAGAACGGACCGAGATGAGATTGGATACCAACGAAGGTACATGAAGCACGTTCTCCAACCTTGAATCCGTATTCAAAAACTCAACCGAACCAAGACCAGATGCAGGAATTTCAGAGTCATCCCCAATAATGACACTTGAGCTTCCCGGAACATAGCCTTGCAGAACAGAAATATTGTTGGTCATATGCTGTGTAGCACCAGAATCCAGGATGAAGGAAGCTTCCTCAGAGGTGGTGGCAATCATAGCGGAAGGCTTCTTGACCGAGCTTGACGGACCGGCACGACCCCGGGCTGCCAACATTTCCGAGCATTCGTGAGTTTGGTGAGCTTGGCTTCCACACCACGAGCAAGGGTAGGAAATTCGGGGTTGCTTCCCGGACTTCTGGTTGTGATGGTGACCTTGACCTTGAACAGCAGGTTGCTTTCCCTTGTCGTTTTTGGTGGAGTCTGACACAGGCAATGCTTCATCATGGCGTTTTGGCTGAGTGCGGTCCTGAGGAGAGATGCCCACTGAAGTTGTTCAAGAGAGGTAAGGTTGTTGTTGTTTGTGCTGACCATATCCCGGATGTTCTTATCTAACCGATACTTGTACAGAAAGATGGCCTCCGATTCTTGGATATCCGGTAGCTGAAGATATAGTTTGTTGAACGCCTTAGTGTACTCCTGTACACCCTTATTGTTGGGAAGTTGAAGAATAGCGGCTCGGATCCGATCGGCATGGTCCTGAGGTGCGACATAACTAATCAACATGTTGGATAGTGCAGACCATGTGGTAATCCGTTCGGGTGAGGTGGAGCTATAGTTCTTGCAATGTGCACGCCAGGCCAATCAAGCGAACCCGACTAGTTGACTAACGGCGAGCTGAAGGCGTTCTTCTTGGGTGAGTTCAACAGACTGGAAGTAAACCTCAAGCCGTTCAATAAACTCAAATAACTTTTGGGTGTCGCCCATGTCTCCAGAGAATTTGGGAATGCTGTCAAGGAGCTTCTTGTGGAGGGGCTTTGCTCCTTCGGTTGCAGCTGCAAGACTGGGAGCAGGAGATGGAGCATAGTTGAAGTTGTTTCGGTTGTGTTCCATCTCATAAAACAAGGACATAAATCGCTCCGTGAATGCTTCGAGTTTGGCATTCATCCTTGCTTCAAAAACGGTTTCAAATTGCCTCAAGGTGGGATGCAGACTTTGACGGTGAGAAGTGGAGGTATATGTGGCTTGATCCATCATGGGATCTTGAGATGTGTCGTCAAGGACTTGAGTGGTGGGAGCGTGCATGTCTTGACCTTGTTCCTCAATGATATCAGGATCCACGTAGGTGCTTGCCTCCGTTTCAGTAACAGATGTTACAGCTTGGAAACGGCCTTGTGAATCGCGCGGACGTTGATCAGGCGTATTTTGTGGCAACCTTGGGAGGTTTGGCATCGCACGGTGGTGGAAAACAAGAGACGGAACTGGGAAAATAGACAATGGGGAAAAAACGCTTCTGGTGATAATGGCACAGATAGGCAGTAGGAGGGGCTCAGGTTCTCAGAACCTAATGGAGGTTCTCACTAATTGGGACTTGCTCAATAGGAGCAATAGGAGAATGCCTCGGGAATGTGTTTCTTGTTGATCAGAGCAGGGCAGGGAAGGCCTCCTTTGTATAGGATTTGGACAGTAGGTAACCAGGGTTGGTGCATCCCATTCAAAGAGGCTACCGGTGTAACTTTGAAAGCATTTGTACAATACCGCATGCAGTGCCATTCTTCACCCAACGTCCTGCACATGGGGGGCAAGCTGTTTCAGCAATACATTGTTGATCAGTACCTGCGAGGTGAAGCCCAAAACTTGCAGTTCATTCGTCACAACCAGAGGCAACTTCGAGCCGAATGTTACCAAGGGATTGTTGACGCTCTTGACAATGGTGATACCCGTACCATTGGACGACGCATTGTTCTTCCTGCAACAACAATCGGGTCACCTCGGTACATGCAGCAAAGGTTACAAGATTCTATAGCTTTGGTTCGCAAGTTTGGCAAGCCGGATCTGTTCATTACGATGACCTGCAATCGAAGTGGCCCGAAATCACCCGCCTGTTGCTTCCTCACCAGAAGGCACAAGACCGTCCCGACATTGTTGTTCGCGTCTTTCACATGAAGTTCCAAAACATGTTGGACGACAATGTGAAAAAGAGTGTCTTTGGCAAGGTGCAGGCTTACTGTATTGTTACACCGTTGAGTGCCAAAAGCGTGGCCTTCCTCACACGCACCTTTTGGTTTGGTTGGAATCAAAGCCGACCGAGGAGCAGTATGACAGCATGGTATGTGCAGAGATCCCAGATCCCGAAACTCAGCCCCGACTGTACGCCTCCGTTAATTCACACATGGTGCACGGTCCACGCGGACACGACAATCCGCAAAATGTCTGCATGGTCGACGGTGCATGCTCCAAAAAGTTCCCAAAGGCTCTCGCTGAAATTACGACTGTCTCTGACAATGGCTTGATTACGTACCGGCGACGAGGTGGTGGTCCTCGAATCCAAAAACGTGTGCGAGGTACAGTCGTCGAGCTTGGCAGGGAGTGGATCATTCCATACAACCCGTACTTAACCGGGAAGTATGACTGCCATATCAATGTTGAAATCTGCAACTCGGTGAGCTCAGTAACGTACTTACATAAGTACATATACAAAGGACAGGACCGAGCTGTCCTCGAGGCGGGTGAAGATATTGACAAAATCAGTCAATATCTAGAAGGGCGATACATTTCCGCCCAGCAAGCCTGCTGGCGCTTGCTCAGCTTTAAAACGAACAGTATTAGCCACAATATCGTTCGGCTTCCAGTGCATCTGCCTGGTCAGCAGTATGTCACGTTTGATGCGGCTGCCCCTGAGGCTGCCGTAGAGAACAATGAGCACCCTATGCTCACCGAATTCTTCCGTACAAACCAAGAGCTCCAGCAGCAAGCGGGTGAAGGTCTTACTTATTGTGAGTTCCCCGAGCACTATCGGTGGAACCAAGGTCCAAAACCTTGGACACGTCGGAGGAGGGCATGGAAGGTTGTGGCTCGCATGACCATGGCTCCTCCTGGGAGCGACCGTTCTCACTTGCGTATGCTGTTGAGTCATGTACGGGGGCCAACCTCTTATGAGGATCTTCAAACGCACGACGGCGTTTTGTATGAAACGTTCAAAGAGGCAGCGATTGCACGAGGGCTCCTTGAGGATGACACTGAGTATGATACGTGTCTGGAGGAAGCAACTGTGTCCTCCATGCCATCACAGATCCGCAAGCTGTTTGCCACTATGGTGGCCTTCAGTGAACCAGCAGACGTTGCAAGGCTGTTTCATAAGCATTATGAAGCAATGGCCGAGGATCAGAGGGACATGTCGGAAGGTCAACGGCAATTCCGCGTCATTGCAGACTTGGACCGGCTTTTGGAGCCGTTCAATATGCGCATGTCGACTTGGATTAACCTAGAAGAGTTCTACTCCGAAGGGTTCGATCCGAACGACAATGGGGCTCAAGAAGATTTAAACCAAAATGAACAAGACACCGATATCGCTCAGCTCATTGACACTTTGAATGTCGATCAGAGATCGGTATTCGAGAGGGTGGCGGACTCTGTCCGTCAAGGTGCAACCTCTCAGGAGCGAGTCTTCTTCTTGGATGGGCCCGGCGGGACCGACAAGACATACGTCTACAATATGCTGTTGCGCGCGATGCGTTCAGAGGGCTTACGGTGTTTGGCAATGGCCAGCAGTGGTATTGCTGCGGGTCTTCTTCATGATGGAAGAACGGCACATTCAATCTCGCTATTCCGTTGGAGCTTAACGAGACAAGTACATGTCACTTTGGCCCTCGATCTGCAATTGCCAACACCCTTCGGGAGGTTGACTTGATCATCTGGGACGAGGCACCCATGGCTTCTCGATATGCGATTGAAGCGGTTGACCGTACTATTCGGGATGCACTTGATGTCAACAAGCCATTTGGTGGCAAAGTGATGCTCTTTGGAGGTGACTTCAGGCAAATTTTGCCAGTTGTTCTACAAGGAGGTCGGTCGGCAACAGTTGGGCGCTGTTTCAAAAAGTCACCCCTTTGGCGTCACGTTACAACAATGAATTTGACCATCAATATGCGTCTGCAGTCACGGCCAGACTTCCAGCAGTTTCTACTTGATGTTGGTGAGGGCAGAAACGGTGCGTGTGTGAACATTGGTTGCTACAGGGAACAACCTGGATGGTTTGATCGATGACATCTTTGCGGACGGCACTGACTTTGAAGATTGTGTGATCCTCGCTGTCAAGAATGACGACGCTCAGATGATCAATTGTAGGGTGGTAGAACGTCTGCCTGGTGACTTCCGCGAGTGCTTGAGCGCTGACTACGTTGATCAAGAGGACGCCTCTACTTATCCTGTAGAGTTCCTCAATACTCTGCAGCTTTCGGGACTTCCTCCCCACAAGCTTGAGCTCAAACCTGGCCAGTTTGTCATGCTCCTCAGGAACCTCAACCCTTCGCGTGCTTTGTCAAACGGAACTCGCTTGCGACTACTTGAGGTGGTATCGCAACGGCGTCTACGCTGCCAAATCATTGAAGGGCCCTTCACTGGCAATGTGGTTCTTATCCCGCAAATCACACATCGGGGCAGTGATTCACGGATGCTGTTTACTTTGTATCGGCAACAGTTCCCGGTCACTGGCGCATTTGCCATGACCATCAACAAGTCCCAGGGACAGTCTTTCAACCATGTTGGCGTATATTTGGGGACTCAGGTCTTCACCCATGGTCAGCTGTATGTGGCTCTTTCGCGAGGTTGTCACCCAGACAAAATTAAAATTGTGACTGGATCGGAAAATGCGGGCGATGGAGTTCAGAATGTGGTCTTTTCCAAAATCATCTGAATTTTTCCTTAAATGTTGGCGATTCTTACTTGAAGTTACCATGCTGGCAATTCTCAGCACATGAAGCTGTATAGTTCCAAAAGTTAATATCCTGCATGTTTGGGGTTCATGCATTCAACGTCCCCCTGTAACTATACAACACAATGTGTGGGTATGGCTAAGATGAAAATAACTTCCATCTTAAAGTTGAGGGAAATGCAATGACCATATCAAAGAGATCTACTCGCAAAACACCATAAAGGATGAAAACTGTGATGCATATATGTGGAGCATACATTTTGCGCGTTTGCCATCGTTCTCATACATAAAGTCGATGCGCGCTGCGAAGCGAAGCGCGCCAACCGCTAGTGACTATTAAAAAATAAAAGAGATTTGAAATAGGTAGTGTACAATCATTGAATCACATTCAACACTTCTTTGTAAACCACATTCCTTGTGCAGCCCATCAACTTTTTTCCTTTTGGATGACTGTTGGAAACGTTAGGATCCGTGTTACGGAACAGAGGAATGTTAATCTTTATCGTACCTTAAGCTGTCAATAAAGAACTTTAATCCACTTCTTGATGAGACTCTAGATGCAGCTACGTAGAGTTGACCATGGCCAAAAGTTCGATCAGGCAAGTACACACCCACTCTCTGCATCGTTTGCCCTTGTGATTTATTAATTGTCATTGCATACGCTGCTCGTACTGGAAATTGACGCCGTTGAAATTGGAAGTAATCTTCGTTCTGACCTGTTTAAACGATAATGTGCAATATGAATACAGCATTGTTGGATCTTAAATACAACGCATTTTTACCTGTGCGAAGGATTATCCGTGGTATGAAGACAATTGAGCCAATATTTGTTCCAGAGATTATCTCTGCTTCAAGAATTCTACGTCCAAGTCGCCGAACGATGAGACGCGTTCCGTTACAAAGTCCCTCGGCGGCGTTGAGGTTCCTTAGCAGCGTGATGGGAAAACCAACTTTTAAGCAATGTCGGTGGGGAGGAAATCCGTTCGGATTCATGGTGTTGAGGAACTCCCAAGGATAGAGATGGGAGTTTTGTTGGTTGTCCTTGGCCAATTTGTCCTCGCTGAGGAATTCATGCTCTTCCCCAGTATGTCGGTCAAGAATATCGTCGTTGACCATGGCGACATTGTCGTTTTTGGGTGCGAGGATAGCACGCTCGGTTAGAGACTGTGATGATAATGTGTTGATGTCGGCGTTATACACGAAGGCTATGATGGCATCCAAGCCGGTTGAGGGAGACGTAGCCCGAATCAAAAGATTAGAAGGGATATTGATCCAGTCTTCCTCAATTGCGTTGCCATACTGCGCAGGATTAAGATCGGGCAGTTCCCCATTACCCATCTGCAAAATCCACTCCGCAAACTCTGTTGCTGCAATGGCGTCGGAAGTAGCAAGATTAAGACTGTTGAGCCGCATATTCTCCGTCAAATTGAAGAGGTTAACGTTATCCCAGATGTGGGAACGTGTCAACGTAGATGCCACAACTTCTTCACGGGAACCCTTCTTTATCACTGGTAGCGTCTGCCGAAAATCTCCACCAAAGACAACTACAATGCCACTGAAAGGCCTGCGGTCATTTCGGACATCTTGCAGAGTTCTGTCGACTGCCTCCATAGCGTAGCGATGGGTCATGGGAGCCTCGTCCCATATGATGATGCTCGTTTTCTGGAGTAACTCCCCAACCGCGTCTCTTGTCGGTTTTGTACTGCACACAGAGTCCGGTAATATCTCCGTCGGAATTTTTAGTCTAGAATGCGCCGTACGACCACCCTCCAACAACAACGCCGCGATGCCAGAGCCAGCGACCACAAGTGTAATTATCCCTTCTTAGCAGAACGTGGCCAGTAGACTCTTGTAAACAAAGGTCTTACCCGCACCGCCACAGCCATTCACAAAGAACACTCCCCCATTCTCGGTGTTGACGGCTTCAACAATTTCTTCGTACACCTGCAACGGTAGCGTGTTGAGTGATTCACGCGCCACCTTGACCTGCGCAGCCAATTCATCGACATCATCGCCCTGTTCTTCAACAATAAGTCGATTTTGATTCCCAGCAAAGAGAGACGGCCCATCAGGCTGAGGCAATGATGGGTGAGCGGCCAATGAAGACCCATTACGTGCAAAAACCCCGTCGAGTTCATGCAAAGTTTCATTCAGGACATCATCGTCAGATATATCTCAGCGTCGATATGACACAGGCCCATTTTACAGTCGGTGTCGCATGTCATCTGAGAAACTGTTCTTGTGCTCCTCCCACAGACCTCTGGGATCAGTCACATCACAGAACAAAATAATAGTGACGAATAAGCTGCGCAGAGCGCTCCCAGTCTGAAAACTGGCTGCCTCATCAAGCGCACGCGTCCACTCCATATCATCGGCCAATGGGCCCGGCTCCCTACATGCATCTTTGAAGGTGGGGTATACAACGCCGTCGACCGTCAAGAGATGTTCCCAAGTTGTCGGGCCTTTCACCGTTATCAACAGTAGCCGCAAATAACATTTGAAGGAGCGGGGCATAGTCTATGTCAAGCCCTTAATTTTTCAACCAATGGTTTACTGCAATAGCAAGGATAATCCTGTGTAATCTGGAAAGAATGACATGTTTGAAAATGTCTGATTTTGATAGGTTTTGCGTGGGTTAAGAGTGGTTTTTGTACAGTGAGGATAATCCTGTGTAATCCTGTGTAATCCGATAATCCTGTGTAATCCGATAATCCTGTGTAAACCATACTTATTATCCTGTGTAATGTGTATAGTTAAAAAAGGGGTGGTTTTGACAGGTTTTGTAGGGGTTTTGTGCTGTTTCTGACAGGCGGCAATGTAGCGTTTTCAGGTAAAGATGGTATGGACGGTAATGCACCTTCCCAGGGTGCGTGAGTCGGGGTAGTGTATTGGCTTTAGCGCAGAGGAAGAGAAAAGTGTAAAGAGTAAAATGTACAGTGCAAGGGACTGATATACAGAAGAAAACAAGAAATATACACGTGACAATGCGCCATAGCGCAGTCGTGCGGTCAATGCTCATCAAACCACGAGCCCGCCGCACCCCCCTCAGACTCGTTGCTGAAAAAGGTGGAAGAAGCGAGTCTCAGATCAGGGTTCGTGTGTCAGCAGCAAGAATGGAATGTCAGATCACCAGCACAACCTCACCGGCCATCACTATACACCGAACGTCGCCAGACATGCATAGGTGTCAACGGTGCAAGGGAACAAACCGAACATCGCCTGACGTTTGAGCACTTGAATTGTGTTGGGTCTCCTCGAAGCCAATCTTCTGATGTCCGCAGGCATGAATGCTTCTGGATGCAGTGCCCGCGACTCTCGTTGCAAAATATGCAACCTTCCGTGTCCAAGTTAATCACGGGCGTCTGTGTCCAAGTTAATCACAGGAATAAGGGTAAGAATGTGTTTCCTTGCGTGAAGGGTAGTTACGCGTAATAACGGAGATAAAGGGTTCCCCGGTCTCTCATCACCTATGCATAGATGATGCATCAACTCAGCTCAGGCTGATCAGGCCTACCGGAGTTCTGACGTGCGAGACGCGTCGTCAGCAAGGAGCAACCTTGGATGTGGGTCTCAGGGTGTTGAGATGGTGCGCGTGCGTAGGTAGTATCAAGATATGGGATGGGAGGTCCCGAATAGTACTGAATGACGTAGAGTGTTGCAAGAGGGCACTCCTCGCTTTGAGAGCGGTAAATGAGGTTGTCTCGTGTTGAGAAACAGGTGATACTTGAAATATGAAACACATCTTCCTTGACGTCACTAGCGTTTGCGTCGTGAGCGTTTCGATGGGGTAACGGTGGTAGACGATGCGTCAGTTGCCGGGGCTTCGTTCTGGGCTTTTTTTCGTTTTGAACTCTTGGGTGCTGAGGGACGTGCTAGTTCCCATGCTTTCAGCGCGTCGGTTTGCTCAAGGTGTTCCCGCGGTTCCCAAGTTGAGTCCTCCGGCCCGAAGCCTTCCCATTGAACTAGGTATTTCCGCTTCTTGTGACGGATCTGCTTGTCCAGAATACGGTCGACGAGCCGAAGTTCCTCGCTGTTGACCAGCACATGTTCCGGCGCGTCCTTCGTGCCACGATAAGCAATAGAGCCAGGTTTGTGCCACGGCTTCAGAACATTGACATGAAATGTCGGATGTACCATACGCATTGGGTGAGGTAATTCCAGCGTGTAGGTATCAGGGTGCGGACCGAGTCCTTTGACCTTGAATGGACCAAGCCAATCCTGGCAAAGTTTCTCCGGAAGCTTACCCAAAGCTGGAATGTGGATCCCCTCGCGTTTGAGTAAGACTGAATCGCCCTTCTTGAAGATGAGCGTCCGCCGACCCTTGTCGTGGTTCTTCGCTTGCGCATCTTGTGCGTCGCGTAGTCGTTGTTGTACAACTCGTTCGATCTCATGGAGCGTCTCAACAAACTTGGCAACTTGCTGATTTGTTGGCTGCGAAATCTCCTGCAGACCTTCCCTGGTATGGTGCCCACCATTAACCTGAGGGAGGCGGCCCTTGTCGATCCCTGGATGGTGCCCACCATTAACCTGAGGGAGGCGGCCCTTGTCGATCATGAACGGAGCATAGCCGGTATTCCATGGTGTTGAGTTGTGGTGAAACTCAATCAAGGGTAGAATGTCAACCCAGTTCTTGCCATCGCCGTCTATGTAGGCCTTCAGCACGTTCTTGACAGACTTGATTTTGCGTTCGCATTTGCCGTCTGTCTGCTGATGTCGAGCGGTCGCCACCTCTAGCTTGATACCGAGAGCGGCGGTAAAGGATTGCCAAAATTCGGCTAAAATCCGGCTATCGCGATTGCTGACAATGACCTTGGGGGCACCTTCGTTCTTGAAGAAGTGCTGGATGAAGAGGTACGCAAGCTCCTGACTCGAAACCTCCATGTTGCATGGGGTGAGATACACATGTCCTGACAGATAGTCGACTATGACCAGGGCGGCATCGTAGTAGTTGCCGTTATGGCTAGGTTTCCCCCCCACGATTCCGTCCTAGGTAGTGAGACTAGATCCATGCCGATGGTGTGCCAGCGCTTATCAGGCACTGGGAGCGAGCGTAATAGTCCGACACCTCGTGCGGGACTTCGGAAGCGTTGACAAGTTGCACATGTGCGAACATAAGATGCAACGTCGCGTTCCATAGTGGGCCAATGGTATTCTTGCAGTAGACGACCGTAAGTCGAATGTTTACCAGTGTGGCCACCCGTAACCAACGTATTGTGATATCGCGCGAGCAATGCACTACGGAGGGCATCGGGTACGTACAGGCGATCTTCGTAACGGAGCAAGGTGAGGGTTTCCCCGTTGTTGCCTTTCTCCGGAAGGACTTCCACGGAATAACGCCGTTCAGGGACCGTCAAGGTGTGCGGCGCCGATGCCTTGTCTTCAAGTGTCTTCTGCATTTGACGAGCGAAGTCGTCTGTAAGCAACAATTCAGCCCAAACCGTCAGGTCAACTGGGAGCTCAAGTTGTTGTGTTGCCTGTGCAAGTTGTTTCCTGGCACATTTCTTGGCACGCGCAGCGTTGACCGACACAACAAGATTAGACTTGTCGCTAGGTGGGCTGGCGGAATGCACGGCGATGGCGTTGATCGTAACACGCTGGGCGCAATCGGCACATCGCGGGGCATAGTAGGGGTTTCTGCTCAGAACATCGGCCACTGTGTTCCATTCGCCAGGGAGATACTCAATGTCAAAGTCAAATTGTTGAAGGAATTCGACCCAATTCGCTTGTCGTCGACTCAAGTGCTGCTGATCCTGTAAATAGATCAGACACTTGTGGTCGACGAACGCGCGGAAATGGCGTCCCAGAAGGGACTGTCGGTTGGCCTTCAACGTTTTGACGAGGGCGAGGAGTTCCTGTTTGTGGACCGGGTACCGTGTCTCCGCATCTTGCATTTTCCGGGAAAAATACAAGACGGGGCGCAATTTGGGCAGATTCTTGAATCCATGGACCGTTGTAGGTAACGGAGAGGGCATGGGATCGTCTGCGTCAACTGGCTGAGCAAGCCATCCACCGATGGCGAAGCCGGATGCGTCCGAAAACACATAGACTTCCTTGGCAGGATCGTACGGCGTCAAAACAGGAGCCGATGAGATATTTTCTTTCAGTGTTTTGAACGCTGATATCTCCGCATCGCTCCATTTCCACGGATTATTGCCAGATTGTAGCTCCGATAGAGGGTGCGCGATCCTTGCGTACTCGTCAATGTAAGATGACAAGTAATTCGTCGAACCGAGGAAGGATTGAATATCTTAGAAGTTCTTGGGAGTGGCAAAATTGTTCACGGCGGCAACTTTGCTGTCCGAGATTTGCACACCGGATGTTCCCAACATATGACCGCAAAATTCAACCTCCTGTACTGCCCATGAGCATTTGGATGGTTTGACGTACAGAGCGCTTGATTCAAGAGTTGGCAAAACGGTTTCGACATGCTTTTGATGATCTTCAAGCGTATCTGAAAAGACGAGGATGTCGTCAAGGTACAAGATAACATAGTCGTCGTACATGCTCCCGAAGACTTTGTTCATGATGCGTTGGAACGTTGTGGGTGCATTAGTCAGACCAAATGGCATGACAACATACTCGAAATGTCCAAAACATGTCTTGAACGCAGTCTTCTGGATATCACTTTCGCGGATCCAAACGCAGTGATAGGCCTCCTTGATGTCCAGAGAAGAGAAGTACTTATTGCCAACGGTGCGGTGTTGCAGTTCTCCAAGATGCGGCAAAGGTGTTCGGTCTGTTGTCGTTTGTTTATTCAACCCTCGGTAGTCGATTACAACAACAAAGAGTGCCGTCTTTCTTTGGTGCAAAGAGAACTGCTGCACCCCACGGGCTGGATGAGTGTCGAATCCACCCTTTGGCAAGCAACGTTGTAATTTGATGTTGAAGTTCTTCCAGTTCCTTCGGGCCCATTGCAAGCAAGGGCACCGACAGAGGTCTTTCTACGCCGTCGATTTCAATTTTGAAGTCGTCCTCACCACGGGAGGGTGGCAACGTGCGTAGCTCTGTAAAGACTGTCTTCTTGAACTTGCGTAAGATTGGCAGTAACGGATTGTGTTCCGGAATGGATGCTAGCGGATCTTCGTCCGGAGCTTCTTGTCCATTGGCCCCTGACGCGCTAACTCGCGTGGAGGTCGGTGACTCGCGGATATGTCCGTTGCCATCTATCCACTGGAGTACGTTGACGTTGACTGCAAAGACTGAGGTGAACTCCTTCTTTCGCATAGCTCAGAGGAATTTTTCGGCCTTGAGGTGGGTCTTGATGTCCTTGACCGAGGCTAGAGGCGATTGGAGGCGAGGAGAATCAAGGTTGCAGTCAAAAGCACGCAAGTGGGCGGCATTGCAAGATGGTTGTTGCTCACGCTTTTGTGAAACCGGTCTTGCTTTGCAAAGGCGACGAACGCCTTCAAACATGAAAGACATGCGAGGACGTTCATCAACCTTGTCGATCTGGAGTCCTTCAAGTTCGAGGATGAAAGGTAGTCCCACAATGGCATCTACGCGTAATGGCGCAACAATGAACGGCAGTTCCCCGAACGAACATTTGTTGTGGTTGCAGTAAAGATCCAGGGCGCCTAGCATCATCCTATTCGACTTGAAGGTTTCTCTGTCGTCACCCCATTCTACTTCTATAGTAGAGCTGGGCTGGTAGGTTGGGAACCTATGTTGCCTGACCCATTTGTCGTTGATCATCACGGTATTGCACCCGGTGTCGACAAGAATACGGGCCATCTTGCCATTCAGCTTCGCATGAACAACAAAGGCATTTTGGGCGATTACGGTTTCAGGTCCACAAGCAACACGGCGCGGAGCATAACGATCTTCATCCAAGGAACCTCCAACCGGTGCAGCCCGAACAACCCCAGGCGGCTGCGTCGGTCTTGGTGATTCCTTGAGTTCCGATCGTGTATCTCCAGGTTGCATAGCTCGTAATTCTTGACTTGAGGACTGAACTTCATCGGGAAAAGTAAAACTGGACACAGTATTGATGGAAACGGTTGTATTTGAATTAGAGTAAAAGTTTATAACAGAAGGGTTATCTAATTGAACCGAGTCATCCTGCTACATACGACCTGCATCGGAATGGTATGTCGAGTCTAGTTTTTTGGATCCCGCTGTTTGGATTGGGTGCAGCGACTGGACGTGTGCCCTGCGGTCCCGCAAACGAAACACCATGGCTGCCGATCATCTCGACGGTTGTCTCGGCGGTCATCTTGCCGGTTGCTGTTGCTGCTGCTGCCGCTGCCGCAAGCAGGGGGGTTGCGGCTCGAAGAGCCCCCAGACCAGCTCGAACGTCCCGGATTTTCAGGTTCGCGCGCGTTGCGCGACTGACGTCTCCTATTGTAGTAATAGGGCTTGCCCTGATCCTTGCTGCTGCTGGTGGCCGCGACGGAGGCTTTGGCGCTCTTACCACCTCCGGTCTTGGACCCTTGGTTAGAGGGCCCGGGACCAGAAATGGGGGCCTTGCCCTTACCCATGACAGGGATGTACTCACCGCTGTTGTCGCATCCCCAACTGTTGAGGACCTGCGTGGCCGCCGACTGCAGTTGCTGGAGGGTGGCCGTGGGGGATTGTCCGAGGACAGCCCTCACCAGCTGGAACCAGAAGTCCCCACCTCTCTGCAGTCCATCCCGGAAGTATCGACGGATTTCATCTTTGTCGAAGGGACGGCGGTTGTTGGCGTTGGCGCGGAGCTCTCCAGTGAGCCTGTTGAAGGTGGAGAGGTAGGCCGAATAGTTTCGGCATGTCAGCTGGTTCAGCTGGGCCAGGATGCTTTCCCGGGATATGGTCGATTCAAATCGATCCCGGAGCATAGTCTCAAACTCTTGTTGAGACACTGGCTGTTCTGCGTACGACAGCGCTTGGAACCAGTCCTTCGCCGCACCCTCAAGATGACGCGAGAGGTACCTAACAAACTTGCATCCGTGGCGTTGGTCCTGGTCTGCAGGGGTGTTGTTGAGGAAGGCATAATGGCGGTCCAAGAACTCTCGGATCCGCTTATACGCCCCCGTGTCGGACCCTTCTCCATTGAAGGTGGACACCTCGGCCCTGTGTTGGAGGGACTTGTTCTGCATAGACCCAAACAAGTTTCCGTTGTGGTCGCGATCGCCACTGCCAGCTTCGACAGCTTCGACCTTCGCACAAAGTGTGGCCATTTCAGCCACGAGGGCCTCGACGGTGCTGGCAGGGACCATTCCTCCAAGGGCGGGGGTCCCGGCAGTCGCGCTGGACCTCTAGGAGGTCCGTCGGTGGTGGCAGGGGCGTTGTCGACCTCCATAGGTACGACACCATCTTCCTGATGGTCGGTCCCGCTGGCCACAAGCCGCTGGGCAGCCTCGCTCTGCCTCTCAACGACTCTATCTCTATCGTTGGAGGTACCGGACTCGGCGTCTGAGCTATGCTCAAGTTCACCTGGTTCGGCCTGAGCGGATCCGGAGGGGGTGGTCTCGTCCTGCAAAGAGCTGGTAACGGGGCCCTCCTCCGTGGGTTTGGCCTTACGGCCCTTCTTGCCGATGGCGAGGTTCTTGGCTCCTGATCCCATCTTGAGAGTTGAAAGAGGAGGAGTTGGTGAAAGTGTTGCTGAGGCTAGTAGGTTCGGTAGGGTGGTGCTACCATGTAGTGTTTTCAGGTAAAGATGGTATGGACGGTAATGCACCTTCCCAGGGTGCGTGACTCGGGGTAGTGTATTGGCTTTAGTGCATAGGAAGAGAAAAACGTAAAGAGTAAAATGTACAGTGCAAGGGAATGATATACAGAAGAAAACAAGAAATATACACGTGACGATGCGCCATAGGGCAGTCGTGCGGTCAATGCTCATCAAGCCACAAGCCCGCCGCAGGCAACCCTGATTGGCCTAATCATAGTAAACCAATGGTTTAATCCTTAATAGGTAAACCGCCCCTGTCACAGTGCATTGCTCATAAACCAATGGTTTATGAGCAATGCACTGTGACAATGCCTCCTGCTCTAGCTAAGTTTCTCGCAGCTTGCGCGGCTACGGGCTTTCCTGTGGCTGCGGAGAAGACTTCATGGGGGCAGGAATTGGAGGTTACGGGGATTTGGGTGGATTTGGTGCACGGACAATTTCGGCTGTCGGACGCGCGCCTGCAAAAATTGAGTAGGGAGCTAGCTCGTTGGCTCGTATGCGAGCGAAGAAGAATGGGGGACTTGAGAAAGCTGATGGGCTGGCTCAATTGGTTCTTGATGGTAGCGCCGATTGCGCGCCCCTTTCTGACTCCGCCTTACAAAACACTTGGCCCATGGCAGTTTGACAAGCGCACGATTCACGTGGGTTTGAGGCAGAAGCAGGCGCTGGCCTGACCTGGCTGCTTCCGCGTAGTAAGGGTATCCTTATATGGTCGGATTTGTCAAACACTGTGGACGCTTTTAATACGCTGGCAACATCTTCTCCATTGGTCGCATGGACGCTTGAAGCCGTAGCTCTCTTCGAGCTACAGCATCATTGTAGCTTGCGCGTCGTGCATGTCGCGCGCGAGCACAACCCGGCGGACCATATTTCGAGAGGCGACCTACAGTAGCTGATGTCAAGAAACTGGCCCGTCGAGTTGTTATGCGTTCTTTGTCGGCCCTGGAGTGGCCTTTGCAGTTACCTTCTACATTATTTGGACTAAAAGATGCACCTGGTGCATATTCAGAAAGGACGCGTGGCAGGTGATTAAACAACAGTGGCTGGCGGAGCGGTTGGAGACAAGAACACGGGAAGGTTATGGAACGGGTTTGAGAAGTTGGGTTAAGTTTGCTGAGATGTATGAGCAACCGACGGAGCCAACAAAGGAATTGGTGTTGCAGTATATGGTGCACATGGGCGGCAATGGTTATCCGGTGGATACAATTACGAAGTTTTTGGCAGGGGTGCGCTTATGGATGGTGGAGAGAGGACAGAGAGCTATATGGGAAAAGATCACTGGCAATCCGGAGATCAAGGAAATGAAAGACGCTATCAAAAAGGTTCACGGCTGGGCGGGTTTCAACTTGCGCATGCGCAGAAAGCCTTCTCTAACAATTGCCGATTTGAAGCGGGTGGCGGAGTTGTTGAATTTGGCGGAATATGATGACTCTTTATTCTTGGCGATACTCACTACGGGGTTTTTGGGCCTGTGCCATTTGGGAGAACTTGTGCGGCCGGACGAACCGCGATTTCAACGTGAAACGAAGATTCCTGAGCGATCAAGTCTGTTGTTTGAGTCAATGTTGTTCTTCATTCGAGCAGAGATACCAAAAGAATGACATTTTCTACGAAGGGCATATGTTTACTGTGCAAAGATTGCCTACTGTTGCAGTTCCGGGATGCTGTCGACCTTTGGAGGCGCTGGCTTATTATTGTGCATGGCGCGACCGCGTGTTTGGTGAGACTGTGAAGGCGTTGTTTGTGCACGAGAATGGAAGCGTACTGTAGCTACAAGGAAGTGGTTTGTTGGAAAGTTGAAGCAAGCGGTGGGAGAACAATTTTTGTGGCATTCCATGCGAGCCGGGGGTGCTACGTGGATGGCGAATAGTGGCGCGAGTTCTGCAGAGATAACGGTCGCAGGACATTGGAAAAGTGACACATTTTTGACTTATATTCGTCAAAATGATGCCGTTCTCGAAGTTTTGTATGAGGTGGCAAGGCAGGGGAGGCGCAGTGATAGTTTGGACAGGTATCATTGAGGGAACATTTGATGAATTTTAATGATTCTGGGCCCATTCTTAGTGATGGCGGTGCATGTATTCTGAGTCCAACAGATCTATTTTTGCCCTTCCTCATTGTTCCTTGGCAGCAAATACTCTCCTCACGACGCTGTATGGTAGCCCGATATAAGAAATGTCCATCAGCAACGCTCCATCCAAAAATGTCCTCAAGGCCGTGCAAGTGCTCATGAAGGAGAATAACAGAATGATGGCCCAGAAGTTCGCGAGATTGATGGCATTCACGCAGGTTGCGCCGACTATAATGCAAAAGGCCTTGCGAGTACTACAGCCTGTGGATCATGGCGGTCCAGCTCTCTCTGATGGTAGCTTGAAACATTGTTCAGTAGTTCAATTGGATTGAGTGCGACCAGCAAAATCCAAGACAATTCTGAGTGTGTGCAGCTTACTAACGTTCAGGCTCAATTCGAAGGTATGTATTTTTTAACGTGATAATCCTCTTGATGGATGGATGGATGGATGGCACACGTTCTCGTTCGCGCAAGGTAGTTCACACGCTATGTGTTGTAAGGTCCAACCTCTCAAACAGAGGTCTGGCATCGACTCTATATGTACACAACTGGGACACAACTTCGACCGCTAATATAACTACATTTGGCAATCCACTGCGCAAACTAATCTGGCATGTCACTTCCACTGCTGCCAGCCTACATCACAATATTTTTTTCCCTATCACGTTATTTAAGTCTAATGTACTCATTGCAGGCGCAGATACCAGTATTGGCATTACCAACGTCAGCTTACATGGTGATAGCGCGGCACACAATGGTCAGTTGGACAATCAGGTAGTCACGCATGAACTTACAGATGCCCCAACCTCTGATGTATGATAATATTGAAGACAAAATGTTTCACACAATGATGAGAATGTCCCCTCGGGCCCATTTGCTACATCTCAGGAAGCCGATCATGCTTTAAAGCAGTTTGCTGTGGAGAACGGATTTGCCATTTCAAACTTGACAGAAAAGCGCATTGGTGGGCCTGACATTGCAGTGCACAAAATCTGGCACCCCTGCGCGTGCCATGGGGAGTATAGACCGAAAGACGAGGGCGTTTTATTGCGCAACAAGGGAAGCAAAAAGTCAGTTTGCACGTATATGGCAATTCTAAACAGTGCAGTCAAGGACGGCATTGTGGGAGAGTGGACGATCAAACTTGGCAACAACTCGATACTATAGCTACAGCGTATGCGTAACTAGGGTTTTGCATATGCGTATGTAGCTTATAGCAATTGCGTAAGCGGGTTTTATATCGGAGACGCACAGACGCAATAGCTCCCGAATGCGCAATTGGCTTCCCCACAGTGGTGCAATGAGGCTTGATGGCGGCAAAATTCTTCTCGTCGGAGATCCCGCCAGATCCCCCAGATCCTGGAAAACATTCAGATCAAAACTCCGAGCATCCTCCATCCCCAACGTACAGTATCGGAAGCGCTTGCATTGACCCACGCAACCTTCTCGCACCATGTCCGACTCTGGAGCTGATGACGAGTTCAGCAAGGTAAGATTGTCTTTTCTGTATGGGTTGCGTAAAATCACTCACACTTCTTGCAGCCCATTCCAGAGCGACAATGATGTTCCCGAGGTAAATACCGCTCCAGAAATAGCGTAAACATCACACTAACAAGTATGCAGATTGCGACCAATGCTCAGGGAGCTGTTAACAGCGACGACGACTCGTCCGACCCATCTACAGACAATGACGGAGGACAAGCGAGTGACAACAATCCGGAAGGTGAAGAGGTAGGAGTAGCATTTGTGTTTACTGTTGACGCCGAAATTAATCAGACATTAACAGCAGGAACTCCACTTGATCTTGCCGGGAAAGACTGCAGAGAAAGTCATCATCACTGCTGAACCCATTGAGTATCCGCCTACGTCTTACGCCCGCATCGCTATTCTCTATGATGTTAGAACCTGGGAACACCCCGAGGCTGCATTCAAGAACATCCAATACTCACAGGGAAGACCAGGAGGTGGCAAAAGCCTAGGGTTCAGCCCATATCTCAACGTGAAGGTATTTGAAGCACATATGCCTATACGAGCTAAGACTGATTGATTTGCTGTATCGCTAAGGTCTGGAGAGAACAAAGAACGTGCCAGGGCTTGAAGATCTGTGAATATGCCAATGACAGATTGAAGACCGCCACTCATACCAAGGTGAATCCCGAGGATCCTTTCTTTGCCGAGATTATCCATACAGAGCACGGCTTGCCACCCCCCGATGATGCAATCAAGAGAAAGACACAAGCGTTAGTTTCACCTTGATTGTTGTGGTGTTGACTCTTATTCACTATTATCACAGACAGTTTGAAGGAACTGTTGAAAAATTTGATTGCCCTCACAGACAGCAGGACAATGCTAGATGCGCAGGACATGCGATTCTTAGATCGTACACTCGGGTATAGTATTTTGTCACGGATGAAAAGTTATTTCATGTACTAATCATGCAACCCTTTAGGCCGCGACCCTACCTACTCGGGTAGCTTTATTGGTTGCTCTGCATGGGAACAGAATGAAGGCGATCATTACTGTTATTTCGTTCCGAGGGTTGGTTAGGACATGGAGTATCTGCAAGTGCTGAGTGACAGATACAATGGCGGTGGAACTAGTTCCCGACGTCCGGGCTTAAACCCCAAATCCCCCTGTACCACATTGTTGGCGTTCTGCCAGCCGAAGAACCACTTGTTGTAAGTTTGTCCAAAAACATTGTTACTGTATTGCTGTATTAACCATGTACCACAGATGACTACCACACTATGGAAGATGGCGAGATTCTGGAAGCAAATATCGTTAAACAGCCATGCACAGTACAGTAAAGTTCTATCAGATCACCCCGGTCGAGTCTAACTTTTCCCTAAATACTTGAGCTGCGCATTGTTTGCAAAGGCATGGTACGTACTTACATGATTCATTACTTCCTCTGCCAAGCAACTGACATGATTATTGGTAGGCGGTCATTTTGCAAAGCACCTGGTGTTTCCTTTCGTGATAGCTGACATGCTCCTGAAGGCGTGCAATCGGCGTGTAAGCTATGTCAGAATGAACAGAACTGCATTTGCCCAGCTGGAACAATCCATCGCCTCGATTACGCAGAGCGGCCTCGAGCAGCAGAGCGCGAAATGCAAGAAGGACGGATGGTTACAGACAAAGATATTCACAAACACTTGAATGAAATGCGCTCCTTTGGGCAACAACACGCTCTGTCCAATGAATCTCGACTCTACGCCCAAACAAAAATGAAATCTGCTTGTTGGCGATATGGCTTGCCCAACATATGGTTTACCGTCAATCCGAATGACCTCAGCAACCCCGTCAACATCGGTCTCGCGCTTCACCTCACCTATGCTTCGGAGGAGGCAAAAATCAAGATCGCCGAGTTCTCCAAGTCCATTCAATTTTTGCATTATGTTGTCAGAGATCCAGTGAGCTCCGCAATTTTCTTCAAACGGGAAATGGACAATTTCTTCAAGCATGACGTCCGGTTGAACGAGGAAGGGGTTTTTGGGAAGGTATCCGCGTATTTCGGGTTGGTAGAGACAAATGAGCGGGGTGCATTGCATTTGCATGGTATGCTTTGGTTGCACGGCAACATCGATCTCCCCACACTGCATCACGACGTATTGCAGCCAGGACAAGAAGATTACAAAAGGCGCGTGATTGAATGGGTGGATGATCTCTTTTGTGAGGTAATTATTGGCATTTGTTTTCCAATTGGGTTTTTTTTGACAACTTTTATTTTAGGATATACGCTCTGATAATGATCTCTTTGCTGACTCAAAAACTTGGGAGGACTTGTACGACAACATGAAGATGCCCGGGTGGCTGGAGGACAATTTCACCGACCTTGCAAACCACCAAGCACTGTATAGCCAAAAACACGTCTGCACTGCGACATGTGTGAAATACGCCATTCAAAATTGGTCGGCCGACTCGAAACCCCCATCCTGCCGGTTTCGATTTCCCAGATCTTTACACTCCTCCACCGATTTCAACGAAAACGGCGACCTTCATATCAAACGTTCCCACGCTTTTCTCAACCGGTACAATCAACCCATCGCGGTCGGCCTACGCCACAATCACGACTGGACCTTCCTCAATTCCACCTCGCAATGCCTTTCGACAATCTACTACACCACTAACTACGGGACCAAGCTGCATACACCCATGTACAAGAGGCTTGCGTTGGCTTCAACCCTGCTGGAACATATTCCACAAAATCAAACTCCCGATAACACCGATCCTTTGGAGCCCCAACCTCCATCTCATTCTACAGTACTTCACGCCAATTTTTCATGCGGTGGGCCAACAAAATTTTCACGGATGTTGAGAGATCCGCGGTCGAAGTATGTTCTGACATACTGGGGTTTGAATTGGAATTCTCCTCCTTCCCTATTTGCGAAAATGTCTACTTGGAACCGCTCTATCATCGGATGACCCGCTTGATGAACTCTCACCTGGAGCTAGAAGGAAATGATGCCATGGAGATTCCATCACATTTACAACTCAGGGGACCTATGCCGACATCCTGACGGCGTACAAGGATCGAGGTCCCATCTTAGCCAATCTATGCTACTGGGAATATCGTCGCTTCGTGTCAATCAAGAGAGCTACTACTAGATTATGTTCCAAACTGACGGTGTTGCCGTTTGCAGAAGGAAGTGCCTTAACGGGGCACTGGAAGCAGTGCTTGCGATCGCATACCGACTTGGCCTTACCGGTGATCAATGGCTACTTTTCAACAGATTTAGAGGAACAAGACAAGAAATACTTCCAAAGGTACCCGGTGATTGTATTCATATAAAATTATATCATGCTAACTTGGAATATACAGTAGGAACGCAACCTTGCTGCTGGCTTTGTTTGTGCCACGGGATTCCTTTCTATCTTCGCGTGAAGACCCAATCTCAACTTGGACAAGATTGAAGTCTTCATTGCCAGCTCGTCTGGCAGCTGTGGTTGACGCTACAACCCTTTTGCATCGCTCGAAAGAAGACGCACGGAGGGATGCGCGGATGTGGGCAGAACGTGGTGAGCGCCCTGAAGAGCACTTTTTGAATGATGCCGGCGACGAAGACCATGAGGATCCAACCAACACGGAGGCACACGTTATACAAGAAGACTCTGTCTTGTCCACGTTCTCGGATTTAGTCAACCACGTAACCAATACCCGGGCGGGGGTTGTTCAAAATTCGGCTTCTTTGCTTGCCCTAGGAGAAATGTTAACAAGTGGTCCTGAGGATTTGTCGGAGCTTGACCCACAACATTCCTTGGATGCCGACCTATGGCGGCCATCAAATCGCAAACAGCTTTTGAACCAGACAACCAAAGCACAGAGACTATTGGACACCAGCATCCTCCGGACCATACAAGGCGGTGACGAGAGTCCTGAGTGCACAACGCCCGGCGTCTTTCACAATGGGCCAGCTACACTCGATGGTCGCATGCCTTCCGTAATTCTGCATGAGAACGCAATTCCAAATTTCTTCACCGCGGCAACGGCAATTGCATCTGAACAGGGGCTCAACAAGAACCAAAAAGCACTGTTCCTGATGGTAGCAGACGCGTTAGACCGCCACAAAAACGGCCCCAACAACTACAAACAATTTATGGGTTACTTGGGAGGGGAGGGTGGGACTGGAAAGTCTAGGGTGATTAAAGCGTTCGCTATTCTTTTTGCACAGCTCGGGCAGAGCTCTGCCATCATGTTCACGGCCTCTTCTGGGGCAGCGGCTGCGG